>RAHM01000069.1:992660-1142909 GCA_003713295.1 Parotia lawesii | reverse complement strand
AACAAAACTGTGAGTTTTCATGGAAAAAATGTGTCACACCACAGCAGTTTTTTTTCCTTTTTTTTCCTTTTCTTTTAAGTCTGTTAATAAACTTCCTTATAGTCTGTAAGTTTTGTGCCTGCTTTGCTTTTTCTCTTAATGCTTATCTCACAGAAACAACATCAAAGTATTGTATAATTTATCTTTAAAACCACTACACAAGGTCAAATTGGAGGACTGGAAGGAAACAGGCCTGCTCACATACTCTGTGGAAATAAATATTTCCACAGAATATAGATAGATAGTGAAGAAGAGAAGCTATGAAACACCTAATAGGGCATTGCTGTGTATAGAGAAACTGCTACATTCAAGTGTAACTAAAATGTCAGTGTCAGTCATAGCAAGCTTCCTCATTTTTCTTTCTTTGACAGCATTTTTTGTAAGAGAACTAGATCTGTATTGTCTGCCTGTTGTAGGGTAGGAAGTAATTTACAATAGCAAGAAATAA
Organism: Parotia lawesii; assembly: GCA_003713295.1. Lineage (NCBI taxonomy): Eukaryota > Metazoa > Chordata > Aves > Passeriformes > Paradisaeidae > Parotia > Parotia lawesii. The sequence continues at coordinate 1,142,422 of RAHM01000069.1, read as the reverse complement.
AAAGCTATAAAATGTGTTACTAAAGTTACTTCTAGTTTTTCCAGCTACAGTCAAGTTTTTATGGACAAGATTCTTTTCACAGACACTTATATTGTGCTAAGTGCTGAAAGGCTTTGGCCTGCTCATGTAACCACAAGCAGAGGTGAGAAAATATTTAGTGTGCTGATTCTGCTTCCATTTAAAAGAATGACCCAGAACTATGTTTGAAATCAACAGAACACAGCTCATTACTGCACTTCTCGCACACTGCTACCCACCTACACCTGTGCACAAACACAAACATGTTCCCTCTTTCCTTGCATTGAAGGTAGGTATTTAAGATGTGTTGCATTGAGATAAGCGCACATCTCCCTACACAGATTTTAGTAAGGATAAGTATCGGGATCCCATTGCCCATTATTCCACTTGGGAGACTTCTCATATGTATCTCTCTTGTTTCAAAGTATTTCCTGTACAGATCCATTATCCAGTGGTGTTCAGATTCATAGAATCACAGAATCATTAAGGTTCAACTTCTGACTAAACACCACCATTGTCAACTAAAGCATAACTCCAAGTGCCATGTCCAGTTATTTTTTGACACTTCCAGGGATGGTGATTTCCAGCACTTAACCACGCTTACAGTGAAAAAATTCCTCCTGATGTCCAACCTGAACTTACCCTGGCACAGCTTGAGGCCRTTTCCACTTGTCCTGTCACGGTTCATGAGAGGAGAGGAGCAGAACTCCGTATCATTGTTGGAGCTCATTTGGAATTAACTTTCCTTTGCAAGCATAGGGCAGTTGCCTTCCGCATGGTACGAATTTATTTGTTCTTTATGCTGTGTTCTGTTATTGTGTTGACTGTGCATTTTAAACCTTCTTACCCATATGGTGCCATTTTTGAATAATACATCGGTATGCCTCACTTTAAAGATTTACCAGGTCTATAAATCATTTGAAACACTGTTTGGGCTGATGATGTATCTGAGTAATACATCATCACAAGGTGCTGCTGAGATGATATATTACTCTGAAGATGGCGCTGTAAAGAAAGAAAACTTGGAGTACATTCAGTTACCTACCACACTCAGTTTTAAAAGGAGACGCCCCTAATGGAGCTACTTTTATTTCTTGACTGCRTGTCACTGCCACTCTCAGAGGAGTTTAATAAAACCTCCTTTACCTTTTCCAGAAGAGAGATTCCATGAGATTACCAGTCTCTATTACAGTTCAGATTATTAAAATTTCTAGATTTTTTTTTTCTGGTTTCTCTCCCAAAAATCTATTTTGGATATTTGTTTTGCAAATTTATGAATCCAGTCTAATTTAAATTAGAGAAAAGAAATGGAAATATACATCGAAATCAGAGGAATAATGATAGATATAGAAAATTGAAGAATCTTTAGTGTCTATGATCATATAAGAGTTAATGGAAACCAAAAAAGTGGTCTATGATGAATGTTGGATGAATACCCATCAAGTGAAAAATCATCCTCTAAGCTGCAAAATAGTAGAAGCACTTTATGTCAGAACTTTTAGTTTCATTCCACATACCAACAATCTAAATTTAAGTAAAGATAAAGAAACCCATATAGAGATGTTTAAATAATTAGGGCTTTAGTTCCATAAAATTGAAAATATAAAACAAAACCAAGCAATAATATTTTCTTTAACTGGGAAAAAAACCTCCAAAAAACAYGGCCCTGCCAAGACATACACACAGAAAATCAGATCAAAGCAAACCCCAAGATATCCTAAGTAAAAAGAAAACCACAGCAGTTTAAATGAAATACGGTATTTGTGTTTCATCCAAATTAGCATATCTCATTCAGTTTTTCTAGAGTTGGGGGTTTTTTYCTTATCTTGTTTGAACTTGATCTAGAGAAACATTGGATCCAAATTAATATTAGCAAAAAAAAATTTCAATTTAAACAGCAAAAATATAAARGGCTTCTGTTGGAAATTATTCCACAAGTTTGACATTTGTCTTTTTTCAAATTAGGGAAGATTCTTGAGTAATGCAAGGAACATTTTGTCTAGAAACACAGCCAGATTTGTAGACCACATTCTTCAAAGAAAACTGGATGGCACATTGCAAGCTTGGTGAAATAGCACTGTTTAGGGCAGTGCTGCTTCTTGTACTTCCATCGGGCAGGCTAGTTTGTGTCACAGAGCAGCAAAGAGAAAACTTACAAGAAAAATCACGATTGCCTACACTTTTGATACATTGGACTAGATACTTGACTTTGATGAAGCCCTTCTCAAAAGCTATGCCTGTGAATGATGAGCCCTGCAGTTTGGTTGAATATCACCATTTATCAAACAGGAAATGAAGAAAAGTAAGAACAACTATATTGAATTAATACAAATGAAATTATGGAAAGTGATGCAGGGATAACAGCATCCCTGAAACTATAAAATCTACAAATATGAAATTGCATAATTGTTCTAGTGACATAAAATTAGTAATTTGGGAGAAGAAAAAAATCAGAAGACATAATAATTTAAAGAAACCTACCAGGTACTATAAAATAATAAGGGGCTACATTGCTCTTTATTGTGATAAAGAAAACTCTTCTTTAGACTGCAGAACTTGGCTGAACAGGTTTTTATTGATTTTGACTCCTCCTTATCATTGAGAAAGACCTCCAAATGTAATTTATTTAGAAGAGAGATGTGAAAACTAAACATTTATATTTCAAGTTGTATTCTMTTCATGTTCCTAAAACTTTCTACTTTTTTTTTTCCTGGAAAAGAAATCAAGAAGATTAAAAGATCAAAGAGGAACTACTATGACCATTTTATTCCATTGTGAATCAAATGGGCTGAGCAGTTCTTTGTGACAGAGAGATGGTGAAATTTAAAGTGTTTTTCCAATGTAGACTGATCTCAAAGGTCAAAAATTTGATATATGTATGTTCTAAACCACTGAAAAAAAGGTGAAGTTTACTGAAACCAACATAACCCCAGCATAAAAGGAGATTCCTGAGGAGTTTCTTTGTTGTAGCTCAATAAGAAGTTTTGATATATGGATGCTAGCATAAGCTGTAAACAGTTCAATTGATTTAATAAATAAAAAATAATTTAGTAATAAACATTATTTTGATGACAGCTTGATCACAAAAAGGCAAATGGGATTATTTGTCAAGCTTCTGAAAAGTTCACAAACACAGGGCTCAGTGAAAGCAAACAAGTCCTTTACTAATATACAAACTCTTATATGGGCATGAAAATTACAGCAGCAGTGAGGAAGGAATACAACTGAGCTTATAAGTGGCCTCCAAAAATTCTGAGTAGCTGATAGATATTTTTTGTTACTAGTAAGCCAAAGAAAAAGTAGTTCAAAGTACAAATTAATATTAATCATTCTGAAGTTAAAAAATAAATATATATAGTTGACTGATTACAAAGTAAGAGTTGGTCCTCTTGCTGGAGCAAGTAATGATTTGTCCTGGTTTGAGACAAAATTTGGAAGAACGTCCAAAATGAACGTCCTCTGATAGAAGGCAGGTTTCAGCCACCCCTCCCCCACCAGGTTCAGAAAGAATTTTCCTTGGAGGAAAGTGAAAGGGAAAAAACCTATTTATTCAACAGAGACAATGCACAATGAGAAAAGAATAATGCTAAATAATACAACCTCTCGCTGTGGAGAGAACCTGGTAAGATTTGAGAGTCCTTTCTTTGGGTGTGGTCTCTCTCTCTCTCCTCTTCAGAGCTGGGTCAGCCTGGGCTCCCTCCGGGCCTCGGTGGAAAGTTCTGAACAGCTCCAGAAGAGAAGAAGAAGAAGCCAAAGTCCCAGGGAGAAAAAAAGTTTAGCTCTCTGTCTCTCTCCAGAGAAACAGAGCTGAAATCTGGCTGAAAGGCAGCAAAGGGTTCTTCCTCCACTCTTGCTGCTGCAGAAGCACRCAGAGGAGATAGAGTGACCTTGGAGCACAAACTGCTTCAAAAAGTTCATCTGGCTTTTTTTTTCTTTCTCTCGCACCCAATTTTAAAGACACAGGAAGGCACAGGAATCATGTCTGGGCATAGAGTGGCAAAAGGGGATACACATCATAAAATCACTCCAAGACATGATTAAATACTGTTAGACAAATGGGTGGTAATCATAATTCTTATATGGAAAATGTTCCAAGTTGTGCCGGTTTGGCCAAAATCTAGTAATATATCCCCTGAGAGAAAACTGGGTTACAACCACCCTTCCCCCCACCAGATTCGGGAAAAAAAAAGGAAACTTTTCCTCGAAGGAAAGTGAAAGAGATAAAAACTATTTATTTTAACAAACTCTCAGGAAAAGGATAATGATGCTAAATAACGAAATGAAATCTCTCACTGTAGAGAGAAACCTGGGAAGATTTCAGAGTCCTTCTGTAGGTGTGGTCTCTCTCCTCCTCGGAGCTGGGTCAGCAAGGGCCCACCCCCGGGCCTCGGGGAGGGAATTCTCCCGATGTGTTCTGATGTTGTTGAACAGTCCAGAAGAGAAGAAGGGAAAAAACCAAAGTCCCAGGAAACAAAGTTCAGCTTTCCGTCTCACGCCGGGAAGAGAAGGAAAAAAACCTGAAACCGCTGGCTGAAGCGGTGCTCCCTCCCGCTCCTGCAGCCAGAGAATGCAGAGGAGTGTAATCTCTGTGTCCTTGAGAAGCTGCTTTGAAAAGTTTGTTTGGTTTTTTGTCCTCAAGCGCAGTTTAAAGGCACAGAAAAGGCACAAAATTACCTTTTGGGCATAGAGCTTGACAGGGGATACACATGATAAGAGTCACCCCAAGCCACAAGTTCTTTCTGTTAATTCTACCATTGTATCAGTTATATGGTTGAGGTTTCTCAAATAAAGCCATAATATAATCAAATAATAAGAAGAAATGACTGATTCTTCCAATTTTTATCCAGAGCTCCCCTGAGAATTAATATCTTCTGTCTCTTGAGAAGAAATAAATATATATACATAGGAAAACAGGGCATTTCATTTATGACATAATGAGAAATCAGACAAGCTCTCTCAAAGGGTGAGAGAGTATTAAGAAATTACCAGAGAGCAAATAAATTACTGAAATCCTGTTGGATCTTCATTGATCTCTGCACAAAAGCCAGTAATAATGATATTGGATCCATCTTTAACTGCTGACAATTTACTATATTTCAGTCAGAAATAACAGAGCTGAACCAACATCTAACATTAGATCAGTGGAGTGAGGTTCTATGGGAGAGCTACAAATGCAAACAAGCAAGAGAATTTATGAACTGAATGAAGCAATTATCTCTACTGAGAACAGTGGCATTAGGGAACCAACGATTTCACATATTTGATTTTATGTACCTTCTACTGCATTGCTTAGGGAAAAGTAATCTTGTTTCACATTGAAGACAATGAGGCAATTTTTTCCTAATATCCTACATAAAACCATAAAATTTGTGATTATCGTATTTGTGGATCCTTAAGCAATCAATTTAGCTTATGCAGTCTGAGCATAAAGATGACTAATAAGAGGTGGAACTTCTGGTTTAAGCACTAATTACTCAATAACATATTGTAGAGATCTGATTTTATTGGATGCATTAGATGTACTTTGCAGGACTTTACAAGTACTCGTATTTGATGAGTTCCCTTAAAGAGGAAATGAATCCTTAAATTTACCCACTTCCTTTACTCACTGGCAAAATTTCTAGCACAATATCTTTATATAAAAAGATCATACAGAAGGTAAAATCTGTTTTAGGATAATGAAAATTTGATTTCTTAATGCAAAAAACCCCTAGATTAATTTATTAAATATGCAGATTTGAAAGAGCAAAAACATATATGATTGCAACTCTGTCTTTCTGGAGTGAAGCTTGCATTTAGAGAGGTGCCCATTCATAACTGAATAACAACATCATAAGTAAAAGTAATGCTATTACACATAGGTGCAAAAGCAGTAAGTGAGAAAATGGTTTGTACGGTGAGGGAATTCTTTAGAGCATCTGATTTTCCTAAGAAAAACAAACAAGCTCTCAGGTGAAGAATCAGGTGTGGTGGGGGCTGTATGTAGCTGATAGCTGTCTAAAGCCACACACACCAGCTGAAGGTATAGTCAGATGTCCAGGTATCCAAATCCTGATGGGACAGAGCCTAGTTTTCAYAGCTACTGAAAACACAATGGGTGCTTTCAATGGATGGCCAGGAAGTCCGCCAAGTCCTTTAGAGAATCATATGTGCTTACCTGTATTGGGTTATTCCTATTAAACAAAATCTGCCTATTATTTGTCACTCTTCAGGAACAAAACTGAACATTGTGAAGATCAGATTTGCTCTCAGATTTTATGGAGAAACTATGGCTAATCGTCATGTCATATAAATTACCAAAGTGGCTTTGATTGAGTGTGGGATCTACAAAGGTTGTCAGAAGCAGGATGATTTTTCCTAACACTTGACCTTGGGGTTAGAAAACATAAATCAGAATTATATATTGGTAATACAATTGTTAAAGGTTTGACATTTATATGTTGTACAATAAGAAAATATCAATAAGCAAAAAGTTTAAAAGAGCTATTTGTCTTTGAATTTAGACAAGTCAATAACAAAGAAGAGATTAGAAGGCGCTCATGTGATTTTTAGAACTGTATTTTTTTACAGTAATTACGCAATTCGAGTGTTGAATGTTTGGATATGTGCACATAGGCATGTGTACGTGTTTGAAAATGTGCATTTTCCAAGGAATTTCATTGTTCTTAGTTCGATTCATCATTTAACTCTTTTCCCGAGTGCACTAGTTTTACCATTTCCCAGAGGGGCATTTCACTTAATTTCCTTTTGGATTAGCTGCTGCTCTGAGTTTGAATTTAAAGTTTAAAGGAACCATTTGATTTTAATAACTTTTATGTGTAGTGCTCCATTGAGTTTGGATTTTAGCACAGAACACTACTTTTCCATAAGGTGATTTTTAGTAAATCCCTGTGTGTAAAAGCAAGATAAACACACATCAGTGAGTTTGTTACTGAAATTAAATTATTGGATTTTTACATTAGAATATGTTTTGAACACAAAAAAGCATGAAGAAACTGTTTTCTCATGTTGGTCATAGACACTTTTCTAACACTTCAAAACTTGAAATAAGCTTCTATGTTTCCTTCAATCTCAGAGAATATTAAAATGCCATGGTCATATATACATATGTTCAGTTCAGGAAAGCAGTGCTTCTTCAAAGACAAATTCTTAAACCAAATTCTTAAACGGTAACCACCTCCTGAGATTTTGAACTCTTAGATAAACATTTATTTGATTATGATTACCTACTTACTTGAAATTCCACACCCTGCTAAATCTTCCTGTCCTTACTAGGTGAGTCTCTCTCCATTCCACTCATTGCAACTAGCTGTAAGGCTCAAGGTTGCTTTAAAGCAGAGTCCAGGCAATGTCAAGCACTGATTCCATGCCCATTCTAGGATTTGCAAGAACTTTCTTTATTCATATTATTTGTGTTTTTTTCTCTTACCACTTCCAAGTAYGAATTAAATACAGTCAACTATAAATCTTGGTAAACCAGGAGATGGCTGTAYACCTTTTGAAATATCATTCTATTAGAAAGGCTTCAGTCTCCATCAAAGTTGAGGAAATATTCCCCTCCTATTCACAAGATAAAAACAAGAAGCCAATTTTCTCCTTTCTTCCAAAGGAAAGATAATCCCATACTTTTAGGAGACTTTTTTGGGGTTTTTTTCCGTGGGTTGTTTTCTTTTTGTTGGGCTTTTTGCTCTTTGTTGTGTCAGCGGCTTATTGTGAGGAAAAGGGAGACCACCCTTGTTCTTGATCATTTCTCTTACGCATTCAGAGAAGCTGCAACTTGTGACATGGGTGTCACAGTGGATCTTCACAGGTCCTGACCTCTGTGTGGACACTAAGGGAGGCTCTTGACTGAACTATTTGTTTTAGAAATTTTGGAAAGAAACATAAAATCTTATCCTTTTGAAATTGCATCTTTTTTTTATTAGAAGACAATCTCTCAGACAGTAAAAATCACTTTTACAGGTACATAAAGTATTATATATAACACATCCAACACATGTAAAATCTAAAATTTCAACCAGTGTGCCATCTTCTGTTCTCTCAAAGGTCTGGGAGAAATTGGAATCAAAATGAGTTCTGTTGGCCACAGATGTACAGTATTTTGAGACACAATGGGACATTATATGAGTCAGTGTAGACACGTTATTGACATGCTAACATACTTACCTGCAGGCTTGCAGGATGGGTCTGCAGTCACACTCTGTTTTTCTTATTGATTTATAGGGGAGATTTTAGCAGTGCCAGCACCAGTTTAACGCTATCAGTAAGTTAAACTAAAATGTAGGCTTGGAGCTTGGTTTTGCATTACTGCAAAATTGTGCAGTTCAGGAAAGCAATAGTAAATCATACAATTTCTTTCAAGGTAGAGAGAATGCAATGAGGAAGAGAAAGATGCCAGTACTATGAAGAGAGTTAAATTGTAACTGGCTGATGTTCAACTGTAACTGAACATATTTTTCACAAGTCATTACTCACAGTGGGATGTGCTACAGTTTTCTGTACCAGTTTTTCCTCCTACTTATAAACTCACTTTCTGGATTCATACCTTCCTACCAAAATTGATATCAGCATTATTTAATTTCAGCCATTTTAGATGACAGAGACATAAAAAGTGGAAAATTATGGTGAAACATAAAAATTTCCCTTCTTACCTAATGGGGGTAAACCAGTTCTGGTCTCTGAAGATAATGTTTTAAAACTGTAAGAATTCAAAAAGACCCTGTTGATGCTTACGACAATGAAATAACTAATCACTGTGATGTTTAGGACACTGCTCCCTGAAGAAAAATAATTAATGCATTGAGAAGAAATAAATATTCTAAAGTCTTTTCTATGTATCAGAGAATTGGCATAAGTTTAAAATGTAGCACTGTTTAAGGTGTGATTTTACTGTAACAAACCTCACTGAGTAATCGTTGTGTAGGTGAGGGAGATTTTCTTGGCTGAAAAGTAAGGTCTTTCTCCTTCAAAACATCACTGCTTCTTTCAATGTCTTACATTTTGCTAGCTGGAAATCTTGTCTGCACTCTAACCTTGTTGTTCAGAGGAATATGGTAGTTTTCTAGGAAGCACAGTTTGCTAAGAGAATATTTGTCTTTGGAAATGTGTTTTTGTGTCACCTAACAAGGAAAGGTACTATTTGCCCTCTCACTCCCTTTTTCCAGTTCTACTCAATTCTGTTCATCACCTATCTAAAATTCAAAGAACATCCCTGATTTTAAAGAATGAATACTRTACAAAAATTTCTAAAAGGCTATTGAAACTATCTTTATACTCCTCAAATAATGTAGTCAAATGAAAATGAGCTATCACAATAATAATCTTTACACAAAACCATTGGAAAAATTCCATTAGCCTCCTCAAGAGAAAATATGACACTAGGAGCCATAGTATTTTAAGATACTTTAAAATATAATGCAGACTCAGAAATTCCCTTTTATCTGTACTGGTTCATACCTCCCAAGTGTTCTTCCAGCATAGTGTCAATAGTGTCAGATATTTATGATAATTTTCTATAGGTTATATTCTTCTATTCCACTCTTTACCCATAAAAGTGGAGTAAATTTAAAGAATTTTTAAAAAACCTCTCTGGTAAATTCTGCTAATACTTCTGAACAAAATTCACCTCTAATATACAGTGCATCAACACTTTAAGAGTACATTGATCTTAATTTTAAGGAAATAAATATTTAGATAAAAAGCACAGGAAATTCTCTACTACAGTTACTAATGCAATTGAATATTAAGCAGAATAAATGTATTATTACAATCAAGCCTAAAAATGAAGGGAGAAAAAAATTTGAAAAAAACCCAGATAAATAACATGAATCAAGGTCAATCTTATGAATCTTTGATTAAAAGAATAGCTAGTCTAAGTCTTATCTCTCAGCACTAAATAAAAGGTAAATAAAATTTATTAGATTTGTTTTCATTTGCAGGACCCTTCACTATATAATTCTTTGTCTTTAAAATTTATCTGATGCAAGAGCAAGCCGATTCAAAGCTAGTATTGGAGGCTAGATTTAATGAAACTCTGCTTTTAGCTTAGTTCATCCTTCCCTCAGGATCCTGAGCTACACCTGGACTTCTCTGATTCCCAAATATAATATAACAAAGAAGATGAATTTGAAAATTGCTTTTATTTTTCACATGCTTTCCATGTTCTAACAGATACGATTCTTGTGGGGATTTTAACACCATTGCTGTTCAGCATGAAGTTGTCCTCAAGAACAGTAGGGGCATTTGAGGTCTACCATATTGTTTTATAATATGCATTGGATCCTTTTGTCTTTTGATGGCACCCGTGAGACCCCATAATGCCAAACAACAGAGGATATTTTTTTTGGTAGCATCTGGCTTCTTGGCTCGCTCCCCAGATAATATTGGCAGCTTTGCATTTGCTTTCAGAGCTGTCATGTGTTTCACTTCCTGATAGGCTGTTAGTATTACCTTGCCCTTTTAGATGTGATCATTTGACTTACCCTTGTTTCTTACAACTTTTTATCAGTAGCTTAAAAAAATTTCAACACAAGTGCATTCAAAAGCATGTGAAGAAGCAGTCCAAATTGCTATTCGTACAAATGAAACATTCCATTTTCTTAAAATAAAAATGTGCATGTGAAATGGATCCATTGTTTCATACTACATGACTTCATTTTGCCATTAGAAATCAAGTTTCAAAATCTATTTGCAAAACTGCAGATTGAAACTAGCCCTATGTTATTTACATCAAAGATTTAGAAAACGACATGAAGGTGAGGCCCATAGTGGATGACAGGAAACCCACTAAGTCAATCACATGTCTGTTTTCTTCTAAGTTCATGCAGAAATTGGATCAAAAGAACACTTCACTATCCTTTGGGCAAAGGCTTGGCACTTAGCTGCAGCCCTACTCAGGGTCCCTGTAGGATCTGTTTCTCTGCTGGAACCACTGAACCTGGAAAGAATCCAGGCAGTGACACTTTGAAGGAAGCATATTTGCTCAGCCTGTGATCACATCATAAACAGAACAGTCTGTGAATGCCAGCATACCAGAATGTTGTTGGAGAGAAACATATGGGTGGAAATACTAATTCACTAATGTCAAAATTTATTGCTCTGACATTTTTAGAATAAAATAATTTTCTTTTTCATGGCAGATCATTCCATTTATATTGGGGTTTTGGGTATAGATACTTCCTCCCTCTCCCCCCAGAGTTAGATTAATAATTTGTTTATAAAAAATTAATTGGAGGAAACTAATAAAATAAAATAATTGCAGTGAAATCCCCTGGTTACACCAAATCAATAAGGAAATTAATAAATCCATTTTTTTTTTAAGTCAATGTATTTAAAGCAGATCCTTCATGTTTTCCCTTCTGTTGTTTTGAAATTAGATCACGATCTCAGTTTTTATGAAGTACAATTAAATAGTTAAAACTGCAAAACCTTAAACTAAAAGTAACAGGAAAAAGGAATAAAACATTTATTAGAATTTCCAATATATTCACAGTTCTACTCAAAAGTAATTTCTTCCAGTGAAGTGGAATAGCTACTGGGTAGTCTCCAAAAAGGAAGAGGTTTCCAAAATATTATGTGTTGTGGCCAGTGAGCCTATGATACAGAGTCCGCTGGTGAGACAGTCCCTGGTATCAGAGATCCTCCCCAGGTTAGGGTGAACAGAAAAGGCTTCCCCCAGCATGCTTTGTTCTGCTATGTTAATGTATCCCAGTTCTGACTCCCTGGTTGGCCSTTGGCCTCTCCGCTCCTTTGTTACCTTATACKTTCCCTGCCCTAGAAGTTTCTCCACTCCAGGTTCCCCCCATTGGCCCTTGCCTATGGCCACTTCCCCAGAGATTCCCCACTGGCTCCCATTCCCTAGTCCCGCCTTTGTACCGCCCCATGCCCTCAGATCATTGGTCTCTGATGSTCRATCYGCTCCCSTRCTTAAACCTGGACCCTTCATTGTTCTTTGTCTTTGTCCCTGGAACCCTTCACGAGCGTGGCTGCATTAAACTCCTCCCGCGGAACCCCATACAGAGACCCTTCCTGGCTCTTTGCTGTCGACCCATATTGCTGGAGCTATCCATGCGTTTGTGCATGCACACGTGTGTCCTGCTGAGCAGCTTCGCTAAGGAGATGCTTTTGGAAGGTCGCAGCACCTCGCGCTCCGGCACTGCCAAGCCGTGCACAGGAAGCGACAATTATGGTTCTAAGAACAGGACACATTAGCTGACAGCTCAGTTCCACTATTTTGCTGAATGACTGAAGATTTGGCTCTGCTTGATTTTCTTTTTCTTTCGTTCTTAGACTTTTTTATAAATATGCTTAAGAGAYGCTGGCAGCCATGTAATAGACTCTTCTCATTTCAGCACCTGGTCTAAAATTCTTACTGTAGGGACAATGCATTCAACATAAGGAAACAATTTATCCTTTATCTCYGCAGCAGTCTATTGATTCAACATATAAACATTTAAAATTATCAAAAACTAAATTTGAAATTTTGTCCTTAATAGTTCACTATCCCAATCTACTTACCTTAAAATGATTGGTACCTTGTAAATTTGAGAATTCACTTGATGCATTTGTATATTCAATGCCATGATACTCAATTAAGATGAGATGACATTTTAYATATGTACCAGAATGATGATCATATGCTTTTAATAATATGTTTTTTCTCCAGCTCTTTGGAAACCTGTCAGTAACCTGCCTTACCAACTTTGCCTTTGTTTTATGGTCTAACGTTTAACTAATGTAAAGTGAAACTAACTTTGACATAGTCCAACAGTCTGTGCCTCTAGAATTTGTCTTGCAGCTAAATTGGTAAACCACAGCACTCCACATGCCAACAATTTTGCTCTCCAGTGAAAAGGACACAAAAGCTACCCCTGCCTGCAAGCTGGCCCTAAAGCTCTAGAACACCTTAGCTTTTACTGTAAAGCATTTTGTGAGTGACTTCTTTTCTGAAAGAAGACTTGTAAAGATTTGAGTTGGTTCTTATTGTAACTGCCTGCTATGACATGAACAGACTTAGCTGAAATAGAGAAGCAGTTTGTGGTATCTTAAAGAAAACCCCAACACTAAGACCACATATTCATTAAGAAAAACTTCTTGCCATCTACCGGATAAAATTGCTGAAATAACTTTGAGTAATTACTGAAGGAATCAGCATGAAATAAATACACCCCTGGAGAGAATGTGCTGGTGATATCATTAATCAATGTTTATCAGAGATAACTTTACCGGAGTTCAGTCAAACCTTCACTATTTGAAAATAAAGAATATGAAAAACATGCAGTGAAGTTGGCAAGAATTGAAGTGTGAAGTCTTTRTCTTTAGTTTATGTTTTGAGGGGACACCTGCCTTTTTAATTCTCTTTTATTAGGTCCCTAAAAATCAACACCATGCAGACACCAAATTAATTGATAGGTTTTCTTGAGGTTGAAAACAGTGAAATTTAATGGTTATTTCACTCACCTACTTAGTGTCAGTTTTGACTTAACAATTTAAGATGAAAGTGAAATTATTGAACACTAAAATGAAGCCTCTTGGGATACTCATTTTGGATCATGTCCTTAATCTCTTGGATGAACTGAAAAAATTTTAACCTCAAAACAATTTACAGAGAAAGAAGGRAAGGCATAGATGGAAAGAAGGTATCTTAGTTTCTCCTAGTTTTAATTTAAGTAAAGAATTAAATTACAAAGCATTATTTATTCTCCCAAATTCCAAGAGCCTATGCAAATCTAGATGCATAATCAGAAATAAGAGAGAGGTGGAATACATTTTTGAGTTCCTCCCTGAAAATCCCATTCCTCAACTAGTAATTCAGGCTGGATAAACTAGAAAAAAAATCAGATCTTCTTTTATTATCAATTTTAAAGATTTTTGTTTGTCCTCCCCAGATTGTGTGCAATAACACAAGATATCAGCAGTGAAAAGTCAGAGTTTGACAAATGTTATCCCCATGAATTCTGAGATGCCACAGAATTTTCCTTTAATAAAAAACATTAGRTTATGTTTCTAAGGTACTGTGATGCAGCTACCATTGATAACTGCTAATTTCTTAATGGAGACAGCCATCTTTGCATGTATTTGTGTGTTACATAGAAGCAAAACCCTAATTCTAAGTTTTAATTGATATAGAAAACCAGCTAATATTCTAAACTCTGTATTTGTCATTAGTTTGGCCAATCATTTTTCATTCCACTTAGGAAACAAAACACATACATAAGGTGTATCAACATTTAATATAATTTAGAAGTTCTGTACAATGACAAAAAAAAAATAAAAGAGGAGCCTGCAGTACTCATAAAGCTCAAGTGACAATTGTAAGTAAACTTTCCCAGATGTACTTCAGCAAAAAAGGCATTCAGAAAACTAATATATATAAGCCTGMTGAGTGGCACTGGATATAGTGTATTTTCAGAGAAACCATCAAACTTTTCTTGCCTATTAACTCATTTTCAATGTCMGCTTTCACCCCTGAGATTTTTTCAGCTGTGTTGTTAAATATTGAGTGTAGGAGCTTAACAAGGGAATATTAACAGATATTGGCTACAGTGTTGCTGGTGGGTGAAGCTCTAGTATACATTGAAAAAAACGTCTGAGACGAGCAAAGTTGTGATATCAGCCCCTTACAGTACAGTCTAACTACATAAAATGGAATGAAAACCTTTCAAGACAGAATAAAAAGGCACAATACTGAATACTAAATAGTTCTCATGGGATACAGAAGTAGTGCAGGTTTTTGCATTGATAGCAAACAGCAGGAGACTGCCAGGACTTAGGTGCCTGAGGGCCAGAAAAGCTTAGTTATAACTTTATCCAGATTAGCTTCCCAAGATTTGTGTAAGCGGCATCCATAAAATATATTGGAAAAATTGTTGGAAAACAATGAAGATCATCATTTTATGAAGTGAGGAAAAGCTGCACATTATTTTTTTAACATATTTTTTTATTACAGGATTATCTATCCAATGCCTTGCTTGCTTTTGTTTTTTCTCTTTATTCTGCTAAAATATGTGCACATTCGTCTACTGGTGGGTTTGTGCTGCCTGGAGACTACACTGGAACCAAATTTACCTTGACTGGGAATGGTAGGGAATCTTGCTTTCAGCTGAAGTCTGGGAATACACATTATTTGGCTCTAAAAATTCTGAAATAGGTGTAGATAATGGAAATACTTTACAAGTTATAGAGTTCTATATTCTTACAGTATGCCTTCTTCTTAGTCTTTAACTTTGAATAGAGTAATTTTATTGAAACCTGAGGTAAATGTTTTACAAAATTCACATATAATGACACTTCATATTATTCAGCTAGACCAAAGTGTATTTTAACTTCCAACACACATCAGAACTCAAAATAAATATTGCTTCAATCCAAAAGAATTATTTTGATCATTTCAACCTAATAATTTAGATGTATCAGATAATAAAAATGCAGCCACTTGTTCGCTGAAGTGCTGCAATACAATATTCTTTATGCAGTCCATTGGTTATGCTATTGGTTTTCTTATTTGTTTTCACAGCTAAGTCAGTCAGGTATAGTTCTAGCAAAATATAAACTTTACATGAAAAAAGAATAAGACTCTTAGGTAGTCATAATTATTTGAGACTCTACCCCATTTTTGTATTCCTACTTTTTAGTTTGCATTAGTAATTTTGGTAGGAAAATCTGTACAGAAAAATGTATTAAGTACTTGTGCATTCTTCTAGCAACAAAGATTTTGCATTTAAAATTTTCGGAGTTTAGCATGATATTTCAGAATTACCATTTATTGATATGTGTGGTCTCCAAATGCGAGAGAAACACTTGCAAAAAAATATTCTATAGAAAAATATATAGTCACTATAGAAAATCAGGCAATGTCCTCTGTGGATTGGGCCTTTATAATAGCAAGTCTTTGAGGAATTATTTATAGTGAAATAACAAATATGAGAAGCTATCCCTGAATTGCCCATATGAAAGTTTGCATTTCTTCTAATATTAATAGGTACTTAATTCTGATTTTGRTCTGAACTAGAAGGCAATATTCTTTGATATAAATTTTAACTTAATGATCACTAAAATTTCCTTTTTCAAATAAATTAAAATTTGTGGCAGAGGTAAAATTTTATGGACTAAATAGCAAGCAAATAAGCCATTTTCCAGTCTTCAAGATAAGTAGATGCAGGAGAAAATTRCCTGGCATTTAATTCCGTCATCCTAATCTGATAAATGAAGGGAAATATGGATGAATTATTATTTTTATGATGCCTCTGGTATTATTACTTTTTATTACTCCCATCCTTATTGAGACAGTTTTCAAGGTCTGTTGACAGGAGCAACATTAATTATGTTTTTCCAAGGTACATAACGAACCATGAACCATATACAATATTAATATGTAAGAAGAGACTAAGAAACTTTCCTGTTGGCTCACAGTTATGGACAAGATTTCCTTCATGGACAGTCTGAATTTATATTAACATTAAAACTGAACAAAAACTACAATAAATAAATCAAATTTCAAGCAATTATCATAGTTATTCTATTAAATTATCCAAACACCTTATTACTTCTTTCATGGTGTCRCTTCCTCTTTATTTAAAAGGTTACTTCATGATCTTCTCTTCACTTTAAGAATTGAATTTATAATGCTGCCTACAATGTATTGATAATAGCTAAACAATCAGGTATTTTGTGGACTACTACGTCTTCAGTATTCCCCTGTGTTGATTTTTGTGCCTCATCTCATCTCATAGGTTGTTTTAGAAAGCAGTAAGAGTCTTTTTTATTTTTTCCCTGTACTGGTGAGTRTCTGGCATGCTACTGCTTCCCACCCATAGTATCCTAAAATACTGTGCAATAAAAACCACAATAACAGGACAAAGTATGAATTCACAGGTTAAGGCTATCAAATAGCAGTGCTAGGCTGAGTATGAACCAGGAGTTAAAATGATAAAAATTTGTCTAGTCCAGGTTTGTAAATCAATTTTTTTTCCTAGAATCCTTCCCAGTCAGTATGCTTTAATGCTATCTCATCCTCTTGGCTGTAGGCTGAATTAGACACAAATGGAAGATTAAATATTCACACATTCACTTTCTGTAAATAGTTTGAATAGCCAAGGAAGGAAGCAGTAAAGTTTTCATTTAATTTATGAGCGAACTTTTTTTTTTTTTAAAAATAGGAGATATAAAACTAAATGTTGCGGATGAGTGAGGTTCACCAACAAATTTAATCAATCTTATTTGACCAACAAAGTGAAGAGTGGAAGCCAAATTCATTCAGTTTCAGAGCTGAAAACCAACCAGCATCCCACAAGTTCATTTGCACTGCTGATTACATCTTAATTTTAAGAATGGAATATAGTCAGATGTGGTACTGTTAATGAATTTTCCTTAATGGATAAGAAATACACAGACTGCCTTGACCATCTACTAAAGAGATGGGCATAAGAGCAGTGATGTGGACTCTCAGAATCCTGTTTCTTGTTAGCTGCAGGTCTGAAGAACCTGTATTCTAGATTCTGTGTTTTAGAATCTAGTTGCCTCACAGTAGCCTTTGGGCTAGCAGGGAAAACGTTTTGGTACAATGCAAGTATGAAGAAATCAGTCTATGAGATCCAGACTATGTCACAGCTTGTAGACTTTCAGTTGTACAAAACCATAAGTGTGCCAGATACAGGAAAGTGAAAGGAGAAATTTTTACTCAATTCTGATAATGAAATATCTCTAAACTATCGTATTTAATGTAATGTTAATTAAGCAACACACATTGAGGCACTGTCAGGAGGTTAATGAATGCCTGGGAGTGGCGTATAGCTGAAAATTATATTTTGGGTTATAAGCCCTAGTCAATAATTAAACCCGAGGAAATGCCCTAGTCTGAGATTAATATTAATCTTAGAGAAATTAACTGAGAATTGAAGAAAAGTCTTAACCATGTGTGATGTTCTTAAGAGAAACAATTGCAGTTCTTCTGCCTACAGGCTTTTTGTAAGCCTTAACCCTGATAACTCTTGTAAGCATCCAGAGCAACTTCTTATATATACATGTGTTACATACACACACACACACACACACACAYACACACAAAAGTAATATATAGTACCTGTCCCAGACACACAGCCTCTCAGGTTTAAAAAGAGAGTATTTCACCTCCAGATTAAATACCTGAACACTCATTCCACACACAGTTGAAGACCTTTCTCCATTGTACACTATTGTATTGATCTTAACTGCTAATAGCTCAGGGGTGAGGTTCTACAGGGTAACCTCTTGCTTTTGTTTTATTCTTCCAGACTCTATCTTTATCAATTTGTGTGTGACAATTTTTTGGAATTTGTTCAGATAAATGACAGAGCATCAAGCTTTGTAGCTCTTATTCACACTAGGTAACAACAGATTTCCAYGAAGCCTAATTAGGAATCTGTAAACAATAATCCTATTTAAAGAGAAAAGAATTAGCCCATGGGAGCCAAAATATGAAAAAAACTCCCTCCATTGTTTATATTGTGCCATTGTTTATATTTATATAAATATATAAATTAGCATGAAGGCAGCTTTTTTTGTAAATACTGAAAAGTGTAATTAAAATATATATATACTCTGTTAAGAGATTTTCTCTGGACATTGTTTTCCATGAAATTTATGGTCATAAATAGGATTGAAAAATGGTAATTTAGAGCAAAGAGAGGAGGCATGAGGAAAACCAATACAAATTCAAATCTAACGAAAAGACTCAGAAATTGCTTTTGTGGGATTTACCAAATGGATTTTCAAAAGTCTTTATCAGAGAGATTGAAAGAAAAGTAAGGAAAGAAAATTCTGTGGCATTTTAGGTTCTAATGAATATTCTTTTTTTTCATACACAGTAAATCTGTCTCCATCTCAGGCACCTGTATAATCAAGACACTGTTAAGTTTCTTTGAAGTCCTCTAATTCAGGTTTCATGCATCACATTTGTTTAAAATGTTTAATAACTTATTCACTAATTGCTTGTTTAAACCTACACTGGCTGCTAAGCATTCGGTTATAATTGATAAAATATAGATCACTCTGAATATTTATGTGTGATTTTTGTGCAAGTGACATTTATGGTTAACGCAAACTTAATTTGGTAGTGGAATCAAATAAAAAATGTCTCTGTGTATTCTACTGGAATGATTAGCAGAGGCCATTAATCAAGAAGTCCCTTTTGTTCTTAATTTTATGCCACATGAATGAGTAAAGATACAAAGGAACTGAGTATTTCATCAAGCTCTGGCTTTCTTTATGTGAAATATTCAATTCTCTCACAAGAAACTTCCATATCTTTAATGTTTTTAATCACTGCTCTTTTGTGTGTGGCCCTCTTTGTGAAGTGAGACCTGCATATCATTCAGGCAAAAACGTTTCTGGAGTATAGCACATTCATGAATTTGATTCCAAATGGCTTTTTCAAATCAGAGATACAGAATCATATCTGAATGCTGAACAAGGCCCAAGTWGGTTCAGACCACTTATTTTTTTAAGTCTGCAAAGGTCACAAATTAAATGAAGAAAGAATTTTATTTGGGAGTTGTTGGGGGATTTTCTTTTTCCTCCTTAGTTTTTTCCCTATGTACTCCATGTTGGGTGTCAAAATATTGATGTACTACAGCAAAGGATGATCCAATGACATACAGAGAGAAAACAACAGTCTGAGTATTCTCCTAATAATATCAAGCAATATATCAAGAATTAAAAAAAAAAAAAAAAAGATAAATAGCTTCTTTTTACAGTGTATCAAAATGCATTGTATCTGGGATAAAGAAGTGAATTTTAAAAAGGCTTTTAATTGTGAGCCACTATCACTAACAAAAGACAGATAGATACTGAATGGATGGGTAATGACTTCTTGCTCATTACTGATTTGAGTGAGGGTGAGTAATAAAAATTATGTGTGATTGGGGGTGTATCAATGTAGCAAAACCCACCACCATGACTAACAAATACACAGCAAGTTTAAATATGCCCAAGAAAGTCTACTAAAAGAGAAGCAAAACCACTTTTTCTCCAAGATGACAGTAGCCCACTCCAAAAGTCATACATTGTTGTCTTAAATGAGGCTCATCAGAGCACATAAAAGCAACAGGAATGTTTTCATAACCTTATGTATAAGCACAACTCCCAGGTCCTATCCTCCCAAGTAATTTTGTGTGGAAGCTACTGATTTAACTGTTTTGCTCACATGATTTCAGAATTCACAAAAGCAAATGGCTCAGATTTATTTAAGCTGTTACAAAGTGAACTGCAAAGCTAGAAATCTGTAAATTTACTAGCTTACAAATAAACATTTGTCAAAAACTGAGTG
This sequence comes from Parotia lawesii, assembly GCA_003713295.1. Classification (NCBI taxonomy): domain Eukaryota; kingdom Metazoa; phylum Chordata; class Aves; order Passeriformes; family Paradisaeidae; genus Parotia; species Parotia lawesii. The sequence continues at coordinate 1,122,102 of RAHM01000069.1, read as the reverse complement.
GGTTTTATGTTTGCAAATTTATACAGTCACAATTAGAAAATAACAAAACATCTGCGGTTGTCAGAAAGACTAAATACAAGGCAAACAAAAAAATTAAAATTCATATTTAAAGAGTGCATTGAAAGTTTTTATAGATACATAAATATACCACTACAGCTAATTATTGTTTAAACATCTACCAGTTAAGACTGTAATTCTTATTTTCATGTCACTCAGAGTGAAAGGGGTTTGTCTTTGTCTTACAAACTACAAAAATTTACAAAAATTATTGAAGACTACACAGAAAATCAGTAATCAAATTTTTTTTACTAACCATGGTGCTTTATTCAAGCTATACATTATGGTAAAATTCTCTAAACTAAGTAGTGTAAAACTGTCTGTAGATTATTTTACAAAGCCCAAAGTTTACCTGAGGCACATGTAACCCAGATAACTTGAGTAACTCGCTGCCACTGYTCAAAATTCAGTGGAGGACAGAGCAAAGAACAATTTTCCTCTTTGGCTAGTTAAAGCAAAAATACATATTCTTTCCCTGCTGTCATAAAAGATAAAATCAAAATCAACTCCTAAAATATGTCTTGCATTCTTTAAATTAGGCAACTGTACACATTAAATTATGTTCAGATAAGTAGTTATGTACTGGTTGAGAATACCGAAGCATGTAAAACTTTTAACCTTTATTGTTTCTTGATGTGGTTTTATAGACGTGGTTCATGTAGCAATTTCAGAAATCCTCTGATTTCAGGTCCTCCTGTTTCTGCAGAGTCAGTGGAGAAGTAAATGCAGGTTTTGCACCTTAGAAATACAAAAGAAATTGCTAATATTTGCTAATCAGTTGACACTTTAATAAACTTATCTGTTACATGTCCCATCACCTGTCTTTTAAGAGGCCTTTTTGTTTTAATAATTGCTTTTTGTTTGTTTGTTTTTTCTTTTTGTCGGCTTATATTTCTAGCATTGTTTTGAAGGCCTGATGGAGAACTTGATTGTTAACTATTGTTCTTCACATCTGTGGTAACAGAGGCTTGCAGTGAAATCTCATAACTCTTACTAAGACTGATGTCCATTTTTTGCTAAAAGCTTCATCTCCCTAGTAGTTTGAGAAAGAAAAAAAGGAAGCACAAAACATATTCTTCTTCACAGCAGTAGTGTCTGATTCTCAGTTGTGGCTTCCCTGCTTGTTTCCCAAGGCAATAGGCACCCAAAGTATTTTCCACTAAAAGAAATGTACTGCCCATTACTTAAATGACAGTGCTTTTACCCAGTTTGAACATGAGAACCTTGTACAAGATTTCCTGTAGAGAAAAATAGAGTTTTGGAACTGATGTCAATTCTTGTCTGAGTTCAGTTTTAACCACCTACAAAAAGCAAATGTCAAATGACCAGGATAAGAAAATTGCAGAGATTCTTAACCAAGGTCATTTTCTTAGTGGGTGCAAAAGAAGCAAGCCACCTTGAACAGAAGTGTATTGTGCATTAGAGCTGCATAAACTTAACTTCCAGGAGCTCTACTAAGTTTGGTGTTCTTGTTGAAAATCATTTATGTGATACAAGCTTCTTGACTTGGCATTATCACCTGATAATTACAAGCAACACCAAAAAAACCCCATACAAAAAACTAACATTCTAATGAGAATGAAGGTAAATATCCATGACTGAACTGAAATAAATCACCATAAATATATGTCATTTCTGCCTGAAAAAAGACACTGAATGTTTCTAGTCAGTCCTCCAAAAAGTATTTTTACAGATTAGTTTTCTCCAGGTGAAAGYCATTTCCAACCATGAGCATGAATCCTTTTACTGTGGATGTTTTTAATACTAGAATGCAAGTTTAAATCAGCAGAACATGCAGGTAGAAATACCACACTCAGGTTTCACGGGGAAAACAGTGCAGGTGAGCTGAGGAATGAAGTACAAACCCCAGCCTGGGAGTGAGCCGCAAACCCAGATGTCCATTCAAATCAGCCGGTGATCATATGGGGCCTCTGTTCAAGGTTCTCTTGCTTTTTTTTTATAAGCTTTACAGAGATAGAGTGGAGATGTACTTTTCTCTGTGTCTCCTCAGCAAACGCACCACAGAGCAGCTGCTCAGCTCTGTAATGCTGCTATTCACTACAGTTTTACAGTACAGGAGCTTTGACATTTCGCTTTGATGCAGTAAATATATAACAACCACAAGTGAGTAAAATCAGTTATATTGCTTTCTTGGTAACGGTCCCAGATGATTGCCTGAGCGCTTGCACTGTTGAAGCACTTACTGGGTTCAGTTTTCTAAGCTTTATGCTTTCCATGCAGGATCTGTCCTTTTTATTGTGTGTATGTGTAGCCTCAAACTTGATCAGACCTTATGCTAGAATAAAGTCCCCAGATAGTGCTATACTGCTAAAAAAAGGTTGGTATTTCAAAAAGAATAAAAACTATTAATAACAAAAAATCCCTCTTAATGAGATAACATTGAATGCTCTAGAATACATATGCTGTCGAGTTTCTTCTTACTAAACTTGTCCTTTGGGCTTTCACTTACAATATTCCCCACACAGTAACAGTCCAGTCTCAGTTCCTTTAAGAATTTTAAGATGACACGAAGCAACAGTATGAGGATTTCCTTCCCTAAGTCCCCTTTTTTCTTCATTAATACAAACACTTCCCTTGCTGATAGTGTCACTTTGTAAGAATTCATCACCTATTGATCGGGCAGCATAGAGTGCATGGATGGATTGGTAAACCCTCACAGAGGCCTCTTCATTTCAGTGACCTTCTGACATACCATGCTACAGGATTTCTTAAAAGAATATTGACAAGCTCTGGCAGATTCTCCATTTTATGGACTAAATATTGTATTTTGTGTTTGTTTTGTCTGATTTTCTGTGATTTTTATTGTCACTCATTATTCTTGAGTTTCTTTATTTATCATGTGAGTATCCATATGGCAGTAGCATAAATCAGATTAAAATCAGATTAAAATAAAATTAAAATTAGACAACAGCATATCATCAATAGAGTTTTTGTAAACATCTATATTTATCTATTATGTGTGTGCCTAAATATGTGTATATTTGTGATACATGTGCACATACATGCGCATTTAGGGATCTGTGGTTGGCATGCACTACCAGTGGGTCAGCCCCAAGACTTCCAGGATTGTGCGTTCATATGCTTAGAGAGAGAAAGATGCCTCTCTCATCCTGCCATTCTCTAAATAAGATGTCTTGCTCTTGAGCTTGCATTTGATCATATCTCAATATTATGGAAATGGTGAAAAAAGCACCTCGTGAGGATATGGGGAGATGTCAGGACTACAGAGGCTGACATCCTCACAGTGCAAAAGAGAAAGGGAAGAAGGAAGAATTACTAAAAATCATAGAAATATATATCTGTCTATGTTGTATATCAGTATRTCTGGACTGCGGAGATGACATAAACTTAAGCCACAAAAGACATATTTGGGGGCTATCTCAGTAAAGGTGAAGAAATGTGAAGGAAACAAAGAACAAGAAAAAAAAGAGGAAGGGAGAAAAGATGTAACACAGCCAAGGAGGCTGCCGGGGTAACTTTGGTTAAAGATTGTGCTATGCTATCAAGAAGATAATTCTCATAATCATAAAAACAAGCTGGTTTAATAAATACATACAATCAAAATAAGGAGTAATTCCCTCTGGCACTATAAAAATAATAAAAGTGGTGGTGTTATTTTGAAAAATACATGTAAGAATGGCTGAAAATACATTTAAAGTTGTCCTGAAGGAGAAAATATAATAAGGTGGAAATCTTTTGGCACTGAATAGGTTTTTGCCCTACCTAATATGTAAACTATTATACAAGCTATGTTTACAAGACAAATCATTTTTCTTTTGGCAGTAATTTGTCTCTTAACAATATCAATATTTTATTACCCATAAGCCATTACATTATTAATTTCAGTGGCCTGCAGTAAGCAGCACAGGTAGTTGGGTACCCAACAGTAAGTTTTTATTGCTACTCAAATATTCCAGTGATTTCAAGTTGTATTTTAAAAAGAACCATTTTTTAAGCATATATAAAAATGAGGTAACAAAACAGAGCAAAATCTGAAAATGTCAGTCTTTTAAAAGCATTAAAAAAGATTGCAATAATTTTAGAGGTATTTATTATAAGTGCATATAAAATAGAATGTCTGTATGTCCATTTATTKTAAATCTTAGTTATTTTCATGTAATTAGTAAAAATAATGTCATATAATTTATGACAGACGTAATGCTGAGGCTTCTTAAAGTGCATGTCATTCTCTCTCTCTCTCTCTCCTGTATGAACCTGTTTGAATGCCTGCTGTCATCAGAGACAAACTTGTCATTCATTGTAATATAGAACACCATGAAGACGTTCTCTCAAGGACTGCTCAAGTGTTTCTGTACTTGTATACACAATAGTTTTCTAGAGGATAAGAGAGTCTTCATTAAAAATCATATAATTTATGTTTACAGTTTCCATAGCAGTTGCTGTGAGAGATACAAAAACATAAATTATCTTTAGCCATTTTGTGAAATTTGTTTGAATTCCTCTGTTTCCGAGATGAGGTCCCTGTATTTCTTCTATAACAGCATATCTGGAGTTCCAGCATATTCCCTTGTTTGTGATTTTGCAAAATGATATAAATGTGAAAGATTCCGCTGGCCAAAATAAATTATTCCGAGGATTACTAAATTTTGAGGTTTTTGTGGGAAGAAGGATTCTGGGTTCTTGGTCTGTAAGAGGCTTAGATGGGTTTTTAACTTGACTCGAGGTGGATATTTTTACTTGGAAGAGATTGAAGACTGTATTGACAGTCTTCAGTTGACTGTATTGAGATCATCCTTCAGGCAATTACCCAGGTCTCCACATCATCTACACATTAGCTGTCATGTTGAGTCTCAACTGGTGYGAGTCATCTGTCTCCCCAGGTCAGGAAACCCAGGCAAAGGACTCAAAGGTTCACACTGATTTCTACTCCAAAGGATTGCAGGGATTCAGTCACCTGGAGTCACTCAGTCTGAGATGTTCAGCTTGATCATAGGTGCAGTTCTCAGGCCGTACCTGTATTTACCCACTTGGAAACAGTGAGGCTTAGAGCAAATAATGTGAGTAGCTTTGTCTAGTTTCTCCTTCCTTTGTCTTCTGTAAGGAAAAATGCTATTTATTATTGCTAATCCTCACTGGCATATTATCCTTGCAGGCAATGGAGAGTTGTGAGTTAGGATTGTAAAGGATCATTTCTATTCACATTGAAGTTTACTGTCTTGAGACTGTAGTAAATGTGTGAGTTCAAACAGCTGTAACTGAATCAACATCTTATGGAAAACTTATGGAGGACAATGAATATGAAGATTATCAAAACATTAAAAAAATATTTATTTCTTATATATACATAAAGTGTTGTGCTCTGTATCTGTATCACACGCTTGTCAAAGTTACTTCTGCTCACTTGATGAATTGCTCTGATTATGTAGCTATTATTCATACATTTTTGCCTTTTTATGCTTAATAACATCTCTTTTTGACCCAAACTATATAAAAAAGAAAAAAAAATGCATACAATCAGAATGGAGAATGTCACTGTTAAAATGCAAATATTTTATTAGAAATCCTGCATACTTGCCATCATTTGGTTTCTTTCCAACAGAATACTTTTCTGATCAGAAAATGAAATTGGAAACATTTCATTAATTTTATAAAAAAGGAGAGGTCTGAGTGGCATCATAGTTCCTTTGTATTTTTCCCCTGTTCATTTGTGCAGCTATAATTACAGATTCTTTGTGGAATGTTCATGTCAATCATTATTAATCTCTAATTTCTAATCACAGGCGTAAGTAGTTTTAAACTTCATTGCAAATCTTTTGAGAATTCGGCGGGTTTTGAGAGAGAAATGTCATGTTACTCATCTTCATAATGTTTTCTGGACATCCTTGTCAGTAATTTTTCCAAAGGGAAAGAAGTTATCAGAAAGAGGGTTGAGGAGAAGAAAAAAAAGAAAAGGAAAGTACCAAGATTCTTTCTAGGCAAGAAGTTATGTTCCAGGGGTTTTAACACTTCACAATTATGTCTACATTTATTGCTGGGCATGGCAGTTCCTGGTTGCGCTGCTTCAGTGAAAAGGAACATAAATAAGGCAACAACACCTGGGAGACATGTAGGCAAGRTTAGCTGAGAATTAAGAAACTCGTCTGAGATTCAGAAAACTATGAAAAAACCTGGCAGAGCTAAATTGTGAAAGTTTGAGCAACGAGAAACAAATTGCTTGGAAATTAAATTAAAGAATGGTATATTTTTAGGTTGTTGCTTTATTTGAAATCAATTAGTGGCAGTGAGGCTAGCAAAAAGGCACCACCAGAATTTAGCTTTAAAAAATGAGTGCCAATCATATGTTCCTTAATACAGTATGTTTTTCAATATTTTGGGTTGCAGCCATTTCTGGCAGTAGTTCAGTAGCTATTCCTTATATATATATATATAGATGTATGTATGTATATAAAAATATACTGTAGTCATAACTTAAGTTTTCCAATACTGCAATTTTTCTATCATCTTTTGTATTCACTGTGGCAGTCCTACTTACCTGTATGTCAAATCTGACTTTCAGAACTGGAGTACTGCAGGGTGAAGTAAGTCAGCCTCAACTTCACTCAGTGTGGTTATGATAAAATACCTGATTTTGTTATTAAAATATAAGGGCCGGATTCCAAGTAATTTACAGTTCCAGTGATTTCTGTAGCTTTTACATGGGTTCTAATAACATATTTCACAAATGACCTTTAGAACAAAGACAAACAGCACAAAATAATACGAACCAAGAGAGTATTTGGTAGTGGGGCCTGGAGAAGTCTAAAATTAGGTGGATCCCCTGGAACAATTAGAGTGCACGGTGTACTGTTCCTTACTGATTTACACACCAAAAAGATACCTTGTATTCCTCTCACTGCTCAATAGTAGTTAAAATATATACATATAATTTGGATTAATAGGGAAAGATTAGAGAACAAAAATAAAACCACAACTGTCTCATAAACATTCAAACATTCTCAATACAGTAAAACTATTGTTCCCCCAATTAAAAAAAAAAAAGTGRTAGAACTGCAAAAGGTGAAAGGAAAGTCAACAAAGGTAATTAAGTGATGAGATTGATTTAATCTCTCTCCGTGAATGGAGAGGTTAACTGACCTATCATCTTTAGTTTGAACAACAGACAGCTGAGGGGAATATGAAACAGGTTGCAATATAGGAAGGAGCATGAAGAAGATTCAGAAGGGGAACAATTCAAGAAATAAAGGGCATCAGGTGGAGTTAGTAGATTTAAAGTGCACCTAATCAAGCAGTTAAGCTATGGAACTCATTGAGTTGAAGCTGAAGAGATAAATTGTGCACATTGTTTCCCCACTTTTTTCTCATATTTCTTAGTAGTTGGCCACAGGAAGGTATAGGAGAGTAGGTTACCCTTTGTTCTGAATAAATATGGTTATATCTACGCTCTTATAAAATACTTTTACAATTATAAAATTATAAAAGGATTATAAAATCTTTTTTACAAAAGAATTTTAAAATGAGTAAACACRTTTCAGACAAAAGACTGGAAAGATAATATTACTGTCTCCTACTGAAAAAAAAAAAAGATTAGCAAAATCCAAGCAAGATAACCAGCTGATGCCCAAGTAGAAGAATACAGGAAAAAGAATTTAGCAGGCTGTCCGAAAATTTTCACAAACCACTCACCTAAGCGGAAAGCAGAAGGCAAGAAAATCAATGGAACAGTAAGTTACCAAAATGTGACTAAAAAGCATATCAAGCAGATCTGTGGGGCTTGGACACATAGCATACAATTACTACCTTAACTAGCAATTAGATGGACTAGATTGAGCTTTCACAGATTTTTGCTCAAACACTTCAGATGTAAATTAGGTTATATTATTTATCCAATAGGCAATGCTTTTGTTTAAYGATCTAAATGGAACACAGTTTTGGATTTTTTAAGTTATCTTATTTCTTAGTGTAGTGAAGAGTGAGCATAAAGATAATCCTTTCTTGAGATGAAGACATGCAAAATATTGCCATGATATGCTGTAACTTGAAGTGTTCTAGAATCTAATGATGACAAATTGTATTGGAGTTTCCAGTATTATATTGTAATGGGAAATAAACCAAAGTAACTTGACAGAGTACAAATATAACTTTATGACACTTTCATGTCCTTTTATGTCTTCTTGATATGGGAAGTTAACAAGTGAGCCATTTTGGGGACAGTAAAATGTGATCTTCAAAATACTTCTATTTTTTTTTTTTTTTAAAAAGATCTTTCTAAGTCCAGACTACCTTCTGGTTAAACAGGGAGCAATTTCCTTTTCACAGCTCCAAATCCTTTTTCACTTAGCACTTGGCCCAAATGCTCACTTTCTGTCAGACTTAGGATGACACCTTCAATACTCTTCTGTCACCACCCTTATATTTTAGATTTCATTCTTCATGTTTCTTGTATTGCCTGTCTTGTTATACATGACTTCAGTTGCAGTACACTTTTTTGGAGCTATCACTTCCAGATTTTTCTCCTCCTTGTAGCATCCCCTGCCTCAGAGAAACTCTGAGCCAGTAAAAACACACACCTGTTCCAGTTTTTTTTTCCACAGATAAATGTTAGCAGAAAGTGCACATTTTAACTTTCTAGCACTTCCCCCATTTACCTGCAACAAAATGTAAAAGTTCAGACTCCTGCTTCTAAACAATTGGGGAAAAAAAASATGTAGATTCTTGATTTACAATATGTTTGCACTTCCCAATCTGCTTTTTGTAGAACCAAGTCAGTGTACAAAATGATATTATTCTTGGAACTGAATTTATCTTATGAAGTAGTAACTGGATTAATTCCATGAGAAATAGGGCAAAAGCTCTTATTTTACTCTGAAAAAGGATGATTCATCCTGAAAAAAATGCCCATGAGAAAAAGAAATCAGCTAATAAATATTATCCAGAGGAATAAATTAAAGAGTTGATATTTACTTTAAGATCTGAAAAATAAAATTATGTGAAAAAATGCTCATGAAAGCAGGTTGAACACTACCTTTTTTTCCTTTACTTATCTATGTCTCTACACCATTCCCTTTGAGAAAAGAATTACATTTTCACATGTGATCATAGCATGTCTATCATGAGAAATCTCTGATCTTAATCTGGGCCTCTGGGCAAAAAGTTAAGATTAAAATAATAATCGATAAAGTAATCTGTAGAAATCCTTTGGAAAAATGTGTACAGTACAGCCAAAGCAAGAATAATACAGAAACAAATAATTATAATAATCTTCCATTTATATTATTCCAAATGTTGCAAAAAGATAATTATGCTTTAATTAAGACAAAAAATAGATATGTTTATAATGAAACAGGATTCAATTTATGAATCTTGCAATATTAACAAGTAAAAAATGAGTTAGTTCCAGATACTAGTGATAACATAGCCAGTTTATACCATGTCTGTTTTTAGTGATTAGACTTAACTTCAGACAGCATCCTTGATCCTGGTCGAAAGACAGACAGTAAAGTGAAAAGTCCTTCCAACCAACCATGAGAGAGTCGTGCTAACCTTGTCTTAGTCGGAAGTCACTTCTTGCATATCTTAAGCGGATCATATTGTCCCGTATCTTTATTTTATAAGGATCAGATCTTTCTGTTCACTGTAGTGAGGAGGGTAGGAAGGCTGAAATACAGAAGTAGTTTGTAAAGTGCTTTCAAAAGTACTGTCAAAACTTGACTTGAAGAGCTTTTAAAGTGAAAACAGCAAGCAAATGAGTTACTAATCTCAAATGCCTGTGTGTATAAGCTGACAGCTTCTGTCTGCCCCTTGCCTTTGCATCCAAAATGCTTGCCTGATGTAGATGGCAAGAACCTCTCCAATCATGCTCTTTGGCTGTTCCTCCTGAAGCTGTCAGGCCCATCTCATTTCAGTGACTTTCCTCTGTTTTCTTTACTCTGTGCATGTGTCAGCTTGCTATGGGGAATCAGAGCAAAGGCAGCTGTGGAGCAGAACATGCCAGCTGCATCAAGAATAAGAGAGAGAAGGTCAGGAAAGAAACTCTGGAGGATCTTACAGTCCAGATCACATCACGGGGACTGAGGGACCAGACCAAATGTTGTGAAGACCAGCCAGCTCCATGGTGGCYCTGAGGACGTTCTTTTGGGCTGCATTCAAATTTTGCAAACAGAGCTTTTCTTTCCTTCAAAAAACTTTATTACTAAAGTACCTAAATCTGAGCTGTCTTACATCATTCATGACACACATTAATTTTGCAGGGGAAAAGACATGAGCAAAATAAGTTTTATCGGGACTGGTCTAAGACTCACTGTGTTGAAGACCATACCATCTAAGGTCTTTCAACATGAAACAGACTCCTAATTTGAAAAAAAATTCTTCCAACAGCTATTTTATCAAGGGGTATTCAATACAATTCTTTCAAAAGAAAAAAAATAGACCTACTAATATGTAATTTATTCCAAACAAAATTGCTAGTCTCCATRTTGCTATAGTTCTGACCTGCATCCCTTAAACAAGTGTTTGTCCGGTGGGACAAGTGAAGAGAAACCTGCACTCTGAGATAGATACATTAGAATTCTAAATCTGTGTGCACACAATAGAAAAATCACCTTTTGAGGCATAACTGCTATGAAAGCTGTAACATATGCCCTCCAAATTTGATATTTATTCATTGTGTTCTATGCAAATGTGGATGCAGGACTTTTTTTGTTCTYATGAATGAGGTAACTGATCTCTACCACAAATTAAAATTGGCTTTATTTGCTCTGACTGCAAATACAACAAACAAAAAATGTTGTCAGTCCAGGGGAGATTAACTTTCTCACAGAGAATATCTGACATCTTTGCTGGAATTAATCCCATTTGTTCTTATAGTTTTTATTTGGTTCTGCTATCATTTCATAGTTTAGGAAACCTTCCATTTCAACACTGAGAAGTTCTCCAGGTCAATTTTTTACTTATATGGAGTGACATTTTCTCTTTTGTATTGTAGCTCTGCACTTTGCAAGTTACATTTACATATAAAGGCATTCTGAAAATATTTAGTCCAATATTAATGTAAATTTGTTTTGCAGTTCAGTACTTTGTAAATAACTGTTCTTATGTATGCAAATCCATTATATATATTAAATACTTTAGTTCCCCATATTTTCTTAAATGAGCCACTGGATGAGGCTTACAATGAATGTCCTGGAAATGCAGCAAAGGTGCAAAGACGCATTATGAAGGGAATAATTCAGAAAACTCATTCTTGCTTAAATTGGCATTTTAAATGTCATTTCAGCCATCTTMTATGTAATTTGAAAAACCTCCTCCTTGAATTCTCTATTTACAAGGGCCCTTGTCAATCATGACCTGTACGGCAGGGTGGGAGACTGCACCAGTGTCAGGCTGTTCTAATTTCCTCTAAGACACGTTCTTCACCCCACAGGGAGCACAAGTTATCATAAATGCCAATGTGCATATGTATTCAGTACTGCAAGAATATTTCTCCCATCGATTTCCTTCTGCGTGTGAGTGTGAGCAAGAGAGGCGGGGGTGGTGGGGCAGTACTTCAGCTCTTCACACACTACATAACATTCCCAGTTCCAGAATTAAATTACAGAGAGTGATCCATAATATTCATTCAGTCACTACAATGGCTCCCTTAGCGCTCTTGTTACTAATGGCATAGGCTCATTTGTGAAGATTTTCATGCAGTTTGCTTGAAAGGGACTCAGCAATCCCCCACTTCTGAACAAATTACAGACCARCAATATGCTCACCAAAGGGGTTGCTTGGCATGGAACAGGTTATTTAGCTCTATTTGGCTAGCAAAAGGTACRCCAAGAGAGGAGAGGAGAGTAGGAAAAGGGGAAAGGCAGTAATCTGTGAACAGCAGGGAGGGATGAAGTAAGCAATAACATAAATGAGCTATTTACACTTTTTAACTATGAAAATAAAGCCCTTGCAATTAAGAGAAGGCTTTCTTCTGGAACAAACCTGTTTATGTGAAGTGTATGTGGCTTTAAAATACTTTTGGAGGAAAGAGATTTTTAAAATCAAGGTCTTCATTCTGTCCATGAAGTCTGTGGATTGTAAATCACGGTGTGTTCTCTCCCCAGGCAACCGACAGCAGATTAGAGAGGATGCATTGGGTGTTCCTTYATGATTGCCTCACCAAAATGCAATAAAGCTCCTGCACTATGTTGAATCACAAAAAGAAAATACATGTTTCCACATCTTAGCTGCAATCTTGATTCTTCCTTCCTGGCCAGATTCATTCTCCCATGATCACTTCTTTACCTCAGGCTCTCTACAAGGAAAGTCATTAGGGCCTGTACTGCCCAGCTTCAGTAAGGCTCTTGAGATATCTCTGTTTTTTCTTCTGTACACTGTCTCAGGAACATTTGATTTCATGCGGTTTCCCTGTTTTATCCTGTGATGTCAAAGGTTTTGGACAGAGGACTGAAACTATTTTCTTCCACCTGTTGACTGCAGGTTTTGATGGGAAGGCTGTCTTCAGGTCATTATGGGGACAAGTAAGGGCAACAGAAAACRTTGATCAATTCACCAGAAAAAGAGGTCAGCTGACAGAGAGATTTCAATTTGCTGTTAAGATTCCCTCTTTGCTTCTAAACAAAATTTATGTTCACATTAGGATAACGGATTTAATAACCGGTCTTTTATGTCTGTGTTTTAAGCTTCTTTTTTTTTTATTTTTCAACTGTTAACAGAAAGAAAGATTAAAAGTTTATTTATTCACCAGGCTCAACAGTCACAGACACTTAAAATCCTTTATTTGTCTTCTCACACTATATCCAATGAGAGCTCAGCATGCCACAGAGGTGAACAGTCTATGCGGGACCAGTTAATTCCTGTGTTACTGGCATATCAGAAGCTCAGTCAGAGTCCATTTAAATTCTTATCTACCTCACTGCTGCAAATGGTGAATTCACAGAGCTGAGAAGTTATGTCAGTATTGAARTGTAGGCTCTATCTATAGGTACATGCTTAGTCCTTGTACGCTGATGGACATGACTGCAGTTATTTTCTGAAAATTCAGGTAGTCGTTCCTTCTTTTGTTCACATACAGAATTTAAACACGTTTAAGATCTTTTGCCTGTAAATCTAGATATTGGACCTTGACCCAATAAAGCACTTACGCATCTGTTTAACCAGGAGGGCAGTCGCATTAGTGCTTTGAGTGCCTATATATATATTTGCCTGTATAAGGCACGACACAAATAAATGTAGGCCACCTCTGAAATCAAGCCCTTTATGTTAAAATAGATTTTATTAAAGCAATTATCAGTGAAATCTGACTCACAGAACCACTCAAGGGAGCTACGAAAACATTGACTGCCAACATATGTTCTCTGTTAATGAAGACAGAGCAGTGCTGTACTCAGCTTTTTGGAGATAGTTTTGGACAGTGCATTAAAACAGTAGGTTGCCTATTAAGTGTGGCTTCTTTTATAACTGATTGGGAAAATTTATACCAATTATTTTCATTAATTATGCCATGAATTTCACTGCTATTTAACATTTCAATAACTTCTTAGTAAGATTTTTAGGTATAGAGAGAAATAGCAAATCTTACAAACTACTGTCTGCTTAGAGTATGGGGTTGAAGTATAGAAGGGTCAAGTTCAAGAAATGTCTCTGCCTAATCAGCAAGGCAGATCTTCACAGAAGACAACAGGAACCTTTGACACCCACATTCCAGATTTAACTCACACAGATAATCTGTATCATTCAGATCTGTCATGTCCTCTTTTCAAACTGAAAACAAATGTTTAAATGAATTYAATTTTAATGCAGGACAAAAAATACATTTAAACCTTTTAAAGTTGCTGTAAAATTGAAGCGGCATCCTCCAGGCAATACTAAACTCTTGCAAAATTTTCATTCAGTAATGCAATAAACATAATTGTGCCTTACAAAGGACAAATGCATATTTAGGTAATGTGTATGTGGTACTTTGTAGGCAGAGGCAAATGACCTCTGCCTGCACTTTGTGCTGGCCAGAAGCCAGGAGGATGTGATTAGCATAGTGTTGAGCCAGAACCTACACTAATAAAGCTCCCTGATTGTAGGGGCTGTTACTTGGGCAAAGTTCCATACTAATGATGCTTGCATAGCTTCTGGTTACATCTGTGTTACTGTGTTAGGTCAGAGTATGCATGTCTTTCTGAAATGAATGTCCTGGTACGTCTGCTCACTGTGTTTTTGTGAGCATGAGCTGGTTTTGGATGAAAAGAAGTGGGAAGGTCTGATCTCAAGGTGCACTGCAAGCAGTATAACTGCTAAGGAACATTCAGTTTACAAGGTCAGACTAGAAGTAGTCTGAAGTAGAATCCCCTAAAATTTGTACTGCATGGACATTGAGTCCTCAACATGAAGTGTTTTGCTCTGTGTGTTTATTTTTAACACCTTTGTTAACAGAGTGGAATGGCTCAGTCCTCATAGTCCTGTATTCTCAGTCTGCTGTGTTCCATGGAAAGGGAAGAAAATCCGTGTAAATCATCATTGCATTGTAATTATGAAGTTACTATGAAATAGAAATTTTAGAAGCATGGATTTATCTTTAAGACTTATGGAAACATCCATCAAAATGATATTTTAGGTATCTAGTAAAGATATTTAAAGGTTGGTCTTCTCTACCTAAGTGTATTTACAAATAGTGACTGGATACAAGTTGTTTGTTAGGGAAAAATATATTTCACAGTCATAAAGAATAATATATTTCATCTGGTTCAGGTTCTGACTTCAAGCAGACTAACGTGGACTAGGTCACTCAGCCTTGGCCAGTCAAGTTTTGAATACAAGCAAGACTGGAGCTCTCTGTGCATGCTCTTCCTAATTTATATTTTTAATTTGATAGATATTATACGTGTTTTTTTCTTATTTTAGTGCAAATTTTGAAATTCCTCCGAAAATAAAAGATTTCTATAATGAAGGCCAAGCTTTATGTCTTTTATTGTCTAGGATTTTTTACCATCTTGTTGTTTGAACACTTAGATAAAGCAATGTTAATGAAATGATTTCCAGAGATTCTAGAGCTGCTAGGTATCGTACAGAAAACCACAAAGCTTGTTAAAAAACATTGTGAAATTTGGAATTTAAAAATCTGAAAATCTAGAAATGCCAGGATTAAGGCTGTTCTACATCTTTAATTCACTCTTTATCTTTAAATATTTACCTAAAACCTCCTGCATCACAAATAAACATCCTGTAAGCCTTGTGCAGTTCATGAACATTGTGCCAGCCCAGCACTGGATCTTYGTAAGCTTAATTATTATTATGACAGTCATAACTCATAATTCAGCTAATGCTGAACAAACACTATAGATTTTACCTTCAGAAAACTCTTTTTTTTTTTTCTGTTGGATACATATAAAAGAAGGGAATTAAAAATGGTCTACAAATGAGAAAAACAAGGCTAGCTGGAATATTTTTGGGAATTTGGGCTATTTTTGTTTTGTTCTGCTTTGCTTCACTTTGCTTTGCTCTATTACAAAATTTGTGCTTCTCACTCCATGTTCATGTAASGAATTCGCACCCTGCCCTGCTATGCCCACCCGTCCAGGGACCTGTACTTGGTACCTCACAGCTAGAAGTAAGCTTTCTCTCCTCCAGATTGCCTACACTGCAGAGTAAAGATGCTTAGGAAAGGTGGCAGAAAAGCAAAAGGATGGAGGGAAAGTAAGCACTGAATATTGTGTATTTGGATATGATGCCCAGTGTCTTTTCTTGGCACTGCAGTGGCTCCTGCTTGGACGCTTACAGATGGAATAGTGGCTCTTGAGGCACAAGATAGAGTGAGTCCAGTTGCTCTATAAAGGATTGCTGTTTTTACTCATCCTGTTTTTGTATTGGCTTTTATTTTATGTTGGTGGTTTTTTTCTGTGGTGGGCTTGAATATACTTAGGCAAATTTAAATGAGAAGAATTAAGCTGGAAGATTTTGGTCTTTTTTTATTAAAAAAAAAATCAAACAACAGCCAGTTTAAAAAAAGAAGCTATCAGTCCAACAGCTGTACAGCCACAAAAACCCAGGAGAAAGGAAAATTAAAAATAGATAGATTTTTAAAGAGCATCTCACTGCGTAGAAAAAAAACAAAAACACAAGCATGATAAAATTTCCATTATATCAAGTACAAAATTACATGAAAGTTCTTTCCTCTAGAGAGCTGATGCAATCATTAGTTAAGAACTGTTTTAAAACAGTTTAAAACACACCAAAATATGAAAGATTTCATGGAAATAAAAGCATGTCCTMTTGCAGAATAGAACAAATAGACAAGCTTAATTTTCATACCTTTATTAAACAGGTAGAGCCATTTTTGAAAAGGCATTTTACTGAACATATTAGGTTGCTTTTAGGCTGATGCAAAGCATAGTTTGAATGAGAACAGACAAATTTATCTCCAGCTTTATACCCATTTACCTCAAGAATGACATGATTAGTCTTTCTTTTGTATGAAAGAGTTTTTTTACTTAAATCAAGAATTAATTGTCCATCAGATACCAGTAGAAATTAATTAACATTGATCGAAACCCCCCCACTGATTAACAAAATAATCTTTATAGCTGTGTTGCATAGCTTGGGAAATGTTARCTATCAGTAAACCTGAAGTAGAGATCTTGATTCCATGTTTGAGGCAATTTCATTGAAATTATTTAAGCAACCACTTTAAAAGTGTGCAAAAATGCCAACTTGATGAGATGTCTTCCTTAATAAGTCGAGCACATAATTATGTCATGTTGTACTTTTGTAAAGAACAAAACTGAAATATTAACTTCCTTTTCCCCAACTCCAACATAGCCTCATCAAGTTGTCACCATCTGCTCAAAATCTGAGATTTTTGGAATCATCTTAACTAAGATAAGATTTGGGATTCTGCCACCAGGCTGATAAATTAGAAGTRGAACTGTTTTATTGAAGGGAATATGTAGCAATTCAGAACCACAGAACTTCCTGCCATTAATGTGCACGCATTGCCTGCGTCAACAGCCAAACGACAAGGCAGAACAATTACTTTACTCCAGCTGTCCTATGAGTCTTTTTCTTTCTGTCCAATTAGAAGCTGTTCTCTACGTGAAATTCTAAATATTCCATAAAATCTTTTGCTACTAGTAGAATGTACTCTCATCTCTTTGTCTGGCTTAGGGTTCTGATTTGTTACAATACGATTTACAGCGTTGCTTCTAGAAAGTCAATATGACTTTTCTCCTTGGGCATCTTCTTATTATGACTCTAGTTGAAGATCATTCTTATGACACAGGTACATTTGATTGCAAACCCAGAGAAATTCCAGACCCTCTGGAATAGTTTCTGCTGAGGAGAGTTATGCCACAGCCCAAGAGCAATTGGTAGAGCAGCAGAAGGTGAAGCAGATGCAATGGAAGGAAAATGAACAGGTGTCTGGCACTAAGAGAAGCTGGAGCTGGTTTTCCTCTCTGTCTGGTGTCTAGAAGAGATAATGGTAATACACAGCCTTGCCAAGAATTTGTTGTTTACACAGTGTTTGTACACCCACCTGTTCCATCTGAAAATGAGCTTGTGAAACTTGTGAACTCACCTGACTGAAAAAGACAGAAAAAAAGATTGATGTGGTTTTGCCTTGTGCCTGTTGAACTGGCAAAAGACATTGAAAATTAATAATATCCATGTAAAAGGAATATCAATGCCTTTACCATTTAAATGAGATTTTTTAATTTTTACCTCTCTCTCTTGCATTCTTTAGTTTGGATGTGGATGTGAATATATGTATCTGATACACCTATTACAAAGACTACCTTTATTTTCACACTTCCCTTTTTCTGTGAAGAAAGTGTTAAAATCATCAATGACAGGACAAGGAAACATGCATTTGATATATTTCATGTTATGAGACATGAAGTAGAGAAACTCATTTATGTTATGGTGAGATATGTCAGACAGCTACTTAAGCATTTGCATAAAATCAGCTGCTAAAAGTAGACACTAGAGTAAAGACTAGGTGGAAAGTTAATCAACACTTTGTCTGTAGGTTAACTGAGTGAGAGCTGTTTTCTTTATTTCAACAAAATTTGAATGGTTCAAAAATTGTAGCTGCCCAGAAATGTGACCATAAAACTGGGGGAGAAGGGAGTAAGAAGAGACTTCCACAATGCACACCCAGAGCAGATGAGCAGTGTCTTCCCACTTCATAAGTATCCCCTCAAAAGCTGGATATGTGCGCATACCTTGGATCTTGAGCTGGTAGCCTGTCCTGCCCCAGTTCCAGTCCTTTATAGATGTCATCTTTTTCACGTAACCAGTTGTCATCAAAATCTCCCTGCTCTGTTGATTAGCATGTGAACTGCATCTCCCCTTGCTGTATTACCCAAATTTTCCTGTCATTAAGCTTAGTCTAAATTTAAATTCACTAGCAGTGGCTATGGATTTATAATAGCTTAAATGAGGCTATAATTTGGTCTATTAACTCTGTACAGCTGACTACCAAGATATTTTTCTTTTCTGAGTAAAAAATTCATGCTACTCTTCTGAACGAAATTTCAGCATCTGCCAACTATTTTTTAAATACATACTGAAGTATATTTAACACATCACATGCTGTATTTAACACATCACATGCTGTATTTTGTTAAACACTTTTTCAGAAGTAACAAGTCAGACTTGTGCCTCCAGACAGGAAGTACTGAGAAATGATAATGTCTATTATTTCATATTTCTCCTCCTCATCAGAAAAATCTACAAACCAATGCCAATATCGTGTGTTACTGGAGTGAAGCAGAAACTGTTCAATGAACTATTTTTAAAAGGGAAATAACATAGTAGAACAAATTTATTATTGAAAAAGTCAATATGGAAAGGTAGTACCCAAAATGACCAAAGGCAAGAGTTTACTTTAAAATATATATGGTATAGCAATATATTTTCCTTTAGCATTTTAATAACCTGAAGTAAAAAAAAAACTGAAGCAGTGCACAATACTAGAAAATGGGACACATTAGTTTTTTGTTAACTTGAATTATTTTTTCACTATTTTTCTAGGCATTTTTGGAGGGAGGCAATGGGAAAAGCATATCCTGTTGATAAAGCTCAGCAGATCATTTTTTTCCTCTCTATTTCTTTTCTTCTGGAAGAGTCTGGAGATTCAATCTATTTTTATCCTTTAAAAAATAAAAAGTAGCCACAGAAGAGGATGCATTTTCACATTTCACATCATCACCAAGAAATACAGAGCCCTGACAACCAAGATGAATGAACAACAAACCAAAAAGCAGTGGAGAAGGGTCAAATCCATTTGACTTATAGGCCATTGTAGAGAACAGTGGGTCACACAATCTTTTCTTTTGTTTCTGAAGCTACCAAGTAGAAAGTATATAGGATAAATGCTTCCCTGATTTCAAAGTAAAGAAAGAGGAAGGTAACTTAAAAACTAAGGGCTGGCTATGCTAGGTACTTGCATCTATTATTAACACTTGTTAGTAAMTAACCTTGACTCATTTGCTTAATACAGGTTCAGGATAAGTGGCAGATGGTCAGAACTTACTTTTTGATGTCGAATCATTTCTTCATTTACAATCAAATACTGATTTCCTTAGTTCTACCAAATTTTATTTGGCTGAAAGTCTCATTGCAGGAAGACTGGATGTAGGGGTCCTAGGATTTGGTCTTTTGTGTTCTTAGCTGTGTTAAAGGGGAGAATATTCATGTTCAAGACTTGCTCTTTTTCTATCCTACCTCACTTATGTCTCCTTTGTCTGTTTCTCATGCTTCTCAAAATATATAACAACAGTTAAAAAAATTTCATTTTCACATTGTTAACACATTTAGGAAAAATACTCTCTTCTCTTCTCTTTTCCTTTTCCAAATGAGAATTTATATTTTCCTGACTGTGCAGAAAGTTGACAGTTGTCATATAACGGGAAACAGGAAGCTGTAGTCAAATGATAATACCAATTTGCTGCATCCGCTAGTCAGGAATATGATCATGAAGTCTTGGTCTCAGAATAGGAAAGATCAGAGGAGGAAAGAGCTGCTGTCAGACAAGTGGGATAAATTAGTATGGAAGATTAGTCAGTGATTAATATGTTTCAAGGGTTGTTTTTATACTGTTACAATTATAGATATATACTTATCTCCCCTTCCTGGCTTGCCTCTATTTATGGACAGTAAAAAGATGAAAGGGAATAGAGAGAGAAAATGGGATTTTTCAGAATGCTGATTGTGCAATCAAGCTAAATACATGGAGAAGATTCAAACATCAGGGAAAAAAAAAAAAAAGGAGGAAAGGAGAAAGTGAGCAGTGTACAAAAGTCAGATTCTTTATCAGAAATTAGCCTCCACCATGTTGCTTAGGGATTATTATAACTCCAGCTATTCCTCTCTCTGAAGCAAGAAATWCAATACAGCAGTAAAAAAGCTTTGGCCTAAGTATGCTAGGTTCTAATATTACTGATGTATGGTATCTTCATTGTTTACATCATCAGGAYCACCTCTGTCATTGCTTTAATAAGACATGAAGGGGTCTCACTTTTTCTCTCCAAAATCTTCTTCATGTGCCCATGCAGTGATCCAGTTCATGCAAATAACCTGGCTGCAAACTGTTGGGTTTTCATCTTGATTTGGCTTCAGCTTCCTTGATCTGGCTCATTAGAGAACAACACAAACATTGTTTGTAACAACGTGAAAAGGTAGGACTGAGCCATTGAGAGAAAAACTGTTCAGAGGAGTTACGACGTGATTGCAAAATGACTGCCATAATGAGAAAAATATGATGTTAGTTTGGGTTAGAAAAATACAAACGTTATGGACAAAACTGTACCATTTTTTCTTGTGAATGTGTTAAAGTGCATACTGCATCCAGAACAGATTATTTTGTTCTAGAAAGACAACAAAATAAATAAATCATTTTCATATATTAAACAATACTTGTAATCAACTAATTAGATGCAAACTATTCTTCTCTTTACCTCTCCCTGTACTTTGCCTTTAGCAGAGTGAATGCAGCAATAATTCTGTATTGGACATTGCTGTGAAGGTGACCCTATCTCCATTTCACCGAAATTCATCCTTCAGTCAAAAGAATAGAAAAAGCTGCGAATATTTCCTAACATTGCAGAATAGCTAAACAGAGAATTACCCTTACCTAAATCAAGGAGTCATAAAACRATTTTGGTTGGGAGGGATCTATGAGAGTCATTTAGTCCACTGACCTGCTAAAAGAAGGACCAGGTAGATGACTTTTCTCAGTGTTGTGTTTAGAACATATGTCCAAGGATGCAGATTATATAACCTCTCTGGGGAACCTATTCCAATWATATAAAAGTTTTTCCTAACATTTACCTGGAATTTCCTTCAGTAGATTTTGTGTCCACAGCCTTTTGCCCTGTCACCATGAACCTTCAGGAAAAGTCTGTTTTCATTCTCTCAGTGTTTTCACATCAGACATAGATAGTAACCAGACCTCTTTTCATCCTCTCTTTTTTAGGCTAAATGAGCCCAGTTATCCCAGCCTCTCCTCATACTCTATGTGCTGCAGTGTCTTAGTCAYCTTGGTGGTCCTTTGATGCACTCACACCACACTGAGTCAAGATATTCTACCGAGGAGGACCAAACTGGACAAAGTAGGCCAGATAAAGAATAATGATCTCCAGATTACTCTGTATACRTGGYATTATTTTCCAATTTCCAATTATTTCCATGCAAGAGATCTTGGCATCAGTGTGGGAATCCTCTGAAATGCACTTGAAGAGTGATAAATTTTGTCAAAATAAACCAAAGCCAAAAATTAAACCAGGAAAACATTATTGTGCCACAGCATTACACATTAGAGCAAGTATATATATTGAATATATATACTGAATCTTCYACTCTGGTGTCATTACTGCCATTTCAGGACGGTCATGATGAAACATTAAAAAGCAGGGAAGAGAGCAGCAAGCATTATYAGGAGTATATAAAAGTGTGTTTCAGCTCTAGAAACCCATGGCATCTGGGAGTCTTATAAATATTTTAGTTCCTTSTTGTTGTTGTACAACTTCTACATGTCATGTGTGCRAGAATGTGTATTTACATCCAGCTCATTTTCCTACAAGTTTTCCTACAGTCACATATGAGTTTTTGCTTTTCAYGAGTTTTGGTTTGGTTTGGTTTTGTTTGGTTTCATTTGGTGTTTTTTTGTAGGTTTTTTTTGCTTGTTTTTTTGTTTGKTTGGTTGGGTTTTTTGCTTTAGGGGGCRGATTTGCAGCATCTCATCAGGAACATTAGATTTCCTAATGTTTCCTCTTCTGAGATGGCCAGGCTACTTTAACCTGGGTGCACAGTAGTTACACCAATTCTGTGTAACTGAACCTGTGGCCAGGCTTTGAAGAATTGTTTCCTTCTCTGCAGTGTTTGTTTTCATGTGGCATGATAATGCATAGCAGTACAAAGGAGTGAGACAGGACATGGTTATTCACTTTTGCTGTCACCAGGTGCTGTAAATCACTCTTAAATCACTGCTTTGAGTTCTGCAGGCATGAACCTTCTTTCTGGCGGTTCAGTTTAATTTCCCTTCTGCTTTTTATAAATAGTCTGTGAATGGAGGCTAATATTTGTCATGGATGCTTGAGTCAAATTTAAATAGAGAAATACTAAAATGAGTATCTCCTCTTCCACCCAGTTTGACTTTTCTACAGCTGGTGAAAAGCTGGTTGGGTCTGGAATAAATCATTTTCATCTGTTTCAAAGCCTTGTAAGATTTTGACATCTGCGGTGAAAGAAGTATCAAAATTAAGCAAACCAAAACAAACCTAAACCCCAGCTGCAAATTTTCAGATAGTTCTTTTTCTGTAGAGTGTCAAATTTGCTACCTCAAAGTCCAATTAGAGTTTATTTTCTATCCAGTCCCGCAGCTGGCAGAAGTTGAGTGAATTTGCCAAACAGCTAATGAAGATTTTCACTGAAATAAATGTTGTTTAAACAGACACAGTTCAACGACTTTAAATGCTATTGCAGAGACAGGTATGGACTCCGGTTTTTAGAGGTTTAGTAGTTACTTGTTCCAGGGCCTTTTCTAGGTGTTCAAAAGGTTTGGTTGGCTCAGGAAGGAGTGATATTTTTGAGTGGCTGCACAGTTTTTCTGAGAGGATTTAAACTCCTACAGAAAGTCACTATGAGACCAGACAAAAGTCAGAAATTATGAGATTAGTGGTATGTGAAATGTGCGCTGGAAAAAGRATGAGAGCACAAAAGGCACAGTATCACCTGAAGAGGCATTTTCCTTTCATTTCAGGCAAACTGAAAGATATGAAACACCAAGGTACAGTAAGTTTTCACTGAGTCACATGAAACACCCAGATATGTATGCAATGAGGAGAGAAGTGTGAGTGGCTGTGAAGCACTGAGGGTCATGACTGCACTTTATGTATTTCTTGCATAAGAGCAGAGGAAGATTTTCTTTTGCCTTCACATTTGATAAAATGTTCTGTTTTGATTTATAGGTATAAATATACAACTGAGCAAGTGTATAGATAATAATTACAGACTGTCCCTGATATGCTTGTACTTCTATGGGCACAGAAACTACTAAATCGTCATATAAAAAGAAAGAAATTTTTAATGAGAACATTTCTATATTCCAACTGTTTTCTCAACATTTTAATACAGGATTGCTTTTTCTGATGATTTTTTATGTCTGAAATCAGTGATGGTGAGACCAGACACCAACTGCCATTAGAATTTTGGCATTCTTCATCCTTCCTGTCTTCAGTTGTCTTGTTTATTGTTATGCCATATTTTCCTTTTGAAGGTTTTGTCTCACATTCTGTGTATTGTAAC
Source organism: Parotia lawesii (assembly GCA_003713295.1). NCBI lineage: Eukaryota > Metazoa > Chordata > Aves > Passeriformes > Paradisaeidae > Parotia > Parotia lawesii. The sequence goes on along the minus strand of RAHM01000069.1, from coordinate 1,098,279 downwards.
ATATCATGAGGCCAGGAATAAAGCAAGAGAGAAGGATTATCTAAACTCAGTGATGTTAATATGTATCTTCTGTTGCTATTTTTGCATATTTTACGTTCCTATGTTCCTGTTCAAAGACTTGTATTTGTCTCATCTTGAAGTCCAAACTACTCCAAGCCTGCATTAGATAGGAAACCAATTTAGAAATCCCATTTCCTGTAAGCACAAGCCAAAGAGCTGGATGTCTGATGAATTTTAATCACAGAAATAAGACCTGAGAGACTCAGTGCGACTTCTGAACTGTTGAATAGGAAAAAAATGTGCTTAGTTAAAATCAGCGTTGTTGATTCTACAAGTTCACTTGCTCAAAATTCACCTGTTCTTTTTCAAAGAAAACTTAATACATTTTTGATTTAGTGACTGATATTTTTAAGAGTCCATTTTGCGATACCCCAGGTCCTCCTGCAATCATTCTGCATTATCCTCCCATGTATATATTCTTCTTGTAGTTCTATTTCCATTTTACAGTTATGTGTGGATATAACAAACTTTGTTGATTACTCATGATAGTAGAACAATCTTCACTAGCACATTGAATATGTGTAACAAAGCAGCCACTCTAAAGGAAAAAAGAACATTGTGGCTATAAGTAGTTTACCCACTTTAAAAAATAGCTGAAAGTTCATAAACTCAGAGCAAAATATATTTAAATATAAAAATAAACATTGCAAAAATATTATAATACTGCGAGTTACTTCCTGGAAATGCATCAATCTCTCGTTGTTACTTTTGAATTTTTCTCTTTCTGCTGCAGGCAGTGGTACAAAGTGGTTAATAGCTACAGTTTGAGATATAGACTGACACTTTCTTCTGCAGCAGTCATGAGTGAGTTATTCCAATCTGTGCTAGCACAGCTGGAAAATTTACCTTCACACGGCTGGAATTCCATTTCAGCCTGTCATGATACACTACACTGCGTCTGTTTCTTCATGAGCTACAGCATTGGTGCAATGTGTTCTCTAAGGTTTCTGCCATCACAAATACAGTCACTAAAGCCATCTATTAAAAGTAAGTTGAGATTGAAGTGCTTTGATATCAAAAAATAAATTATTTTGTAAAGAGTCAGCTCTCTCAGGGTTAGAAAAGCTTACATAATACCATGATTTYATTTCACTTTTCTTTTAAGTTTTTATAGCTCCCTTTTTGCAGTTAATTTATAATCTTCCTGGACTAGGTATGTTTTAACATTCTCTTTCTTAGTGCTTACCAATGGGCCAACTGCCTTAGCTTTTATTTTCTTCAGTTCAAGGGAAATKAAAGGGACTAAAATTTACCCTGATAATTGGTTGACATGAGGAGTATAAATATGAATTAATTAACATGGGTTATTCCTTCAAGAAGTCAGCAGCAAAAAAAAAAAAGTGAGGCCTGGATACTGGACCAAGCTCAAGGCCAGTATGCAAGTTAAGCTTTCAATAATTATCTCAGCTTCTAAATATGAAGCATAATTTCGTTTAAACACTACCATTGCTTAAGTCCGTGGAGAATTGCTATTAAGAATGTGAATTCAACTGGTAGTTTTCCTCTTTTTCTTTACTGCAAAAGTTTAAAATGTTAGTTGAAACTAAAGCTATCTCCAGTGTTAGAATTGACACTCAAGCATCACAAAACAATTCTTTCATTTTACCCCTCTCTCTTTTAAATGCTAAGCAGTGTGGGTGGTTGCTTTGTCTGACCCTGTAACCTTCATCTCACTTCCTCTCCTAATTCACTTAGAATTTTTTCTTCTGGAGTTACCTGTGATTGCTGCTGTGAGACATGTTCTGTAGTAAATCGCATGTGTTGTGTTCACAGCAGAACTAAGTGAAAGGCACAGCTTGCATCTTGTGTGCCTTCAGCTCAAGTCTCCTCTGGTCAAAATCAGTGTGTTGATCACAGTGCTGATTTTGTAATGCAAGTAAAAGCAGGAAGCATAGAAAGGAGGAGAAATAACAGCAGGGCCAGTTTTTTACAGTTAGTGAAGCTAAAGCAAGCCCGGTTATGTCAGCTTTTTTTACCTCTTTAATGGTGATTCTTGTTGCTGTATGTGGCAGATTACAGACATGACTAACAGTTCCTATGTATTTATTGACCTTTTTCTACTTCAAATGGGCTAGCCATACATTCTGTTTGTTCGATATGAACTGGGAAGTGGGTGTTAAAATGTTATTTACTATGTCCTTCTCTGTGCATCAAGAAATGAGCTACACCATGGTGAGCACAAAGAAATAAGCTTTCACGTGTGTAGGCAGGTTATGGTAAGTACTGAAGAATTTTTTGAGTTTATAAATAGGAAAATGTATTATCCTGCTGTGGAAAATGCAAACACATGCAATAGCAGAACTATCATTTACAGTTTTCAGAGTTTAGAATGTCAAGGAGTGACCAGCTCTACAGTAGGAAGTCTGGTTTCCGCAGTTTGCCTCAAAGGTATTTAAAAACAACATTTTAAAAGTTCTGAGTCCATGGAAAATTTAGAGCATTCAAAAAATGTTAGCACCGACTCACTGGGTTTTAGTGTAATAAACCAATGTCCTTTCAAGAGTACAGTTGTATAATTAAAGTGATAGGTTCAGTGCTGTGGAATACTGACTTCAAAGGCTATCAACAGAGTGATACATTTAGTGGACATTTTGGGGATGTGTTACGGGAGAAATTTCAAAGTTTTGAGACAATGAAGATGGGATTTACTTTACTTAAATATAGGTACCTAAATGATAGACTTTTAGTCTCTGTAATCATTCTGGGAAGACAGCATCTCCAGAAAACAATCTGCAGCTCGTTTTGCCTCCATTTTTAGTGATTTTTTTCTCCATTCAAAAATCTATGGAGATAGCTCTCCTTAATTGTTTCTACATTGTCTATGCAGACATCCTAGGCCTCAAGCTTAGTCTAGACAATTAAATTGCAGATAGCTGCATCTGGAAAATCTTTCAAATCATGTGTTTGTATAATTAAACTCTGGTCTGCCCTTCTAGAAATCAGTCCACAAAGCCTCTCTTATGGAAATTTATCTTCTAAGGGCCTATAACACRTAGGCTTCCTAGTGAATGGGCTGCTGTTGCTTTAGCATCATATCTGGTTTTTGTTTGGAGCTAATATTGGTGGACAAATGTCTAACTCCTTTAGATACAAGTGGGACTGTCAGTTTGAAAGTCTGTATATCTTTCAGTGTATAGAGAATACTAAGGTTTAAAACCACTCAGCTGTTTTGCAAGGAATATTTCACACAAAATGGTAAATCTATAAGTCTACAGGTAAGTACTATATCAACTGCTAGACACTGCGTAGTGAGAAAATTAATTCATCTGCACCCTGGTGAGGCAAATTTCTTCCTTTTGGAAGAAGGATTTCTAAAATTATCTATTAATTTTCGAAATTCTGAATTACAGGAAACTTTATGCACAGATTTGATTATGAGTAGAACCCCTGAAAAAAGTATATAGAAATAAGGACATGGTGGAAGAAAAAAAAACCCAACCAACTTTAAGGACTTTAAGATGYGCTGATGAAAAGCACTGTAGAAGAGGTGGGTGCTATCTTTCTCCATTGAATGTAGACAGTTTGTATCTTCTAACTGAAATCCCTCTTTACACCAGCTAAACTTTCAGAGGAAGATTTCAAAGTCTGTGGACACCGTTTATAAGTGCAATGCATCCTTCAATACTGTGATATATGCAATTGGTCACTGAACTCAGACCTATGGCTCACTCAGTGACAGAGGTGGAGATGATGGCATTTCTTCTGTATGAGTGTTCTAAGTCTTCTCCTTGACCTGTTTTTATTATTGCTGAATGAGGAATGCYTGACCTGAGTCACACTAGTCTTGTTGAAAACATGCTTGTAAAAGAATCAGTTCTGTAATAGGAGAGTGTTGCCAACTTGAAAAATCACAGAAGGCACTGTAAATGCTTCCATGCTCTTCATTCCCCTTCTGACTCCATGTTTCTGTGCCATGGTGAAGTAAGTGTTCATCTTTGTCTAGATATGTGACCTTATTAATTGGAATTTCCCTTGTTTTTTGAAAATATGCATTGTTTTACAGGGTCTCTGTAGTATACAACATGTACTCTGAATCTCAACAATGGTTTTCTGAAAATGTAAGTTTTGAGAAGTGGAAAATGAAAGAAGCAGACACTACATGTATACATGCAATGAAAAAGATGTAAATGATCAGTTTTGGATCTTCAACCCACCAGATCCTGTTTTATACCACTGCTTTTTGATTCAAAGCACAACTTTAAGTTACATAAAATAAGTTAAATGTTGCTTGATAAGATATGTTTAGATGGCAGAGTGCAAACAGTTAAATTTCCTCATCCACAGTCTTCATGTAGCATATAATAGAGTTTGGTCTACTTTACCTTTGTAATTGAATAGGTATTTAAGCATTAAATTGTGATGTGACCTTATCAAGCTAAATAAAGTAGCATCATATGAGTATTTATCAGAAAATCCACAAGTGTCTGTGTGGGGTTACTTCTACTGTTTGGTTGGACATGACTGGATATAGAAGATCTCTAGAGTTCTTGTCATGCTGGGGATATTAAGAATCTCTTGGCCGTTTATCTAAGGACAGGATGCTACCATTTAAAAAAAATCCAATGCACATAATTTCACTCTGTTTATTTTTACATTGCCTTGTTTATATGGATACAACAATTCACTTTTCATAACTAGTGGGCTACTAAATATGAGCTGTRAGCTGCAGAATGCAAAGGTATCGCAGTGTGGTAAAATCATCTCCAATGTTCCTTCCTKCCATGTTAGAAGAAATCTGAAACCTCTTTGTTGGTAAAATGCTTTCCTGATCTCTATCAAAAAGTCACAATAGAATTTGAGTATATTATTCTCTCAACATACTTGTGTGCTCTCGCTTTGGGAACACAGACACTTTTCAAAATGCCAGCCTTTTATCTTCAGATTGACCCGTATCAGTCGGTTGAGTTTAAATTGTAGGTTTCGTTCCTCAAGCTGAAAAATCCAGCTCATTAGATCATTCCTTTCAGAATGCAAAAAAGCCTTCAGAAAATTTTTTCTTTGAACAAAGACTTATACAAAAATTTCCTTTTATTAAAGGAAAAGAAATAGTATTTCTCATTTTTAGTTTTAAATTAAAAAAAAATCTGAATTCAGATTTTTATTTAATAATCACAAATTCAGAGTAATCTATCTAAGTTTACAATATTTCTAGGCAGAAATACTTTTCTGTTGCACACGTTTGATACTGATTCTGTATGATGCATTGATTTATTTCCAAAGACTCTGTGAATACAAAAGCTTAACAGTTCATTGTAATTATAGATCAATGTGATTTACACTAAAGACTTGGCATTAGAATCTTGACTAGCACATAGTAACACACAATTGTGACATGCACTTATTATTCAATTCAGTGTCTTTGTCATTTTGTATTKCATACTCTAGAGAGATTTCAAAATGAAATAAAAAATGACACTAAACATGAGGTCCTTCAGCATACAATGTCATTTTGAAACTATCTAAGCAGACGAACCAAAACCAAAAAGAATTGTCTTTACAGCATGAAGCCATTATCATTTCCTTTTTTGAGTTCTACAATGAAAAGTCATGTAAGTAGCAGTAAATCCTACATGTGACTACACTAGCTAATTAGGAAATAATTATGCCATGGCATTTTGTCAAACTTGCTGGTGCTCCATTAATGTGCGTTTCAGATTTAGTACAGAGAACACGGAATTATTTCTTATCGTTTGTTGCTTTTGATATGTGATGTGGTTATTTTCTACAATAAATAAATAAAACCCAGTTGATAGATGATATAGAAAGTTTCTGTGTTTAATTAGCTTTGAAAAGGGCACACGAATTACCACAAAACTCTTTTCAGTGCTTATATCCTTTTGCTTTTGCAAAACACTGAGAAGCAGATCAAGCTGAGAGAATTTCCTGATACTTATCAGCCACCCACAGTTTCTGCCGGCCATATGAGAAACTGCAGGCTACATTTAAGTTTAAAAAGAAATGAGTGAATCCTTCTCTCTGGCTATTGGTTCAGATTAAGCTTCCTTCAGCATCTGTAACCTTCCCTCCAGGGTTGGTATTATAGTAATTTATTTAATTTGAAATTTTCAGAAACTATTTGTCTGACMCTGCTTTACACGAACACAAATTCAGGGACAAATGGACAATAGTACTAAATAACAGAAATTGTTAGTGAATCAGAGTAATTATTCCATTTATTGAATTTGACCCTTATCAGAGTTTTTTTGGACATTGTGTCTGCCCTTCAGATGCTCCATCTTTATATAATAAGTAACGCAGAGAAAGTTGTAAAGTTATAAATTTATCTTTGCTTTTTTTCCCCTGTACTTCACTCTGATGAGCCCCCACCTGGAGCACTGTGTCCAGCTCTGGGCCCCCCAACATAAGGATAACATGGACCTATTGGAGCAAGTTCAGAGGAAGCCACCAACATGATCAAAGGGCTGGAGCACTTCTCTTATGAAGACAGACTGAAAGAGCTGGAATTTTTCAGCCTGGAGAAGGCTCCAGGAAGACCAAGCAGCAGTCTTCCAACACCTAAATTAGGCCTACAAGAAAGCTGGAGAGGGAGTTTTTACAAGGGTGTGTAGTGACAAGTTAAGGTACAGGTACCTGGAGAACAACTGGTCTTAATATAAAGCCTTAAGTAAAGAAGGAATTAGTGCTTCAAACTCTTCCTCATTCTTTGTCACGATGTTTCCTCCCTCATCCTCGAAAGGATGGAGATTCTCCTTAGACCCTCTTTCCTTGATGACATAGTTACAGAAATATTTTTATGGCACTATCCAGAAAAAGTTCTAGTAGAGCTTTGTCCCTTCTAATTTTCTCCCTTCATAACCTCGCAACATCCTTGTAGTCCTCCTGAGTTTCCTGCCCCTTCTACATAATGTCATAAATTCTCTTTTTTTTCCTGAGTTCCAGACAAACTTCTCTGTTCAGCCAGTTGGACATCTTCACCACAGACTCATCTTAGTTAACTTTGAACAGCTGTATTCCATTAGCTTTTTGTTTTAAYCATTCTACCAAAATAGTTCACATATTTAAGAAGCAGGCAATTCATTTTAAAATTGTAAAGCAATGGAGGAACTATTTTAATAACTTTTCTTCTTTATTTAAATACTACCACAACATGTTGCTGGAAGTTTTAAATGAAATATTATTATGCATTAAGTAGCAGTTTAATTTTACAAGACATTTTCTAATTCAACTTTTTAAAATTCACTATAGGCTGTTATTTGAAATTACATTCCAAGAAATTATAAATTTTTATGAGTTTTTATGAGCAGCTTTCCAATAAAATTTTATCAAAGGTGGAGCCATAACATTTGAATAAGTTCTTATTATGTGTAGTTAGTGCAGTGCTTGCAGTTTAACATACGCAATACTTAATCTAAACTAAGTAGAGAGCACTATGTATAAACATGTAATTATACATACTTCAGATGTTTTATCTACTTTTTTTAGTGTACAAATGTGTTTGTTTCTAACCTGCTTTTCTAGCAGACATTTCTATGTATATTAACTATTTTTGCCAAATTTACAGCAAAATAATTACAATTAATCATGCTATTTAGGAATGCCAGAATTTAGGGTATATATTGTTTAATCTGTTCTTTTTCACTTGTATTATCCTGTAGTGTGGATTTCCAGAAAGTGAATTAATGTATATAAAAAACAGTGAAAGCATGCACTGCAGCAAAAGATTTCTGTCTTCAAATCATGCTTCAGAAATTTTTAGTTTGCAAATGCTGATTTGCATCAACTGTGAGATTACACATGCAAAGGATTTCAAAAGCTACAGCCCTATTCTGGCATGTAACTCCATGAAATCTGAAAATGAATAAGTTATTCAGCTCTGGCTGCAGACTTTCGGAGGACAGGTAAATATACACATTCGTCACTTAACATTCCTAGGAATCATTTTACTGCACTAAAAAARAAAATCATCACATCTGATTTTATAACTGTTGAATTTAAAATAGCTGGTTGGATTACCTCTGTACGCAGCTGGAAAATGAAGAAACATCATAAAACAAAGGCGYGCATTGGGGAGTACTCTTTTTTCTGTGAAGAAATTAATATCTTTAATGAAGAATGGCATTGTTGYATCAAACTGGGAAAATTCAAGAGTACTAGTCTGTAGTCAAAACAGTCATCTGAGAGATAAACAGATGAAAAGCTGCCCTCGGTGTGGCAGCTRTTGTTTTGAAAGTTAAGCTAGAAAAATACATGATAAAGATACAGATATTAAAATCCCCCATTTTTTTTGTATGGGTTAATATCAGGAAGAATCTAGAAAGGGATCTGTTGCATACAGGTTGATGTATCTGTGCTAATAACTGCAATTCTGAAAGAATTATTTGTTGGTCTGACTTTGTTGGCAAGAGTAGACCAAGGCAGTAGTTACTAGTGATGTATTTAAGAAAGGGGGCAGGTAAATTTTAGTAGAAATTTGTATTGATGGCTATTAATTACTGGATAACAGGGAGAATATCCTCAGGAGCTGTCTGTCTATTCCTAAGCAGCCATTACAGCCATTACCAGAGGTGGGTTATAATGTTAGACAAACACCTTAGAAGAATTCTCCCAGCTATAGTTTCAGACTCCTAACTTTGCATACCTCCAAATAGTCATCTGCATTTCAGAGATGTGGTTAAGCTCCTGTTACAGGGAGTGGAGAACTAGTCAAACAGTCTAGACCATCATTTTGATGACCTGCATCCACTTTCAGTTCTAACAGCAGTATGYTTTTTGCCAATACTTGCTGACAGATCATTTCCTGACCTCCCTGAAGCTATTATCTGTTTCTCTGTATTCTCAGGTTTTATTTGAAAGAAAGTAGATCTCTAAACGTTGTGTTTGTGAAGTTTAGATGTGAATTGAATACAAGCAACACAAAGGTATGTGAAGGAAGAACAAAAAACTCTGAGATGTAACACAGTCGTTCCCAACATTCTTGAAGAAGAAAATATAGAGAAAAACTCATATTTAGCAGATGTCACCACTCTCAAATCTATAATTTCTGCACCTTTAATTAGCTGATTTACATAATGGTGTGAAAAAAACCTTTATTCTCTACAGATTTTCAGGATTACAGTCTCTTGCTGATTTTCTGTAAAGAAACAATGTGTAATGATGCCAAAAATTAGTACAGCTTTAACAGTATAGTCAGTTAACTTCTGTACAAGCCTTAAAAGCCAAGATGTAAGGATCTTTGCAGGCCTCTAGGCATAACTAGGCAGAATCAAGCTTGTGAAGCTAACTAAAACCAAGAGGTAGTACAGTCACATTTTGAATGGACTTAGAGATAGTGATGGAGCCTTGCTGTACTCCATGTTATTTCTCATCTTTTCTTCTTTATACATTTACACTGTTTTTGCACAAGATACTTGATGTTCCATGACTAGTGAAAAAGCTAGCGTGAATGCAGTAGATACAAAAATAGTGAAATAGTAGAATAATATTTTATACCTGATTACAGCATTAATAACACCTCAGAGAAAGGTGAAATATATAGGCAGGAAACAACCCAAACTGAAACTTTTCTCTTTCACTCTAACAAGGAATGTCTAGGTGCTTGTGTCAGCAAACATATTCATCCTACAGAGAAAGTTATGGCTGTCAGAGTGAGGCAGCTTTTCAGTCACAGCAAAATAAAAGTTTATCTTCTGTAGAAGTGTCTTTTGTTTGTCAGAGACAGAATTTCCTAGAATAAATGCTGCTGCCCTTCTGTTAAAGTCCATAACCACTAAATCTGTGTAACTGAGGATTCAGCATCCTATCTCATCTCTTATCATTGGCCAGTTTTAATACCCTTTATCTCCCCAGAATATTTGTCAAGGAGTTAGAAATCATCTTCAAGGTGCAACGAAATGTGTTGCTGAGAATCTTAAAGGAGTGAATTTCTTCCTGCACAAATAACAATGGAAGAAATTATTATTATTATTGTTATTGTTATTATTACTATTATTATTGTTATTATTATTATTATTATTTTAATAAAATTTGGTTAATAAGTACACTTGGTTAATAAGTAGCAGTGGTAGTCTAAAATGATTAGGAGATTCCCGGTATTGCTCTAGTGGAACACAGAATATGGTGGTACTGATTCAATAAAAAAGTAGGAGCTTGTTAAAATTTCTCATATTGAGATTATTTCACCAGAATATCAGAGATAATTTTTTACCTATGGCCATTTAACATGCCCAATTTATCARTTTCTAATGGCCTTCTGACACTAAGATAATAACTATGCCCTCCTACAAAAACYGTTTTTTGGCTGAACCCTTTTATGGTCTGCGCTTGAGTGTGAGTAGATAAAGTATCTCATTGTGTTAGAACTTTTGTTGAGAGCTTTGAATATTTTAGATGACAAAACATTGTGGTCATGAGAGCATTTCAACATTTAAAGTAGCTTAGATGACAGGGTTAGTTGGTGTCAAAAATAGAATAAAATCAGTCATGAGACGATTTGTATCTGGATTCATCTGGTAAAGTGTGCTAAACTACATCCAAGTTGGACATCTAGATCATGTATATTTGTTTTATCATGAAATGGGAGAAGGAACATCTTTGGTTCATCTCACCCTAAAGAAAATATCTAAAGTACATAGAAGTGATATAGGCAAAATAGGTCAGATTAACTGAGCTTTGAGCCTAATTTCATTGTTTAACTGAACAGAAGCATAGGGTGACCCATACAGATGTAGAAGTTAAAACCCTAAAAAGYTTAAATGGGTAAGGTCAGTCCAACTCAGCCTTAAATCATAACCAAAGAACTTTTAAGTGTTTCAATCTTTTTATCTGTCAATACCGTTAATAATATTAAACCGCTCACAGGCCCTGCTTGTTAATATTGGTTAATGTGCTACCCAAGAATTAGTGCCTATTTAATAGCTGGATCTGGCACTGGACTTGAAAAATCTCACAAATATAGGCTGAAGGGAAGTAAACAGAATAGAAATATCCTTCCTAGGATGTCTTATAACCCCATGTAAATCTTTTGAGTGAACCTCACAGCACGCAGGAATTGGAGAAACACTGTAGAGGTTCAGGTAGAATTCTGATGCTTTTAATGCTCATCAACACCTTTATTGTAATCAAATGCAGTAATCATAAGCTCTTGTGCTGRTTTTCTCACGGGTAGAGTTAATTTTAGTCATAGCAGCTTGTATAGTGCTGGTTTTGATTTGTGACCAAGACAATGTTGATAGCACACCAGCGTTTCAGCTATTGCTGAGCAGTGCGAGTGGGTGCGAGTGGGATGGAGGTGCACAAGAAGCTGGGACGGGAGACTGCCAAGATAGCTGACTCCCACTGACCAAACAAATATTCCAGATTATATGATGTTGTGCTCAGCCAAAAAAAAAAAAAAATAAACCTAGGGAAAGAAGGACAGGACATTTGAAATTATGGCATTTGTCTTACCGAGTAAATATTACCCTTGATGCAGCCCTACTTTACTGGAAACAACTCCACACACAGCTTTTACTTCACCTGTTAATGTATCTTTATCACAATCCACAAATTTTCTTTCACTTTTTATGTGAATGAGCAGATATGTGGAGGTGAGCTGTGTACCTTGGTGTAGCACAAAATAGCTCTTAAAAGGCAGAAAGGAAAATTGGGAAAAGCTAGTGTTATGTCATACAGAGCTATCTCAAGGATTTTGTTTCATTATTTTAAGAGGGAAAGAATATGCCCAGCTRAAAAAAATACAATTTAGATGATATTTTTTAGTTTTTTAATAGCCCATTGTACTTGTTATTATTTTCAAAATATTTTTTTGTCTGTGATTTGTCTAATTTTCTTTTTGAAAGTTTTAGCCCACTGCAAGTGTAAAATATAATTGTAGTGTGTATTTTTCCCAACTAAAATGCATGTTCCACTTCTCACATTAAATAACTATTAAGAAAATATACACACTAAACAAAATGYAGTCGAGCTTTCACCTGATGCAGAAATACCCCAATCCATATTAATTTCTCTCAGAAAATCTTAGGAGTATGTGTTAATCTTATCACGTTTTAGGAAAGCTAAAGAAGCCAGACTAGTATGGAAAGCTCACTGMCACAGTCCATACAGAGAGAAATAAGGGCGAGCATGCTGAATTTAGGATTTAAAGAACACTGAGTGTGATTATCTCTTTTGTAGTCTGCTGGGTCTGTCTGAAGTCTACAACTACAATTAAATATTTTCTCACCAAGAGTTACTACAGTGGCATGGATATGGCCCATTCCCTGTCTAGAATACCCTGACATGGCAAGGTACCAGAGTTACAATTTTTGTGCTAATAGCGTTTTAACACTGGTCTAGAAGATGAACAATTAGGGTTGCCTGACTGTGTGAACGGTTTGCATTGCTAGAAGGGTTTTACTGTACTTCTTAAAGGATTCACAATCTAATTAAGGCTTGGAATAAACCATTTGGTAAAACTATTGTCTTCATTTCAGCCTAGAAGGAACCTAAGGTCATTATAATCAATTAGAATGATGATGCTGGGATGAATTAACATTTATTTAATGGACAACCACACTCTAAAAGAAGGTCACAGGGTAACCTTATTGCTTAGCACAATGACAAGAGCAATGTAGGGGGTAAAGGGACAACTGTGCTGAAGTCCACATGTGGTGGAAGAGGTCTAGCAGTCTGATGAAGTACATAGTCCTGAATTTAGTACTTGAAATAATCTTTATAATACTCACAGATATTTTTATATCAATGAAATCCATGACCTGGAAAGTCTGGCCTTGCTACTTTGAAAAGCTTCCTAAGTTACTGATAATAAAATAACATCATCAAAGATTTTTTCCTATATAGATAAGGATTAGATACTGTAGACAAAACAGCAAAAGTATGGAATACAACTTTGGGATATGTTTATTTAAAAATTCTAGTTACATTAAATTTGTGCTCTAGTTAATATAATTAAAAATGTAGACTAAAACATCAGTAGCATAAAGTAAAGTAAGAAATCATATTGAGGAAATCTTKTAAACAGTGTAAGTAATATTGCAATGTCAGATATATTTTAATCACAAATGAATACAACTTTCTGATATTATCCTCAATAGGAGAAGGGAATAAGCCAAATATTTCCATGTGTCTTTACACACACAGAGACATGAGCACAGAYTCTTACCTGGCTCCTGATAGAGACTTTACCTGGCAGATAAGTAATTCGGGCTTGCATCCTCTTTCTCTGAGGAGAGCTTTTTTTCTCTGTAGTTGACTACTATGGAAAACTGGGTGGCAGTTGTAGGCACTGATTAAATTAAGTCTGCATTTTGGATATTTGTGCCACTGTACCAAGTCAGTGTCACTGAGTAGCATTTATGTTTAATTTTCACAAAGAGGTATACTACAGTTAGGGCTTTGCCTGCAAAGGCCTGAGCAACATATTGCAAAATACCGATGCCTAGGAAACCCAGGCAGCAACCAAGCTTCAGGTCTTAGATGCCATTTTCTAATTTAGGCAGTTCAATTTTCTTCAGTCTTGCCTTTGATAACTGACTTTTCCTTTTAATCTCAGCCATCATCTTTTAACTGTTCTGTTTCTTTCTTCTCGGAGTGGAGACACATCAAATTCTGAGTAAAAACTGATTACATGATACTGTGTTTGACTGGGTGCAAAGACAATCATCTTGCAGAGCACAGAAGAGATAATTCATAGATTTTTTAATTTTTTTTTGAAGTACATTTCCTTCTGCTATCCCTCTTTTTTCATAATATCACATTTCACTGACACATAATGTGCTATTTGATACACCGTAGGCAAATTATTCCTAAAATGAAACAGCATGATCTCCATTCAACCAAGAAAAGAAAATAAGATTGATGTACTTTAACTGAATTACATGAATGAAGGTCAGAGTGCAGTTTTGATGCCTTTGTGTCCTATTGGTATGAAAGGTAAATCTTAATATGGCTGCTGGGAAATCTGACAATGTTTCATTAACCATTCAAGCCCTTGGAATCTCAGCTCCCAGGGATAAATGTGTACACTGAGTGTTTCCAAACTACTTCTTAATACTCGGGGTTGGGTTAGATACACGGAGTAATATAGGTTTAAAAGAACAGGGACTACTTTTGCATGTCTAATAGTCCATCCTGCATATCTTTCAATTTCTACACATTGCAAAAGGAAAAACAGTATGAAGGTAGGCTTTCAGATCAGACAACACTAGGGAACTATATTGCTTTTCCTGAAGGTTTCTTCCTTTAACCTCATGAAAATTTTTAAGTCTTATCACGTTGTTTCTGTGTACTATTTGAATTAAGAGCTGCATGATAGAGAAGATATTGCGGCGAGGTCTTGAGGGAAATAAGGCAATACACTTASGAACAACTTGAAATCATGAAAGATTTGGGCCTAGTGGTAATGGCTGAGCCACAAAAAATGCTAGTTATGCCTTCGTTCTTGAATTTTATTTTGCATTTTTCTGACTGCTGTCATTGTAAGCAAGATGATCATGTCAATGGTGAGTTAAAATGACCTGAAGGCATCTCTAATTTACATCAGATGATAAAATATCTAAAAAAATGAAAGTAGAGATGGAAGACTGTAATCATACCCTGTTTCCTGTACAGCAGCAGCAGTAGTGAGAAAAAGTGTTATTATTTATGAGTCCTGATACTGGTGTTTTAAGTCACAAAGACAAATCCGCCTACTCTAAGTATACTTCTTTGCTGTGAAGCACAGCTAATCAGAGGAATCTAAGTGATTCATTTGGAAACATGTCATTCAATGATACAGGTGATCCCTCTACAGTCTAGATTGGTTAAAAAGTGAGGTTGACTTTGTCAGAATTTCTTTAGTAGAGGGAATTCTGTCAAGATCAAAGGATTGAAGCATAAGGATTGTGGTTGTACAGATGAGTACATGCTTTTTCATGAATAAATACACAAGAGTAAGAAGCAGAATCGAACAGGAAGGCCAGATATATTGTTTTCTTTCTATAACCCAAGATTTTTTTTTTGTTCTTCAGATCCTGAACATGCGGAGCTTCTAAGGAAGTAGAAGTACTTGTGCTAGTGCAACTCCTTAATTCTTAAGTAAATATATAATCCAATTAGAATAATTCCTGGAAGTTTACTTTAAATCTAGCTGGTAAAATAACCAAGAGTTATACACTTCTTTTTTTCTCTGTTTTAAGGAATGTTAGTGGAATGAAATGACCTGAAACTTTCTTCCATCCTTCTTTTTTGCTTTCCTAGCATTGTAAGAAAAAAAATTAAAGGACAATGTGCTGGAGCTCGCAGTCTCCTGAGTCTCGGATTATGATTTCTCAGAGCAGAGCTCCAGCAGCACACAGCAATCAGGAGCAACCACCTCTCCCTTTGGCTCCTCCCAGGGTCTGATTTATAGGGTTCATGCCCATCCTGCAGCCACAGCTGTTTGTAGGAGGCACTCCAGGTGGAGGTGGTCCAAACCAATTGGATCCAGGTGGATCCTGGTCTTGAGTGAGAGTTTGGCTAGTGCATACCATCAGGGTTTAAATGCATATTACTACAATTCCCCTTTTTTCTTCTTGCACCAGCCAAACTATATTTAATATATTTTTTAATTTTCTTTTAATAGATAACAATTAAATTAATCTTTTTTTTCTGACTCCATTTCTTTTCAGGACTTTTAAGTTAGTTTTTTCTTTTTAGTTTTTTTGGTCCCCAGTTGCTCACCTCTTCGGGTGTTTTTTATTTAGTTCTTTTTTAAAGCTTTTGAGAGGATATGCTGGAGGGCTTTAAGTATAGCCTGTTCTTTGTTGACAGACTCTTTTCCCTCCAGCCCCTGGTCTTCACCTCTTCTGGTGATAGTTGGGAGCTCCTTTTCTGGGAGCCTTTTCTTGGCCTCCYGAGCTCCGAGGGAGCCGTCTCGCGACTTCCCCCCCACTGCGGTCTTGCTGTCGCAGTTCCCACCTCTTTGGGTAGGGACTGCCAAAGTCCTGCTGCAGCAGTACTCACCCAGGTATAGATCTTGGAAGACCCCTCTGGGTGTTTTTGACCAGGGCCTCAAAGGTCATCTTGCAACTCCCTCCCGCCGCRGCAGTCCTCACCTCTTYGGGTATGTTGGACTACTGGAATTTTGCCACGGCAGTTCTCATGCTGCGTGTTGGTATCATGTCGGGGTCACCACTTGTGCYGGAGCTCACAGTCTTCTGAGTCTTGGATTATGATTTCTCAGGGCAGAGCTCCAGCAACACACAGCAACCAAAGACAACCACCTCAACCTTTGGCTCCTCCCAGGGTYTGATTTATAGGGCTTGTGCCCGCCCTGCAGCTACAGCTGTTTGTAGGAGGCACTCCAGGTGGAGGTGGTCCAAACCAATTGNCAGGTAAAGTTTCTTTCATTACCTGTACCGGAGCTCACGGTCCTCTGAATCTCAGATTATAACTTCTCAGGGCAGAGCTCCAGCAACACACAGCAACCAAAGACAACCACCTCAACCTTTGGCTCCTCCCAGGGTCTGATTTATAGGGCTTGTGCCCGCCCTGCAGCTACAGCTGTTTGTAGGAGGCACTCCAGGTGGAGGTGGTCCAAACCAATTGGATCCAGATGGATCCTGGTCTTGAGTGAGAGTTTGGCTAGTTCATACCATCAGGGTTAAAATGCATATTACTACAGGACAATATGAATGTATTTGAATACATTAACTATAACTTCATAAAATTAACAAACTCTGCTGTCATATATTATTTTATAACTGTTTATAACATATCCACTTTCAACATAAATGTTTGAGATAAAATCCATATGTATGTTATTGTACTATACTGTACCACATTTTTCTCCCCAGTTGGTATTTATATTCCACGTTTGAAAGGCTTGCATCCTTTATTCAGTCACCAATATTTGAATTTGAAATGAAGTTGAATTTGTCATCTGTGATGATAAAAACCCTAAAGATAAACATCAAAAATGTTWTCATTCTCTGTGTGTTACTTTGAAAGCTCCAGAAGATATTATTTTAGAGTATTAGAAAATATTTTATGCAGCTTTTCAAAATTTACTTGTATTTTGACATTCAAAAAGATGCTTTCAGCAYTAGAGCTTTCTGAATAACATTTACAGTTGTCCTCTTTGCTGTTTGCATTTAAAAAGGATAATCACAATGGTACTTATCAGGTTTGCTGTGAATTATAATGCTTTTGCACCCATCACTAATCACCAAACCTGCAGCTCACCATAAAATGGAACTTTAGAGATTGGATTGCTGCTGCAACTTCCATTGGTGGATTTAATATTTTAATATGACACTCCATTATAGTTAGTTCCTGATGTCGAAGTCATTAGGTATTTATGTGAAGTAGCATATCTTCATCTCTGTTGCTGAACAGCAATTATTTCAAACAGTTTGGGTTGCTATTAAGCGAAGACAATTTTTAAACTGTTTTAATTTTCTGTGTGCCAAAGTCTATATGCCTGTTCAGCTTTTTTTTGCCTTCCTACTCTTTGATCTTCCTTTTTTCCCTCTGTACTTCATTTTGTTAAAGTGGCTGACAGGAGGTAGAGCTGGCTTTTGATTTTAAGTGTTCATGAACACAGTTAATTCAAAGATTTATTGTCTTGGGAAACAGGCAAAGGTTGACATTCCAAGTTTCTTTTATGTAAGAAGTCCACAATTTCAGCCACATGCCTGCCTTCCCTCCTTCCCTCCCTGCCTCTCTCACTCCCTCCCCTTGTGCTGCTTTGGGTTCTGTACTAGGAATCTAATTTGTGGAAACTACGGTTTGGACAGTACCAGACTAGTGGGACCTGGAATATTTAGTGATCTGCAAACAATGCCAAATCTATAACTTCAAGTTCACTCAGGAGTTTAGAAAAGGCTTCTGTGCTTGTAGCAATCAAGCATTGCTTAGCTAGATTGCATTGCAGGTTTTATGTCTGTAACTGGCAAATTCCCCTAAAGTAAACTGCAAATTCATAGGGCATTAAATGGACTTTTTTTTCTACCACTGATTTAATGGATAAAAATAAGTTTTCACTTTGCTTGAGCTCCAGTGAGTCACATCTGTCCTAAATTTTCATATATACTATAAAGCACGAATGTAATTTCTCTTCTGTAAGTACTCAGGACTGCTTAATAGAACTCTCCCCTAATTTGAATTTTATTCCTGCTGCAAAAGGAGCAGGGTAATTATAAAGTACCATGTAAGAGGGAATGTTAGGTAAAGGTACCCACACAGGTGTGAGGTTTGGCCTTCTGGACCAACCTAAGCAGACTGCTTTGACTGCATGACCCAGCTGTAAGCAACAGACACATCCATCAGCCTCATGAGAGGTGTACGCTTTAGCTTTGTCACTTTGTCTGCTCCTGCCCACAACTTCTTTGGAACACACTGGGGCACACTGACATTTTTCACAGACAAGTAATAYGTATAACTGATTTACTGGTGTAGTAGCAAATGCTATGTGTAAAGAAATGGTCTTTAAATGGTCTTTGTTAACTGGGTGGGAACCTTCCAGATGATCCTGGACTTCACCTATTTTTCCTGTCCCAACACCTTGTGAACTTTTAAAGAGAAAAATTAAGAAACAGTTTTTATGGCAAAAGAGACTCACTATTGATATCAACATACCAAAATAAATACATGTGTCCTGACTTAAAAAACAAACAAACAACTATAATAAATCGCAAGCCAAAAAACTCTTCAATTTGGAAGAGTGATTAAAGTAAGCATGTTTATTTAATTGCATTGCAATCTTTTACATTGTAATTCCCTGGGTATGTATATGCATGTGCTTTTCCTGAAGACTGAAACTCTTGTTTTTTCACTGCCGTTATAGAAGACTGAAATATTCCAGCTCACTTAGAACAATCATAACTTGTCTTTTTTTTTTTTTCTGAAATCTGTAGTTTGAACCAAATTTTATTATATAAAGTGCAAGTAACCAAGGAACCCTGATTCTTCTTATCTTTTGACTTTCTTATTTTTGTAAGAAATTCCTAAGATTTCTATTGTCTCATTTTTGCTACATCACCATCTTTCCTTCAGTTCCCTAACTACAAGCAACTTCTTTTCCATCATTGTGTTTTGTCTCCAAGGAAAGACTTTGAGGCTAGTGGTTTCTSTCCTGGAATGTAAGCTGGCAGAAAATTGCATTATCTCCTTCAGTCTCTACTTATGGTCTGTTTCTCCACTTATGCTGATTGTACACAATTTTCTGTTTCTGCCTGTTTTCCTTCTTTTCTCCCTGTCTATTTGCACAGCTCAGATTCTTCAGTAGATTTGATGACCTTTTAATCATTGTGCAATCAGGTTGGTTAGGCACAGTGTTTCTGAGAGCAAGAGGTGGAGGGGAACAACCGCTCTTTGCCAAGTTCATAACGCGTCAGGCATGACTGAATCAGCAAAATAATCCGATTCATTGTGGTCCAGAAATTATTGAAAACACCTTATGAACAGTCATTCCCTTGACTATGCTCTTTGAGTCATTTCTTTGCTGCTTTGTTCCTGCTTAATGGATCAGTGACCCCTCCAGCTGTCCTTACTGTGTTGCAGTACTACTGCCTTCTGGAAGTGCTACACTGTGAGACAACMTGAGATATCGTTTACCAAGGTGAGGTGCTCCAAAATAAAATCTGGAAGTGAGTGACACGAAGTTAACTTCCATCTTTCTTCAAAGTACAATTCATGCAGTCTGTCCAACTGAGGTGTTCATGGACTGTCATGTATGACCAGAAGCATTACTTTRTCATTATCCATCACTGCATTTGTCTGTCTTAGCTCTTATCCACTGACAGTCAGTGTAATACCTGTGACATCCTGAACATCAGATCCCTAATTGTTCAGAGAGAGCAATCATATGCATGAGCAATGTACAAGACGCCCTTGCATCTGCACTGATCTACATCCAGTTTTCAAATTCCTGCCATGATTTTGTAGCTTTTGATGCCACTGACGAGGACAGAATATTGACYCCCGACAGTAAAAACAACACACTTGCTTAAGTATCGACTTTCACGGATTGGAGTTGTCTGAACTAAAAATAATGCATAAACTGCTGTGTGCTTTAGCAGTGAAAAGAACACACCCCCAAAGGAGTTTAATATCCTCATGAAGGCCAGTGGGCAAACAGATACAAATCTAGGACACGATATGATCTGCAAATTCACAATATTTTTCGAACTATTTTACGCCTACTGGCAGCATCTTCTTGTATAAGAGGAAGGTTTCAGTTACTCCATGGCCCAGAAAATAATGTTCTTTCTGTTGCTCTGTTCACTGAATTCTTGCAACACAACATCCRCTGTTCTCCACATATACCTGCTTCTTCAAGAAACACAAGTAGCAAAGATAAAATWTGTTACCAAATCTTTCAGCCTATGTGAACTGAGTACAGTGTTACACCAAAAGTCTTCAAGCCCCTTACTAGAGTTTTGTGTGTGTTCCCATTCCCAAACTACAGAGAGAAAGCCACCAGAATCACAAACATTCCCGCACATGCAAATATGTTTTTTTCCTAAGTGTTATTCTCTTGAAGAAGGAAAAAATTAAAGGTTCTAGTATATTTTTATGAGACAAATAATGATATAAATGACATTCCCACACTATCACTAGATCATAAATTGAGAATCAATTTTGGCTGTATTTTATCAGTATTGTGTCACTGTCATTTCTTTAACAACTTTGTTTTAATGCAGAATTGACTGAGTTTTGTTTGAATGCAAAGGGATGAAAAAAAAAAGAATTTTTTCAATGTAGTACACCGGATAGGGAAAAAAATAATGAAGAAAAGAAAAAAAGGGATAGAAAAATTATAAAGATTATTTTTCAAATTACACTTTCCCTGATTGTTAAGATTTTTCATAATTTTCATTACTATAATTAAAATAATTTATATATTTATATAAAAATTATTGCATTAAATAGTAGTAATATTTTGTGTCAGAAAAACTAGTCTGCATTTGCTTTCTAAGTTTTAGAATTTGTTTCTAAAAGACAGCTCCAATCTTAAGTTTCATGCACAACTGTCGCAAAAATGCAATTGAGAAACATTTTTTAGCACACATTACAAAATAAAAAAACCAGAAGTTTTTACAGCAAAAATTATTTTCTAGTTTCAGACTCATGTTGAATTTTGAGCAAAATATTAATTTCATCTTAAAAGGGAAAAATTATGCAGTAGACAACATTAAGAGATGTGGGACTTACATATAATGTTACATTTATGACCTTTATTATCTTATTTTGGAATACAACTAAGTACAATTCTTTGAAATAATCTGAACAAATTGTCTGAAAACTTATGATAAAAACATCCTTATACTGTATGAACTAATTTCATCTCCTGAGGCATGTTTTGTGACATGATTTTGAATCAGGTATTTATTACAATGAAAATTTCTGGAATATTAAAAAGGAAAATTCTTTCAGGGTCATTACAATTCTGTCTCTGTTTAAGCACATTTTAGGTCTGAAAAAATGAATTGGTGTCTTCAAATATAACTTAAAGCTAACTGGACATTCAGTGTCAGTCATTCACTGGATAGTCAAGGTATCAGTAGTGGCAGATGGTTTGTGGGACAGATTCTTAGCTCATGTAGAGTTATGAGAATGCATTAACATCAGCAGAGTGACATTGATTTATGTTGCCTGTAAAATATTATTTCTTCCATTGCAGAGTCTTACTCTGTTGCAAATGTATTGAGATGTCTGTTCATCACAACAGTAAATTAAGTAAAGGAAAACATGTTTGCATGTGTCTTTTCTGTGACAATTATAATGTTTTCACTTCCATGAAGTGCCCAGTAAATTACAGAAATGTTTCTCCTGAGCACAATAAAGAATAAATTTTGCTAAGGAAGACATTACATTCTAGCAGCACACTAGGTATCAATTAAACCTCAAATGCCAATCTGTAAGTAGCTGCCGAAATGAAGAATTAGGTATATGAAATTACCRGGTGAACAGAAGAGCTGCTCTGATTCAGTATTGGCAGGATTTATACACTACCAAAAATCTTCTGGCTTCTTTAATACAACTGAAGGTATTATCATCAGTTTAAAGATTGATCAGCACTTTCCCACAGTGCAACAAAATCTTTTGCTCTGGTTCCTGTCCCCTGAACAATGCRGCCTTTGTTTGCCAAAGTAGCAGATCCCAACACTTCTGAGACTTTTAACCTTTATTCGTGCTGATGATTACATTTGCAATTCATGCCATGTGGATTGTGGATCCTATTTATAAACACCTGTGTGGGGAAAGAAAAAATGGGGAAGGAAAGGTTAAAAATAAAAAATTAATCTGTTTAATTCCTCCTGAAAGAGCCAGCTGTCCAGTTTTTAATGCATATGATATCTTTCAAAACATGTTGAGCAACTAAAGCCACTATGTCTCATATCTCTGCATATGGGTATACCTGCTGTGAGACATGAGCCGTGCRGAGGGTGATACAGCTCCTGCAGTCCGTCCTACCAATCGGATCTGGAACGGGACACCCTGTTAGGATTTCCATGTCAGGGAAAATATTTTTTGCAGGTGTTTAGCCAGTGAAGAATATTAACAGAAGCCACCTAATCTTTAGTTACTCTGAACAAGAGTAACTTCTTTGTGACAACAAAATCCCATTCTTTGTAAAAGACGTTCTTGGAGACAAAACAGAAGTAAATGATAAAAAAAAACAGGGAAAACTTTTCTTGAGCAGTTCTGTTACTTCTCCTTGACTTTTGTAGTCCTTATAAACTGATCTGAGAAGGATGAAGACAAACCAGTCCTTTGCAACTCATGAGGCTTAAAAGCAAGTGTTTTGGGAAGACATAGCATTTTCTTGGCAAAGCAGCATTTCAGAGGCATGGTGAGGGCCATATGCCTCTAGCCAGGTTCTATTCCACAGTCATCAYTAACTTATTTTTGCTTGTCATTAATGGAAATTTCATTCAAGTAGTGCAATAGAACTACTGTAGCCCTGAGAAGGGAAAGAAAAATAAGATAGGCAGACCAAGCAGGATGAAGGTTTTTACAAACTATTAGCTGTCCCTTTTAATTTCCATTTTTAAACCTAGAATGTCTTCTATGAAAAGAAAAATAACAGTACTTAGCATACTGTTATGCTAAATAGATGTGATGGCAAGGAAACAGGAAAACTAAGTTTATCAACTTCTTCTCTGCACACTTTCAAGTGATCTGTGAGCCAAATTAGGATATCTATATTTCCTGAATGGTAACTAAGAATTCTGCAGAAATTCTAGAGGTACTTCTAGCTGAGAGACTCCTGGTAGGGACAGATAGCTGTTGAGCTCTATCAGTCCTAAAGCCATGCCTCTGAAGAGCAGTGAAGCTCCATTACGTAATCCACACAAAACCTATGGATGTTTGTATCTGAGCCAGGAACATTAAATAAAATGCAAGACTTGCACCAGTACTTCTAGCTTTCTGCAGTAACAAAATAGACAGGCATATATATTAATCTAATTTTATCTTCTTCTGACAAAGACTAAAAGGGGAACACAAAATAACCTCTCTTTCTTCTTGGAAGAACTCCCAGCTGACAGTAGCTCTAAAGGAGAGAGGCTGGCTTAAACCAAATCCACCGAGAGGGAAGGATTTCTTACATTTCTCTTGCATTTCACTGAAGCCYAGACCAAAGAAAGAAATATTAAAGGTTATGTTTCATTTTGCTGCAGTGGCGTTTCTTAACTTAGCAGAACATGAGTAAAGGTGGCCTGTTGAGATTTGACATGACAACCTATGTCATCTTGTTGAGGTACAGCTTATAGAACAGATGTCCATTTATAGCATAGTACAAAATCTTTAATGCCTTTTTAAAGTAGAGCTTTTAAAAAATCCTTTTTTATTTCCAGTCATCCTTTTTTTTTTTTTCAGAGACAAAAGGCTACCATACTTTATGCTGGCAACTACTGCAGCACAATACCCTCCTTCCCACCCCAGTGTGATTATTCTCTGGGAAGTCACAAATGAATAATAATATATAATTTCCTTTCAAGTTAATGGAACAACAAAGAAAACCCAGACCTCTGGCTTTTTAGAATGATTGTGGATTTCACAAAAGGTAATTAGTTGAAAGAAGGACTTTGCAATTTTTTGCAAGATTAGCAAGTCACTTCTTCACAATCTCAATGCTTTCATTATTTTTAAAGCAATAATATATAATTTAATTAAATAAATATTTAATTGACATAAGTAAGGAAGCTTGACTTACACTGAGGAAGAGAATAATTTTAAATGCTTTGAAACTTACAAAGTTTTCATTTCTTCTATTCAGACTATTATATAATAGTAAAAATACGGATTGATTGCTTCGTTATTAATTGGGAATAATTCTTTCTTTCAGGCTATCTAAGATGTGTAGTTCTAAACTTTGAGACAAATCAGACACAGAAGTTTGGCAAATTTCTCTTTCTTCTGTTTTTGAAAGAGTAATTCACAAAGACATGTTAATGTCTCTTTGACCTTATTTAAGAATTTGCTTATGCCTCATTGGCTTTAATAYGAAAGAAATGAGCATAAATCCCAGCATGTGCTTCTATACATTTCTGAATCATGGCCAAGATGGTAGAATAACTAAAGGTAAAATCTATTAATCCATGCACATAGTACTTTATTTGAGTCTCATACTGCAAGGACAATGTGTCCTTTACTCCATACAGTTGGGGTCTACAACATCYTTCCTGGTTAATTGATCGTCATGGGATTAAATAGAAAAGGATGTGAGTTAATAATGCCAAACATATACATAAGCAGAAAGGCTTCAAATTCCAATTGACTCTAAATGGTATGTAATTGAGGGTTTTATGCCTTAGAAAATGTCCCCCATTGTAATATTTCAGCTTGCTAGCCAGAAGTGATTGTGGTTTCAAGTGATTAGGAAAGCTGAAGGTGTGTTTTTTGAAGTGGAAAGGTATGGACAGTACTATTCTCTTAAGTAGAAATAGAGCTATCTGCCATTAAATTGTGGAATATAGAAGCAGCTAGGACAAAAAATCAGGAACAACTGGAATAGATAGTACTATTTGTATAAAACACTGGACATCAAGTCTTAGTTTGAAAAGCACATAATGAAATTTAAAATTACTTGTTTCAAATCTTTGTAAAATGGGACAGTCCCATAACATTAGACATCTAAATATCTCAGTATAGAGCTTCAGGTTATTACTAGCTGTTTGCTGTTGCAGCATCCATATACTTTCTAAAAATACTTGTTTGTTAAAAATTATATATCATATCTTCAAAATTATTACTGGTATCACTGATTGCCAGAGTGCAAATTACATCATAGATTTGAGTTAGGTTATATCATACATAAAATCCATTGGATGGCACACAAACTGGCTGGAAATTGATCCTCATACTAACAAAAACTCCTAGAACACAAAATTTATTAAAATAYATATGCTCATTGTTTTCATGGCCTTGTGTTGTATTGTAAGGCCTACAGAAACTGCAGAAACCTCTGAAAACCTGGAAAGCTAATAAAAAAGACCTTGAAACCATCTTTAAWCTCATATTAAAACTTGAGAAATTAGAAAATGAAAGATTTTAAGTACCCATGGTCCACCTTTGCAGTCAAGGAAAATGTCCCCATTTACAGAATCATAGAATGTTTTAGGTTGGAAGAGATGTTAAAGGTCGTCTAGTTCTAACTCTCCGGTCGTGACCAGGGTCACTTTCCACTAGGCTAGGTTCAATGCCACATCTAAACTGGCCTTGAACACTTCCATGGATGGGGTAACCACGGCTTCTCTTAAATGGAATGAAAATAGCAATAAAAATGGGAGGTGAATAGCACAGCCAGGCAACAAAACAAAAATATTTGCACCATCTCTATATTCCTAACAAATCCTCACTTTGACTTTATACTCAGATYTTTTTTCTTGGGTTTTTCATTGAAGGTAAAATATTAAGTACTTTTTTTCCTTATTTAGGAAGATGCTTTCTCACAGGTGATCCAAGCATCAGGAGCAGCAGCAGTTGCTAAACAAACTTTTTTTATGAACAACAGAGTAAACAGCCTCATAAAATCCGCATGAGCTGTCAGTTCATGACTTTATGGTTACCTTGGGGCTGCAGCAATTAAAATATGATATTTACTTAAAAAGAAAAATGTCAGGCTCTTTCAATTCTCAGAACCATGAGTTGGTTTTGGTTTTTAACTACTCTTTTTTGCTATGGGACCATCTGTAAGCTGAATATTATTAAATTGAATATAATAAGAAAATTATATTACTCAATTCGTTGGGTAGGCTGTCTAAAGACTCCATCAAGTTGGTGAGAATGTCTTTAGAGAATGTGGATGTGGAAGTCAGAGTTATATAATCAACGTGCTTAGAAAGAGATCTTATTCAAAGCTGAGATCTTTTTAAAGACCTCTTTTTTACTCTGTAATAATTTCTTATAAAATCTTCAGGTCTTGAAAAATCTGGACTTGCAGTGTGGAAGGAAATGCTCTGTGTTTGTGTCTTCTTTCTATTGTACTTCCTTTCACTTTCCAAGAATGAAAGCTCTGAATGATGACTGGAATATGTCTRGTAGAAAATAAAGTACAATACGAGACTTTTGTTAATATTTAGCTAATTAATATTTGGCTCCTCTTGTCCTGAAAGCAAGGTACTTTGAAGACGCATGAAAACAATGGAAGTACTGCATGTCCTCCTTCTTTCTCCAAGTCTACTCTATAGTGCTGTGAAATTTATTCAAGAAAAAGACTTKAGCTTCAACCTGCATAATTCCAGATCATGACATTAACAAAAACTGAATTTATTGATTAATTAATACTTAATAACAACATGTTGCTAATATATTAGTGCAAATTTAATGCATAAAAATATTCTGCGACCTTGCAGACTGAGATATATATGCCTGAATGCTAGACTTTTTGGACACAGAGCTTTCTGACTCTATGATTTAGCTCTGCATGTTTACACACATCCAGGCAAAATCACAGTGAGACTCTCAGTGGCTGGGTGATGTCCACAAAGATGCAAAAGTCATGTAAAGCAAGGACTTGAACCTGGCTTTCTCTTATGTGACTGTTGGACCATAYTGGGATACCAGCTAAGCTAAGGTATCTCATGTCTTCATAGAAAAATTTGTTGTTAAAATTACACGTTTCCGTTAAAAACCTTTTGCCTAATAAACCATCATGTCTGTCTTTACTTTTTTCTACTAACATAACAACTTAAAGATGAGCAGAAAAAAAACCCCATAATAGAAATGAATGAAATATCTTATTCTACTCATTCTAATTAGAAAAAACACAAAATTTTTTAAACTACATTAATTTTTTTCTTTTTAAGAAATAAATATCTCATGAATTATATTGKTTTTTTTAATTGCTTAATGAAAGAAATAACTCTTGTTCATCTGCTACCTACATCCTATTTACATCATCTATCCTAATTAATAACATGTAAAGTCCCTTCCACATGATTATTTTGCCTTCCTGTGAGGCAATGAAATTTCTCTTTTTTTTTACACAATATAGAGGTGACTGCTTTGTAGCCTGACGACACATGGAAGAGGAATGATTTCAGTCTGCTCTGTGGGGAAGCACCTKGAAAAGTTACCATGTGTGATGGGTCTGGAAGCTGAACTTAATATCTAGATTTTTTTTTTTCTGAAAAAGAGAAAACAGCTGTCAATTTCTCTGATTTATGCAACTAAGAGAGTCAGTTCTGTTCAAAAGGAAAAGTATGGGAAGAGCCAAAAGTTCAAGCCAGTGCAGAACTACATTTCTTGTGAGGATGGCTTCAGGTCTTTGAAACTCTTCTGGGATTATTGTAGATCTAGGACAATACAACATGCGTAGAAAGCAGATTCATATCTAATATGGGGAAGAAGAAAGTATATCAAACTTGCATARCAGGAAAGGATCTCATCATAAAATTTTTTCATAGCTGTCCATTTTACACAGTATTTCTGTGAAAGTAATTTGGGATAATTCAACCCTCRGTGTATGCTGTAGTATACACTGCCTGTGATAAAAAAGCAATTTATGTTAAGGGATTTTGTGCTTTTTTAAAAAAGTTTCCTTCCTTTTTATTTTCCTTTTGAAATATCATAAATAAGTGCTCTCTACTTCTCATATTTTTTTCATTAATTAGCTGGCTAATGGACTACAGCCAGTTCCACAGCTCGCTGAGCAGCCTAATATTAATATCATGTAGCTTTGTCACTTTGCCCAAATGCTATACAGCTTCTATTGTATAAATGAACAGCAACTCAGTAATGAGAAAAAGCCTCTATGTCTTTTTGCCAGTGGGTTTTTCAGGGAGGAAAGGAACTAGATTTAAAATGTTTTATGTGTGCTAAGGACAGAAGAATTAAAAAAAAAAAAAAGGTGGACTGGTGAGTCCTGTATGTGAAAGCACTCTTGCAATCAAGCAAATTGAATAAAACAGCTGGATGAGAAACATTTTAAGATTACATGACCAGAAAAATATTGATGAAAACACAAAGGAAGATTTTTTTTTTCTTTTAATGGAGAAGATTTCTGAAGAAAATGTGAATAAAGCAAGATGACAGGGGCTGGACCACATAACATATGGGCAGAGACTAAGGGAGCTCCATTTGTTTAGGTGGAAGAAGACCAAAGAGGTGGATCTAATTACAGTCTTCAAGTATTTAATGGAAGATTACAGAAAAAAAATGAAGTTAGACTATTTGCAGGTACTCAGGGAAGGAATTGGAGGGGATTGGGCATAAGCCTTTGTGACGCAAATTCTGATTGCATGGAATGAAAAAAAAATAACAAGAGCTTCCTGTACAGGCTATAGGGCCTTTGTCTTTGGAAATAATCAAAACTCAAGTGGAAATGGTCCTGAGCAAGATATAACTTTGAAGCTACCCTTCCTTTGAGCAGAAGGTCACCTAGTTTGTAGATGATCTCCAAAGGTCTCTTCTATAATAAAATATTCTATGATCCTATAAGATAAGACAGGTTTAGTTCTGTGGATTTAGCTTTTTTCTTTTATTGGTTTTGTTTCTTTGTTTCTTAACTTAAAAATAGCCAATCATACCCAGTCTGAGAAAATAATGATCTGAAGACTGAGAAAGAATTTTAAAAAGTATGTATCAATTTTCCCCAGGCTGACTAATTTGTATGAGGTCATTACTTGCATTTGAGCTTTGTGTGAACTTCCTGAACTTGTTGAAAGGGCACCTGGTGAGCAGCTTGTGTCTGAGCAGCTATGACTGAGCCCACAGAGACCATCTATATTTCCTGACTGAAGTTTAATGAAACAATACTTTGCCACTGAAAGGACCATTAGGTTTGAACGGCTCTGTTCAGGATATGGAGTTGCTGGAGCTGTAGTATGGAAATTCCCCCATGGAAAAGTGAAAGTGGGGAAAGACTCCATTTTCTGTTTGGAAAGCTCAAAAGACCATGATACAATAGTCAGTGGAGACATCTAGAAGAATTGTCTGGTGTAAAGTGCAAAACACAAAGAGCTGAGACTGGTGCTCCTATGGGTGATGAGAACACTGAGACTGTAATCACCAGTTTTTTCCCCAGTCTGTAACTTCTTTCAGGAATAAAGTGTAATTTTGTGTTTCTTTATTTCACAGTCAATTTCTTCAGAATGGTCTTGTCTGAAGGGAACATGTTAAGCCACTGGAACTTTGGAAATGTTACACATCTTGACAGTCCACTGCTCTAAAGGATGTAGATACATTACACACACACACAGACAGGCACACGTCTGATATGTATGTAATGTGTGTGTGTATATATATATATGTATATTAAGTATACATATATACATCTCTATAGTATACTATGCTAAAAAAACTGATGTGTAAGAGCAATCCTCTGCACTTTTATTAACCACAGATTTCATAGAAGCACATGGTCCCACCCTTTGACAGACTACTTAYAGGATAAATTTTATTCAGAAAGCATGGATAGACTGAGACATACTTCCCAGATAGCTAACAGAGCTCTCAGCTGCTGTAACTTATTATTATTAGTGATTAGCAAGGCAGTGAAACTATTTATCAGTAATAAACCAATACACTAATGAGCTAAAGTTTTTTGTATTATTTTTGCATTTGTGCATAGACAGAGCACAATGATGAAACTTCCTACAATTCATCCTCTATTTTGCTTCTTTTTCTTTTTTTTTCTGAAGTTTGGCCAGTGTAATTCTTCAAATATTTCTATATTTGACTCTCAAATCAGAAGTTTCAAGATCACAGCTGTGGCCTGTACATACATATATAAACCCCATGAAGCAGACTTACAGAGCCAGAACTTTCTGTTCGTMTATAGAGAAGAAAAGGGTCATTCTTAATCACCCTGAAGGATATACAGATGTCAAGATTTCAATAAAAAAGGAGCTTTCTGTGAACCAAGTACACTGGTGAATATTAGAATTAGTGAAGACTTAACCTCTTGTGGCTCAAGTAAATATTGAAATGCTCAATTTCAGTCATATGATGAGAATTCAGAAACTACTTGAAGGAACTGTTTGAAGTGCTTTTATTATAACCTACACAGGGGCATGGTCATTGTTCACCTATAGTGCCTCCCAGATCTGCATTTCTATTCTATTAAACAAAGGAGATTGATGTGGAACAGCAGGCCCAGGATCACAGCATAACCTGAAATTCTTTTGCTGCTCAGCAGAGAGGTTAAATTGGAACATATTCCTTATACAGGAAGTACAAACCTGGGATTTTTCTGGCCCCAGACATATTGCAACAATGAACCTACCTAACAACTTGCTTCATGATAGCAAACGTAAATTTCTAGTGATGTCCCTTACCTTAACAATCTCCAGCAAAAGAACAGTCTGAAAACTATCACCACTACTAGGAATAGTCTAACAGTGGTAAACAGAAGGGGGAGAAACTCTTTCCTCATAGAGCAATATACACCTGCCAGTCGGGCCCCGAGCTACCATGCCATCTTTTTCAGGTCTTCTCTGATGTGTGTATCATAAACCTTTTGGTCATACACCAACACAAAGTGAAACAGCACTCCTTATCTACAGTAAATATGATGATGCCATATCAGTTAATCTGTTCATATGGTCTGATGACTCTGAAGAGACTGAATGTTAAAGAGTGAATATTGCCTTGAAAATAGTCTTTCAATATCTTTTAACTCATGTTATTTTTCTTGTGATCTCTCTTCCTTACTCTCAGTATTTGGTGTGTTTTCCCCTATTACCATTATATTGGCTTTTCTATACTCAGGATTATATTTACTGAGTGTTGCATAGATTTTCTTTAGGGTTTGGTGGTATCAATGAAAAAAMCATTATTCTCCCAGTGATCATGAAATGGCACAGGAGTTGTGAACTATA
This sequence comes from Parotia lawesii, assembly GCA_003713295.1. Classification (NCBI taxonomy): domain Eukaryota; kingdom Metazoa; phylum Chordata; class Aves; order Passeriformes; family Paradisaeidae; genus Parotia; species Parotia lawesii. Next base: position 1,066,972 of record RAHM01000069.1, on the reverse strand, counting down.
GCTGTAGCTGACTTAGTTAAGAAAAGCCAAGCAAAGTGTGAAAAGGACAGAAAGATTATGCTGGACGTATTCAGCTCTGAAGTTTCATTCCAGGATCCTTCATCTGGAGAGTTTATGCAATGACTCTGCAGGAGTGGACCTGTTCAGATTAGTGATATAATAAAGYAAGCAGTGAAACTTAACTGGAGAAGCGCTCTCACCAGGATGATTTTATGACACCCTATTAGGCAGTGCAAGATGGTGTAGATCTCATATCAGTTTCTTAACTCAGTGTATGATGTCATTAACTCAGGTAGAAAAGCTGTTCTTTTGATTTAAAAGAGTTTTGAATGCATGAAGCTATAGCTATAAAGTAGCATGAAAAGAAAGAAGGAAACAAATTATTGTTAGGGACCTCTCYTACATGTGGGAAATAGTAGAGAAAGTAATAAAAACTGCCTTCACTGTCACAGAGGTAGACTTGGAGTAGCAGAAGCAGAAATAAGTTTGAAGTATGATTGCACATGTACAGAAGAGTGTGTCTGAGCTGCCTGAACTGCAATTTGCCTGTTAGCCTCTCTGGAATACTGGTACCAAAGTAGACTTCAAGTCAACCCTTAGTTCTGATAGGAAGTCTGAAGCAGGAAACTGATGTATAGCCATCAGTGAGGAGTCCAGTGAAGGAGCGGAGAGCACAGGTTGAGAAATCAACATCACCTCACTAAGTTCTTTTAGGCTGAAGCTGAAATTAAAAAGAGCATCAGGACCTCTGGCTCACTTTTTGAGAAGAACTGACCTTGTGTCCAAAGAAGGATCCAGGGCCTTCTGAGGAACAGCTGAGGGACAGCTYTTTCCACTCTTCCTTCCTTTTGCTTTTAGTTTCAGCACAAAACATGACTTCCTGATTTTAAGGGTRTAAACCATTTAGCAAAAGACATGTAAGAATTACAAGAATCCCATTTCAGCAGCACTACTGGGTGTGGCTTGAAATGTCTACTCTCATAATCATASCATCCCAAGGAAGCACAAATAAAATGCATCTGTTGCAAATTTTTTCACTGGTGGCTCCTGTGTCATTTATTTTCAGGGCAGATACCATTTCCACCACGTACACTGTTGTCAAATACCCAGGCAGAGAAAACAGAGAGTACTTAGCCATATGATKTTAGAATTGCAATTAATAAAACAGCTGACTTGTCTCTGATGTGAATATTCCTAGGGAAGAAATTGTAATCAAGCAGCACCATATGGACAACAGAGATTTGGATCAAACAGAAAAGAGAGAGTGACTAACAAGAAATGTTGAGTGTAAGTTATTGTTATTCTGGAAGGCAGAGAGAAATTTACTCCTGTGTCTAAAGATGTTGAAGCTGGGGAACTTTCAGTACAAAAAAATTTAATTGCTAACAGAGAATAGCAAGCCTGTCATTTCTCTAAATCTTTGCAAACACAGGCCAAAAGTTAGTAACMTTTCTACCTTTTACATCTCAGGGGAGTTCTAATTTTTGCTTTAGAAGAGCTTATTATTTGGTTTAGAGTGTATTACAAAATTCTAGACATTGAAAATCTAGTGGTAGAATGGGTAGCAAAGAAAAAAGTAGCTTGTTGCTTAATATTAATACACAAAAATGCACTTTAGTTATGTTACAGGAGTTTATGCCTTGGGGCAGCTGCCAATCAAGTCATGTTTTTCGTCTCAGCACCTTGCTATTAAAAACAATCAAGGTTACCATGGAGACTGCAATTTTATCACATGCTATTTTTCCAGTCCTTCACCTCCAGAACATGCTATTAAATAGGTATTTCTGAGAGAGGTGTACTTAAAAAATTCTTAATATTTTGAAGGAAAATATTTTTAACTCACAGTCAAACTGTGCCTGTTAAGAATATTTTTATTTTGTTTTTAGCAATATACAACAAAGACTATATTAATAAACACGTAAGACTTTATTCACTCCCCAAATATTCAATGGTACAAAGTAAAATAGAAAAAAAGCTTCCCCTTTATATGATAAAAGCAAAATTATTTTAGTTCACAACATGTAAAATTATTAGATTTTAAATRTACTTCTACTTTTTCTTTCATTTAATTTACCTGCAATTAGGTAGATAATAGCTTAAATTATTATGGGGTTTATGATTATATTTTTTAGAAGAATGCTAAGTGTTGTATTAAAATTCATTATTACTATACATTTAATTTATATTCGTGGTTATTCTCTTTTCAAGCTTATAAAGTGAAAAGAGTTTTGCGCTTTGGTTTCTTTTTTGGGAGAATAATTTCTGTTCTTGATAATAATGTTGTATAATTGCAAATATATGAAGTATAGTTACAACTTGATTATTTCAGGCATATAAAGTGTACATAAATGTATATAAAGCTCATTAATGTCAATTACAGTTATTTGGCAGAATGAGTAACCCAGCCAAAATCTAAAGTGCTACTCAACAGGGATGATAACTCTTAGGAAGAAGACACCCAGCAAAACAAATTGATAACTGTCCTACAAAGGCAATAGCAGGATTTCTCCTTATGAGAAATCTTATTATTTCTCATAAGTACTTATGAGAGTRTATCAGTCAGCTTACTAACTGATGGAAGAAATTAAGTTTATAAGCACAGGTTTTTAAATCTGGATGTGGTGTTTGATTTGGAATAGATTCCTCATGCTTATGAAAGTAATTGAACATAATGAAATTTTTGCTTTAGAACCAATACTATTTTGTTGAAAAACCAAGCAGGAGCTTTCATAAATTTATCTCTCAGATTCTGCCACCCACAAGAAATAAAAGTAACAAAAATAGCACGATTAAACAAGTGGGCTGGGCATATAGGTGTGAGGTGTGAAAGGAAAGAATATTTAAAGAGACACTACCACAATAAATATATTAATAGTGCATTCTGGCCAAATTTTTCATTTCCATAATTTTAAAATTTACAGGCATCCTGCCGCTTTTCCCCTATTGAGCTTACACTCTTACTTTCCAGACTATTGTATATAATAATTTGTCCCATAGGACAGCATAGTCTGTATATAAATACATCATTTATATTTCAATGGGAATGGGATTTATTTCAATTACAGTTCTACTTTTTTTATTAGCAATACTTATTTATTGGATGCCAGTATTAAAAAGAAGGCAGTAAAAATTGCATAACATTAAGTGATTCTATTTGAAACCAATGTAATATGTGCTTGTCTTTATTTGTATACATCAAAATTGTGGTGACTGAGTAGTGATAAATAGCAATAAACTATAAATTTAAATTAAAGCCTGCAGTGTTGTGAGTGAATGATCCTTTCGCATAGCAGAGAAATGCTGAGATGGACTAAACAGTCTGCCTCGTTCTTTTCMAAGATGCTAGTCCACTTAATACGCACAGGAAACCACATTGAATCATGCCCTTCTTTTGTTTTAGAGTCAGAATTTTTGGATAAAAATGAGATGGAGCAGGTTCAGAGYAAGCCCTCATTTCTAAATTGTTACTTACAAGGCAGACTAATATAATTTAGGGAAAACAGATTTTTTTGTATAGATGTACTTAAGCTGGATCACTCTATCATTTTCTATGACACCGAAACCCCRTGTTTCTGACCATGAAGAAGGTCAAGAAGGTGTCTTTCTGCCTAAAGAAGAAAGAAGCCTCCATAGACTTGTTATTCCATATGTTCTTTATGGATACTGACTTTGCCCATTCTCCCTTGCTTAGGAGGCCCAGAGCTTTGCAAACGGGCAGTTCTAACAAAGACCAGCATAAATCTTTTTCATGGTACTCTTACTGCTGATTATTTTTATAATTTAGGCTCTTCAGCTTCTGACAGTTTCTCATTTACCATGTAGAGGGTGATCTTGTCCCTAACAACAGATGGGAACCCTACCTGATGCCTGCTTCTCCCAGCCTTGCAGCAGGTGCTGAGCAGTGCATTGCAACCAGTCAGGAGTATTTAGCTGAAGTGTTTTCTTTTCCAAAGCACTGTCTTACTTTTTCTCTCTCTCATACCCCTCCACTCTCCCTTGATATACCTTTCCTCCATCTTCATGCTGTGCAGGTTTTTTGCTAGCATTGCCCAGATATTGTTTAAATGGATTCAGCAAGCTGTTGTTTCCATGGGGTTACCTTTGTTCCCTCTGCTGACACCTTTTCTACACGAGCAGCAGACTGCATTGCTGCTGCCACTGCTTGAGTCTGAGAAACAATTTCACAGTGAGGATTTGCTTCTTTTTCTCTCCAGCCTGCTTGACAGTGATGCATGAGGAGGCTACTGTAAGAAGTGTTGGCCTCCTCCCTCTCCCCACTGACACAGCCATTACTTCTGGCTTTGTCACAGCTTATAGAAGATCACACCAAAGCTGAGGATTTTGCCTTGGTGACCGCTGTTTCTTTCTGATGCTCTGATCTAAGTGGAATCATTGAACCCTGTTTTCCTATGGTAACATCATGCCTTTCTTTCAATTTTCTGGTAAATAACTATTCCATCTTCTGCTTGGATGGGTACGTACATGAAGTCTAAATAAAGAGAAATGTAGCAAAGGCAGAAGCACAAGCATCTTACACTGACAACCAGAGAACAGCCTGTTCTTCAGGTGTCTTGTCTATCTTATGACAAGCAAGATTCTGCTTTAAGTTCTGGCTAAGCAGGAAATAGGTTTTTTGTCCGCTGGAAATAGTAATCGTGAAGTTTTTGTGGGAGTTTGGGCAAAGACCTCTGAGGTTACGATTGCTCATTTAAAGGTAATTCCGAGCCAGGAGAGGATTGCCAAAGAAATTAGGTTAATAAAATCAGGRGGAAGAAAACAAACTTACAAAATGTGGGACTGGAAAAATGCCTGCTCTTGCTGGCTCTGCCTCATGTGTCCTGTCTGATACTGGGCAAGTCAGCCACTGAGAAATCAACTACAATAGTGGCAATGAATATTTCACCACATGGGAGTAAACTTSCAACAGAAAGTGCAGGATACAGTGTATATATRATTCATTACTGGTAGAAAATTTTATATAAAAATTCTTTGCAATGTAGAAGTTGATTTCAAATTAAAATCCTTCATTTAGATACAAAATTATGCATCCTAGAGAAATTTATCTGTATTTTTTTAGTAAAACGGAAAGTCTGGAAAGCTTGGYTTTCATCACAAAAACTTGTATTGTCAGTAAAAAACATAAAACTAAATATTTTTGATTAAATAAATGTCTTCTTTTATTACTTATTTTTTGCCCAGATCTCGTGATTTTTCTCTCCCTACCCTCATTTTTGTCCATTCTTCCCTCTTCTTTATTTTTGATCTCTGGGCTCAAGGCACCCTGTCTACCRCTGGATATGGAAGAAGACTTCCCATCTTTCACAAGTGAGTAAGAAAAAGAATGGATAATGAATATCAGGGTGACATTTTTATAGAGAAAGACATGAGAGAGCATTTACTGTCTTCAGCATATGGGAATTTTGCTTTGATTTGTAGTTTTCCACAGGTATACCATATCTAAGCATATCAAGTGAGATAAGCTTAATTTCAGACAGAAAAGCTACATTATAGTTAAGGAGATTCTGTGCAAAAAGGATGGTGCAAGACAATAGGTGAATATCAACTAAGTTTAAGTGTCTAACTCCCCTAAACTCCCTTAAAATCTATCTGTGAGTTAAATACACATTTAGGTTTAGGCAGACAGATACCACTGGTTTGCCCTCATTGCTTGTTTAGCCTTTGACCTTTGGTAATGGACTTGATGGAGAAAACAGAGTACATAAGGAAAAAAAAATTATTCTATATTTAAATATATCCAGGATCAAAATAAAATACCAGCTGGTATTTTCATTATCAGAGTAATAGCATTTTATTTTTTCTCCAAGCATCTGCTGTGTCAGCAAACAGAACTGCAGCTTTACAGTTTAGCTAAAAGTAAATCCCAAATAATTTCTTTATTCTGGAGACATGAATATTAATAYCACTGTATAAACCAAAACACAGCAAACAAAAAGCAGAGTCCAGAGTAGAGCCCAAGCTTTGACAGCCTTTGGGTAGCATACTTAGTCCAGTTGCTCAGTCACATATTTGAGTTTTAACTCTTTTATTTCTGTATTAAGGTGAGATTAACTTTGGTGTCTCAAAGAGATTGTTTTTTTTATTATAATTATGGGCCAGAGAGCACTGACCCAAAGCAAGCAGCTTCGGCMAACACAGAATGTAGAAGAGGCTTTAAGGGATTAGCAATCCACAAGATATTTCTTGAAACATATGAAACACTGGCTGAGGAACAGCACAAGAAATTATCTGGAAATGTTTCATCCTGGAAAAGAAAAAATCCACGTGTGGAAATATTGCCTTAAACAAGACCAAGGAGTTTCAGTGGTGCAGAAATCTGAGGCAATCTTTACTCAGAACATCTGTACCCCAATGCCCCATACAACACAGGTTAAAATACCACAAAATCTCTTTTGCTTTCTCTCTCTCTTTAAAACAAATAAGCAAACAGGCCCATCTGCTGCCTTTTGTTGTTGTTGAAGAACACTTAAGGCAGCTGAGAGTGGAATATTTGCTTTCATTATTGGGTAGAATTCTATCCACGTATTTACTGTATAGGTAAAATTAAACACAAGAATGCAAAAGGAGTCCTAACCAGCCTGAATTTCATCTACGTAAGAGGGTATAAAAGTGGTGCTTGAAAGAGCAGTACTCTAGGGAGGGTGAAACCGGAAAGTTATCCACAAATATAAGTGAATAGGTTTACTGTACCAATCAAGCATGCTGGCAACAAGGACCACCTGCCAGAATAATCTCTCTCTCCCTGAGACTCTCTTAAGGAACTAAATCACCTGCTCAAARTTTTATTTAAGTGAAATGGCGCAGAAAAGCAAACACAGTGTAACCTGCCAGGAGGTCCTCAAGGGAAGGGCTATTTGTTGCYTGCCCAACTCACCAGACGATGAGCACTACCTTTTCACCTAGTCTGAATGACCGAACTTTGTGTTGACTAGTAATTCTTCCCTCCTACACATATGCACACAGAGYGGCTTAAGGCATGTCAAAAGAATTACGATTTTGGTCAAAGACATATTTATTATGGGAGAACAGGCATGSTTGTGACAGCTACCCATGCACCTAAGGTACCTCTAGTCCTTAGAATGAAGCACAAGTAATCTCATATTTTTGTAATTTCCTTTGGTGGTATCCTGAATGAACTTTATATTAATATTGTTTTAAGATTACTGTACCTATTACAGTTTATGTGTATATGTATTTCTGGTAGTAGTTTCACTCAGCCAGATACAGATACATAATATAAAATAGTTTCAGTATTGAAAAGTCAAGCAGGATATTGTTAAAAAGTATAATTAGTTTCATTTTGCAGGTAGAAAACTGTAGATGGAAATTTCAGTGTCTCACCTCAGCCAACATAACAAGTTGTAACCCTGCTCGGACAYGCTCATTTTTCATTCCAGTCTAATACCATACGGAAAGATTTCTCTTTGTCTACATTGTGACTGTTATAGGAAAATAGCTGACTTTAGGCAATAATCTGAGACAGCAAAAAACTCAGCATTGCTCAGAAATTATTAAAAAAATGTGACTGATTTCTTTATATTCTGGTGTATGTATTCACAGCATAAGATATTTTGAGTGCAGAATCCCTGTACTGTAATGTGTCTTAAAGTTTCACAATCCTTATTCCATGTTCTCAGACTGAAAATTTTTTGTACCACTTGGCACCTGCATTACAAGCTCCCTGAAGAAAGGCTTCAAGCAGTGCATTATGTCTTGTACAGCCTCACTTACAACTACTCACTTAGTTCTGAGCACCAGATTTTGTCATGTTCATTCACAGTAAATTTTACCTTTACTATATGAATTGCTCCATTGGTTTTACAGGCTTTGAAGTAAAAATGGAAAGTAATAGAATTAAGTTCAGTATCTTCTGGGCTGCACTAATTCCTGGAATGATGACAATACCATTTTTGTCTTCTCTCTCCATCATTCTCTGTCTGGGTCAAAGCAAAGAGCCAAAAGAGAAAAAAAAAAAGCTATTGACCCCTGCCCCCCCCCCCCCCCCCCCCCCGAATTTATTTATCAATATGGTGATATTTGAGGCATGTATAGGTCTTCATTGATTTTTTTCTGTATATTTGGACCCCATGTTTGGGAGCATTAATTAGTCAGGAAAGGAAGGACTTGAAGTCAAGGTAAGTCTTTGCCTAGAATATGTTGCTTTCTGTGTCACAGAGGTAGGTAGAATACAAGATGCTTATTTTTTAATGAGATCTTTAAAAAGCCATCACTGTTTTCTTTGCACTTTTTCCCCWCTTAATTTTCCCTGAAAATGTAACAAAACAAATAAGCAACCTCCATTAAAATTGCATTTACTGACTGAAATGAATGCAACATTGTGCAGTAACATGTTATTTACAAAGATCTCTGGGTGGCCACGGTAGAACTGCAGTGTAACAWCCAATTAAGACTAAATCCTATATAACATAAAAAAAAAAAAAAAGAAAAAAAAAGAAAAAAACCTAGGTCAGCTAATTAGTCATAACAAGGCTTTTAGCATTGTAAGGCTATATTGTTTATCTAAAAATACTTGTACAGTGTCAAACACACTTAACCTCTGAATGCACACAAAAGGCTACTCTGATGTTTTTAAGTWCCCATTTTTAAAATGTAACTTCCTTAATTTGTTGATAACTTGAAGTTTATAGTTCATGGCAGAAAGGCAGAACTTTTCCTAAGAGAAACAAAACTACATGTGGGATACCCAAGTATGTGAGTGGACATGTATATATCACACTGGAGACAAAAAATAAAATGATTCCTCAGGCCTTGACTAAAACTGCACAATACTGCCTCTTTAATGACTAGGGAAATTCTTCCTGGAGTAACTCAGGGAGCTGGGATAGTTTGTACGCAATAATCTTCAGAAAACAAGTGGAAATATTCCTTGTTTTCCAAAAGACTTCAGCATCTTCTCAAAAACATTTTGGTGTCATTAATGTGAAAAGTGTAAAATGACAACCAAGCCTCTTTTTTTGGATGAATGAGTGCTGAGGTGTTTCAAATCCCAGTGAATGAAAATTACATCAAAATGAAAGAAATTATTTTCTGAAGTAGAAATTATCCAGAAATTGTGGCTATGTCAGAGGAAGCTGAGAGTGTTCAGGGCTCAGGAAAATCCATCCTTTTCTTTGACTGTTAATGCCTTGGTAGTTCCAATTTACTGTATAAAGTCATGGGTGATACTTATCACATCTGTTTTATAGTTTTACTGGTTGCAAAGTAAGAGAAAATTCTAAATAAGTGTTCCAGTTTCTATTTTTTTTTTTATTTATTATCTAGGGTAACCTTTACAATTACAAGGTTTCTGCCTCAGACATGTGCTGGATCAATGACCATTAAGGTGACAGAGAAGGAAAATTTCCTGTCTATATTCCCTACACACAAAGTAATACAGCTGATGGCACAAAAGATATGCACTATAAAATTCTTAGGGCCCCTAGATGGCAGTCAATAGAGGGATTAGAAATTACTTGTTCCTTCCACTTCAGAAAATGAGTAGCAGGAACACCTCTGTGAGTTCCCCTTGGGATCCTATGATAGTGATTCCTTAATTCCATGTCTTCAGTCTAGCTTATTTCCTTGACTTTGTTGTGTATTTTTTGTGAATTCCTGCCTGGTGCTACCAGTATTGTCATTTCTATAAGCCTGCATGCGAGCATTTGTGTTTACTGCTTGCTGTACCAGAATGTACAGTTGTAAATGCAGCAATTGCAGCAGAGGAAATTGAGGGACTCAAAGGAATTGATGCTGCACAGGACTGTTCATGTTTGCTATGCTCTGCAAAATGCGGCTCACACAGTAGCTGTGCCCTGGAGTGCAGACAGTGGATTTATGTGAGCTTGCTGGTGATATCCTTCTGTCAAGGACGAGGTCTCTGGGCCTGCTGAAATGCCCAAGACACTGGGACTCTGACAGAACCACATCAGCTGCCCTTCCCTCCATCACACCCCTCAGACCTCGCTAATGCTTGGTCTCTTTACTCTAAATCCCTCTTTCTGAGTAAGTGTAGAAATAATTTCAAGTTCTCTACTTTCTTATCAGTCAGAAATATGATTTCCCACCTTAAGTATGCATAACCAAAAAGCATGATTTTTAGGGCCACTGTCGGAAGAAATGCAGAGTCCGGTGATCTTTACTCACTCCTACTCCTGTGCRTAAAGAAATTCCTTTGTCCCATAAAATTTAATTTTTTTTTAAATTGGACTGTATTACAAAGCATTTTAGAGTATAGGAGCTCATGCCTCTTTCTTATGTCTTTTATATTAAATGAGCTCTTGTGRTCAAGTTCTAGCTTCTACTAAGCATAAAATATGATTCTATACTTAAACTGAGAAAAAGCAATTTAATTTTCAGTGTCTTTGAGAAAGCAGAGCAAGATCAGTGTGTTCTGTGAGCTGTCAGAAAAGCAGGCCTTTAAATTAGTATCTTTGGTTGGGATCTGAAAAGATTTGTTAGTTTTCATTAAAATTAGTTTGACTCCTTTGTTTAACTTCTGGCCTGTTGGGCTGAAGGCCTTACATTATGCTTGAATATCCTTGAGCCAGATTCCAAGGTCCTTATCAAAGATYCAGCTCAAAAATATTTTAATCGATTGTGTGCTTCTATGTTGCAGCAGTGGAAATCTGTGAGTGTTAAGACCAAGTGAAAATTAAAGGAATTTAAGCAGCTGGGTTCAGTCTTGCTCCCATGCTGAAATAATTGCTTCAGCTGGGAGCAGGACTGAATGACTGTTAGAAACTAACAGCTTACAGCAACACAACTGCCACAGCTAAAGGCAGAAATGGTGGATTCTCTGTAACAAGTGGAAAAAAATAGTAGTATTTGGTTCTTCCGTTTAATCAACTAAGTTTGGTTTACTTGCTGTAAGAAAGTACCTAATATTTCCTAAGCAAATTTTCTTTTGAGTAAATCTTTGTCCACTGCTTTTATTATCTGATAGACAAGTACAATACATTTTGAGGGTTAATTCAAATGGAGCTCACTGTGGTCCATACTTGGGCAGAAACAATGACCTCCATGTACACTTCAAACACATCGTACGCTCAAATGCCATGATGAATTCAGATGATTTTCTGGAAGGGTTTAGCTTTTGACAGTCTTTCAGAAGATCTCTTTCCCAATCAGGTGAAAAAAAAGCTATACTACAATTTTTGTTTTTCCATATAGATCTGTATGATTTCTATTACAGTCTACAGAGCAAATGGTGTGGCTGTCAGGTTGCCGGTTCCGGCCTGAAGAGGTCCATTTTCACATCCCTAAGCACCCTTGTATTTTCACTGCTGTTCTAGACAGGACTCTGTTAATAAACTATCATGGGTTATTTCATTTTATTGTCTTCTATTGATTTTACTTGGAATTACATAACATACAAACCTTGGCTTTGATTTTTCTGGGAGAGTTCCACCTACTGTCAGCCATCTTGTCAGGCATGTAATCTGAACTAATCTGACTAATTTAGGTCTGCATTTCTTCTAGTCTACTGAGAGAGAGAGGAGAGCGTTTTAGAAGCTTTTATCAAAAACTGCTTATTTAGAGTAGTGAAAATAAACTTTTCTCTGGAAGGAATGCCTTTCTATCTTGATGTGCTACAGAGGGAGGCTAAATTATTAGCTTAGACTCAGTGGTTAACTGTTCAACAATTAGCTATGTGTGATGAATCAAACCAGCTCTGTCCAAATAGCCATTTGTAAAAAAAGGAATGGCACCTAAAAATCTCACCAAACATTTAAGATTCATCTTTCACTAATTAAAACATTTCTAGTGAAGATCTCATGCAGAAGATTAAATTTTTCATAGATACCAGAAAAAGGAAAAGCATTTTTTCATGGTTGAAAGCTTGATCACCTGGTCACTTCTTAGAATACTTCATTCTTCTTTCATGGCAGGCATAATCACATTGAAATAGCATAACAATGTTGACATTTAGTGACCTATTCGGCTGTCTTTTCTGGCTTAATAAAAAAGCTTTCTTTTATATTTTATTTTTGTATCTGAAAGACTGTTTACCCCATGTTAAAATTCATAATGGTTTTCCATGTCATGCTGAAAGCTACATATTAATGAAATGTCGTTAGTAGCTAAAGTAACAAAATGAGTGATAAAAGAGTCTAATGGAAGAGTTATTAACTATGCACTTCTTTTCTTAAACCTCAAGGCCCATAGCAAAAAAAAATCTATATCCAGTATTTCAAAATTGTTTTCCAGACCTAGTGGAATGAAGTCACGCTCACACAATGGTTGGGGTTGGAAGGGACCTCTGAGATTATCTAGCCCAACCCCCCTGAGAAAGTAGGTTCACCTAGAGCAGGATTGCCAGGGAATGAGACTCTACAACCTCTCTGAGTAGCCTGTTCCAATGCTCTCCAGTCACCCTCAGAGTAAAGATTTTCCTCGTATTCAGATGGAACGTCCTGTGTTTCAGTTTGTACCCACTGCCCCTTATCCTGTCACTGGGAACCACTGAAAAGTCTGGCCTCATCCTCTTGACACCTGCTTTCAAATATTTATATACAATGATGTGGCCCCCTCTCAATCTCCTCCAGGCTAAACAGTCCCAGCTCCCTCAGCCTTCCCTCATAAGAGAGAGAGAGATGCTCCAAAGCCTCATCGTCTTCATAACCCTCCAAACGACCCATTCTAGTAGTTCATTGTTTTTCTTGTACTGAGGAGCCCAGAGCTGGACACAGCCCTCCGGGTGTGGCCGCACCAGGGCTGAGTAGAGGGTCAGGATCATCTCCCTCGACCTGTTGTCAATGCTTTTCCCAATGCACCCCAGGATACCACTGGCCTCCTTGTCCACAAGGGCACTGCGGGCTCATGATTTACTTTTCCACCAGAATCCCCAGTTCCTTCTCCACAGAGCTGCTTTCCAGCAGGTCATCCCCCAGCCTGTGCCGGTGCCTGGGGTTCTTCCTCCCCACGTTCAGGACTCCTTTGTTGAACTGCATTATGTTCCTCTCTGCCCAACTCTCCAATATGTCTGGGTCTCCCTGAACAGCAGCACAGCCTTCGGGTGTATCAGCCACTCCTCCAGCTTTGTATCATCAGCAAACTTGCTGGGAGCACTCTGTCCCTTCATCAAGGTCACTGATGGATAAGTTGAACAAGACTGGATCCAGTACTGACCACCAGGGAGCACTCCTGGATACAGACCTACAACTGCACCCTGTGCCAGGGATCGCAGCCCTCTGAGCTCTGCCATTGAGCCAGTTCTCAATCCATGCCACTGTCCACTCATCCAACCCACACTGCCTGAGCTTACCTATGAAGATGTTATGGGAGAGAGTGTCAAAAGCTTTTTGAAGCCAAGGGAGATGACATCCACTGCTCTCCCCTCATCTATTTGGCCAGTTATGCTGTTGTACAAGGCTATCAGACTGGTCAACCATGATTCCCCCCTGATTCATCCACATTGACTACTCCTGATAGCCTTCTTTTGCTCCRTATGCTTAGAGATGATATCCAGACTGAGCTGTTCCACCAGCTTTCCAGACTTGGAGGTGAGACTGACTGGCCGGTTGTTTTCTGGGTCCTCCACGTTGCCCTTTCTGAAGGCTGGAATGACACTGGCTTTCCTCCACACACCTCTCATGTTCTCAATGATCTTTCAAAGATGATGGAGATTGCCTTAGCAATACCATTTGCCAGCTCCCTCAGCACTCATGGGTGCATCTCATTGGGGCCCATGGCTTTGTGCATGTCAAGTTTGCCTAAATGTTTTCTAACCTGATATTCCTTGACCAAGGGAAAATCAACCTTTCTCCAGACTTTCTCTTACCTCTGGGGCCTGGAATTTCTGAAGATTGATTTTAGCAGTAAAGACAGAAGCAAAGAAGGCATTCAGTAACTGTGTCTTCTCTGTATCCTCCATCAAATGGGCACCCACCTGACTCTAAAACAGATAGCATGTGCTGTAGGTGAAAAGGTRCATTTACTGCCACACATTCTGATGTGAATAGTAATAAAGCTTTTAAGCACTGAGTACAGAACTAGTACTGGTAGCAAAAGCAAGGTGGACACTCAAAATAGTCTGCTGAAAACTTCTATAGCAACTGTTATCCTTAATAACTAAGGATTTTTTTTTTTCAATTTTTAGGGGTTGGATAAGGCCACATCCTAGTACTCCTACTTGTATTTTTTCATGTTGCAGTACAGTACATTCAATTTATAGGATTTTTCCTACCAACACAACAAAAGAGAACAAAACCTATTCCACCTACATAAGTTTGTCACCCATTATAAAGGAAAGGAAAAAAATACTGAATGTTTGATATTAAATTGTTGACAGGTTCTTAAATTAGAGATAAATAAATAAAAGTTTAATRAAAGGATGAAGCTTCAACAAAGTAGTCTATGTTTTTGACTGATTATAAAACTTGCTTATAAACTAAACAAAAGGAAATTAAATTTCAAGTTTTCTTTAATGGGCCAAGTGAGCTATCTCCCTTTCRACTAAACATTAATTATAGGGCTATAAGACTTGGACATCTGGTCCTTCTTATAGTGGCCATGTAACAAACAAAGTTATTTTCATGAAATTAGGCTTCCCAGAGAAGCTATGAATGCCCCATCCCTGGAAGTGTTTAGGGCCATCCTCTTTTATCTTTATTCTTTCTTCCTAATTTTGAACTGCCTRTAGCAACCTTGATGGCCATATCCAATTCTCTTACAAGATTAAATACAAATTTTTTTCAAAATTATCCTTTCTATATTTACTGTTGTTCTTATTAATATCAGTACCTGCCAGCTGCTTTTTTTTCCTTCCTCAATAGTATTGCTTATATTTACTTCTGGATTCACATTAATCTGTGTTTTCTTTTTCTTGCTAAAACTCAAAGTAGGTAGTACACTAACCTTTCACAACTTCTTTCTCTCCATTCCTTAGGCTAAAGTTCTTCTTATCTCAATTTCCCAAACACTGGTTCAGAAACCTCAATTTCATTGTAGCAGTTGTGCATCCTCAAAGCACCCTCACCACCACCTGCCCAGGAGACCTATTGCAAAGGAAATCTGTATTCTGCCTCAAAAGTGTATTAATGATATGAGCTACGGCTTTTCTATTTAGAAAGCAGATCTGAGATCAAATTACTCTCTGAAAGCATCCCCAGTCTAGGGTAGGAAAACTAGCAACTCAGTGTTAAAGGTGCTGAAGCAGCTTAGGTTGCTCCAGAAGTGGAGGTTGGAAACGCACAGGGTGTCACCATTAGAATCCTTATAGACTTGTACCAGTAAAGACAGGAGATTTCAGAGTGTGAAAATTAGGGATTTTAATGTTTTAACTGACATTTTGTTTCTCCAAACTTGTTCTCTTACGTGTTGGAGGTAAGCTAGATTTGCTGAGCTGATGACGCTCTCTGAATTCTCATTAGTCTGCAAGAATTTCGGGTTTTGTTTCTCTAGGTCAGTACAAGCCTTCTTTTCATGTCAAAGAAACTGAATCAGCACCAGAGAAAAAATATTATTTATCAATCCAGTAATAAAGACCAGAAATAGATTCAACTGTCCAATGGAACACAAAGTCATGCAGATAAAAAAGCTGGGAAGCTGTGACTGGTGGAGCAGATTGTGCAGGCAAGAAAATCACTGATACAAAACCAAAGGGCAGGCAACGGAGGAGAGAGTCTTGATTGAATATCTGCTTGGTAATTTTGAATTGGTACTTAGATTTTGAGATAGATAGCAACATGCTGAAGGTGGATCAGAACTATATTGSTATCCTGCTGTCTTCTAGAGCAGACAGTAATCTTAATTAATTAATACCAATCTACTTTTAATAGAGTGTTTCTGAGCCACATTTCAGTAACAAATGTTACACACCGGAAGATAAAACACAGCCCTATCTGATATATGTGGAGCCTCAGCTGTACATATTTGACCCCTATTTTACACAGTTGCGGCTCATTGATTCTTTCTTTTAAACTCTTGGACTGAGCACTCAGCAATCATTGGACCACCCATACATCTTCTGAGCTGATTTAGTCTATGAACTGTAACCCTGCTACAGGGCTGTAATGTTTCTGGCACCTACAATGCTGGCTGCTTGTCATTATGACATATAACCTAGAAGATGTACTTAAGAACAAATAACCTCAGAAGTGTTAACATGCCATCAGTCTTTTCAGCTAAAGCAAAGACAGGGCTTGGGACTATCCAAAAATGAATAAATGAGCAAATTCACATACTATCCCAGCAGCCACCAAAGTTCAGGTTTGGAACCAAAAGTGTCAGAGAAAGAAAGAAACTTAAAAAATRTCTTAATGGCTCAAAAAACCCGTTCATTTTATCTGATGAAAATCTTCAAAGTTACACGAGCCATTTTTTTTGCTTTACTTGAAGGATATATATTCTTTTACATATGATGTCTGCAATTGCGGCATGAATCTGATGATGGACAAGCTTAAATTATAAATATTTTCCTTTTCCAAGGTTTATTAGCAGTGCCAATATATAAACATAGACTGTTTGAAATAGAGCAACCTAATTTAATGTAATAGAGCTTTCCAAAAGGTCAGGCAGAACA
Source organism: Parotia lawesii (assembly GCA_003713295.1). Classification (NCBI taxonomy): domain Eukaryota; kingdom Metazoa; phylum Chordata; class Aves; order Passeriformes; family Paradisaeidae; genus Parotia; species Parotia lawesii. The sequence goes on along the minus strand of RAHM01000069.1, from coordinate 1,050,432 downwards.
TTTTACACTGAAAATTAAAATATAGATAGCACTAGAGATGGAGTTACTGTTTATCCCACTTCAGTCCTGTTCTTAATAAAATTGCATTGAATTTTTTATAATACATCAAAAAGTCAACATGAAACAGTTCACACAGTATTAAATATATCAACAATATAAAGCTGGGTCAGATAATGGAAGAATTAAACAAAGACGAAAGGTAACAATACTGGCTTCAATTAATGTAGTGAATTAATGAATGATCTCTATTACTCTACTCATGTTCATTAAACAAGTATAATAGGCTTCTGAATTGTCCATATGAACTCAGAGAGTCTRTTCAATCAAAATTACCTATGCTTACTGTCAATCCCTTGCTGATTATTCATCAGAGGCATACATAACTAGCCCTTTGGCATTCCCTCTTGCTGAGGACTCAGGCATGCAGTATTACCAGAGAGCTGTGAACACATACTCCCCAAACGGAATAACCCCCCACCTTACAGAGTGTGTGGGGGATGTATTTACACACATAAATAACATATCGGTCTGTATTAGTTGCCTGTAGGGCAATTTTCCAGCCATGTACTCTTCCCATCTTTTACAATAATAGAGTGATTTCGAATATGACCTCCCATAGGTAGTAACACTGGTGGTCTTAAAGACAAATAACGTCTTTCAATCCAAGTAGGCGCTTCCTAGACAAAAGCAGGAAGATGTGAGTACAGCATGGACAAAACTGCCCCTTTCTGAGTTAGCAGCAACAAGGTGGAGGTGTCCCAGCAGTTGCCAGCAGCTGCTAAAACTAAAAGCATGTCCTTGCAAAGAAAGGGACTGCTGCTTATTTAAAATATGTTGTCTTGAAGTATCACTGTTTTGCTCAGGTTTATCCAATTGGTTTCTCACAAGCCACAGAAGCAGAATTGTTTTGCCTGATTGGCTTTCATTTGCTTGAGTTAGGTGATCACAGTTCAGCCCTTAACCTTCTTATGTTTTGCTTGCTGTTTCTGAGCTGAAAACAATAAATCTTTCTCAATAGCTTATACAAGACAGCCCTGTGGTTTTCTTTTAAGATGGTACATTATTTTTGTGCTATTTTATGACAGGAGTATTAGAATGAGGTAAAAGCACTAAACTCATGTTAAATGTTTCTGCAGGAAAAATGGTTGCATTTATTAGGATTAATAGACTACTTATACTGGAAACTAAAATCCTCTTTTTATTCACATGCAATATAGTGTGCAGGTAACCAAAATCCAATCTTCTTAATCCTCAGTGAAGCAGCTTTTTCCCTGACTTCAGCGACAGTTCAATTTCTGTTATGCTAACCGTATGCTCCTGATTGATTATCAGTTATATTTAATTATTCAGAGTTACAGATGGCAGTTTTGTGAGGCAAACTGCTGATCTCTGGAGGCCCTGTGTGCTGATGCCTCTGCCTCTGCAGTTACAACTTTTGAGTCCCTGAGGTTGAGAGAAACAGGTAATTTAACCACTCCTGTAAGCTGTATTGGCCTATCCAACCAGAATGAAAAGATCCTGATATTTAGCTAGTGGACTAAATACATAGAGATGGAAGAGAGGATATTAAGATAAATACTGCTGCCAGTAATTAATGTCACTCTTTCTCCTTATCTATTGAAAAAAACATTTCAGTTTTGCTACAATTTTTACCTCCATCAAGTTTTTCCCATTCTCCACATTTGAAGGGTGTTTGTACTATAGTAGAGAAGCATGTCCTTCCTTCCATACCAGTAGGATCATAGTTCTGGGCTCTCTGAGGCCCTGCTGTTGTGTGTTGGAATCCCAGTGTGAGCTACAGAACGAAACGTGGTGGGCAAAGCAAGATTGGTAAAAATCAYTTGCACCAGAGTGAAAAGTATGTATACTGCAGAAAACAGAAGAAAATATTCCGTCTTCCCTTCTCCACATCTTAGTAGTTAAAAAAAAAACAAAAACAGAAGACCTCCTCCTTGTTCATTTTTTGGTGATCAGTGCTACAGAGAGAGTGGGAGAGAATCCACYGGCACCTTTTTTTCACTCTACTTTCTTGAGAGAGGTTTTTTGTTTTCAATTCACCTGATAGTGCAGTCCCAGCAGAATGCACCTAACAAATCATAGTGAGTGTCTGCACCTTGCCATGTATCAAAGTCCCTTAATGTGCCAACAAAGTTCTTCAAGGTCAGAAAAGCAGTTTATCAACCTCTTATATCTCTTATAGGAGACAATAAATKTATTCTACTGTTGGAATCTATGAATAATTCAGATGCTCTGTGAGATAAACACTATTGCTTAGGATGCTSTGCATGTCATTGTSGACTAGTACCAAACACTGTCATTGCTCCATGTACTCTGTACATTTTAGTTTCCTCTCAGCTCAGGAAAATGCACTGCTGTCTGGCTTGCATTTCTCTGTGTCCTTTAGCTCCTTAAAGTTTGCTTTTTCCTATTACATCTTTCCATTAACAAATAGRTTGAGAAAATTGATGTTTTGAATAACTGCTTCTTCCCTTCTCTCTTAATTTCTAAGCAGCCTAAAATCTACTTAAGAAATAAAAAAACAGTTGTCTTTTAAAGGCCTCTGCATTCCTTACTCCTATCAACAAAGAAAGCAAAATATCTTCCTTGACTACTTTTATAGTGTTCAATCTGGGATACTTCCTGTTTCTGGTTAGCTTAAGCATATGTAAATAATTTAATATATACATAAGTCTAGTTAATATTATAAGAGCTTTATGCATCTCTTTAAAATATCTAATGAAATATTCAATTCACTTAGTACAAAATCATTTTGAGTTGTTTCCATTTTAAGACAAATACTACCCTATTGAGCCAGATAAAATTTTGTTTGTATGATCTATGAGACAGGGAATATGAAAAAAAATTAGGATTTTTTTTAACTAATGGGACCTTTAAAGCCAAGTATAGTATTAGACTCCTTCTTGTACTCTTTTCTTGATCATAATCATTGTATAAAAGTAAAAGTAATATAACAATAGTTAACTATGCTAAAATTACAGATTTTTCTGGCAGATCTCAGTCTCTACATCTATAACTAACCAAGAGAACTTAACTATCATTTTGAAACTTTAATTGATAGAGACATTTGGCTTTTAAACTTGGGAAAATTATGGGGATAACATATTTATGGACAGGACAATTATATACCTGAGTCCATATCTACAGACAATAACAACTATTAAAATTCAGTCTATGATCCACCATGTATTCCACCATATTTCTAGATAAACTTAGCCCCGTTTCACCTGAAAATGCATCTTTCCAGAGTAACATAACATAATACTAACACTTGTTTCAGAAGCTTAAGACCGGTAATTTTGGTAGTGAGCTTTGTACTAGAAAATGTGAGTATGCCCAGTTTTATGTGATGTGAAGTAAATATGCTTACACTGGTGATGAGCTCCTTGTAGAACATACAGATATTTAAAAAAACAAGTAGAATAAGAATTTGTACAAACAGAATTAAGTTTATATCTCCTGATTACTTTTTAAATAGCAATTAAATTAATGGCAGCTTTCCAGTAAAAGTAAGCAAGTCAAAAAATCTCAAAATTGAAAGAATAGCGGAAATGATTTGGCCTCAAAACAAGAAAGTTAAAAGAAAGAATTGTTTTAGCTTTCCTTTAACAACTTCACTGATGACACACTGCTTTGTGCAGTAATTCTCAATAAATCATTGCAATTTAGTAGACTATTATTTTTTCTGCAATAGCAAAGCTATAAAAGGAAAAGGAATTGTTTTAATTTGGTATTTTGTGGTCATTCCATTGTTTATATAACTTAAAAACTTCTTTAAAGGAGTTTTTTTATTTGTTTCTTCACTTGCTTAGTGTCATCAGATGCATAAAAAAAGAACAGATCTCTATTGTGTAGYTAAATTGAATTATATATTTTAAGAGAATGTTCCCCTGGACTGAACGTATGGATGTAAGGTAGATGTTTTGTCAAGACTGTAGTATGCTATGAGCCAGCAGTGTGCCCATGCAGTCCACAGAGCCAACAGTATCCTGGGGTGCATGAGGAAGAGTGTGGCCAGCAGGTCAAGGGAGGGGATCCTCCTCCTCTAATCATCCCTGGTGAGGCCACACCTGGAGCGCTGTGTCCAGTTCTGGGCTCCTCAGTACAAGAGAGACAACTGTACAAGGAGCTACTGGAAGATCCAGTGAAGGGCACAAAGATGATTAAGAAGATGATTTAAGAAGCTGGAGAGTATCTCTTATGAGGAGAGGCTGAGGGAGCTGGGCCTGCTTAATGTGGAGAGGAGAAGACTGAGAGGGGATCCCATCAGTGCATATAAATATCTCAAAGGTGGGTGCCAAGAGGATGGTGCCAGGCTCTTTTCAGTGGTGTCCAGTGACAGGATAAGGAGCAATGGCTATAAACTAAAACACAAGAAAATCCATGTCAACACAAAGGAGAACTTCTTTACATTGAGGGCAGCAGAGCACTGGAACAGGCTACACAGGAAGGTTATGGAATCTTCCTCTCTGGAGACATTCAAACCCCACTGGAGTATGTTCCTGTGTCACCTGCTCTAGGTGACACTTCCTTGGCAGAGGGGCTCAACTAAATGATTTCCAGAGGTCTCTTCCAACCCAAACAATTCTTTGATTTTGTTATTCGTTTCAAATGCTGCCTTTTAACAGTTTTATGAAAGAGAAGATTAATYGTTTCTGTGGTTTGCGGTGGCTTATGATATGACGCTTGCATTAAGCACTAGATAAAAATTGAAAGGCAGTTATCAAGAAGATTGGATTTTCTTTACTTCTAGAGCAAAACTTAAAAGCTTCATTAACTAAGTAACATTCAACCTACGTGAATAAAAGCTGCTCTCATTTTATCTTAAATGGTTTTCCTGTTCTACCTTAAATCACTTTTCTACCTCAAAGTGCTCTTAAACCTAATCTTATTTTTTTTAATTGATTGAAAATTATTTGACTTTTTTTTAAACTAAAATGGTTTAAATTAAACAAAATATTTGTTTAATCTGAAATAAATACTACCATTCAGGTTTTGGTTGGTTGATTGATTTTTTTCTTAGACACAGAGCATATCCAGAATTTTTAATGAAATTTTCATGTGCATTCAAATGTTTTGAGTCTCAAAATGAACAATTGATTGTCAGCTGAAATATTTTACTAGAAAATATTATTAATTTTCCTTAAAAAATCCCCAAGTGGTTTTGATTATACTTTTTTCATATATAGTATATGTCCTGTGGTAGTAATCTGAAAAAATCATGACTATACTTCGCAAATTCAGATTAATTTCTGACCCATATAAATTTAAACTAACAGTGTGTTTTCATAAATATTCCACTAGAATGAACAAAAAAAATCAAAACCAAAATGTTCAATGAAAGAGGAGATGAAATCCAGCCTCAGATTTCTGGGACAGTGACTGAAGAGCACAAAAACTTACCTCTGATCAAGTTTAACAGTCTAGCCTCTGCTCGCACGGCTGAGACATTGCAATTCATGTAAAAACAAGCTGCTTTTTTTCCACCATCCTCTTAGGCCTTTCCTGAGTTACTAKGACTAAAAGAGGTAGGTGAAAAACCCTAGGAGCAGTTGCTTCCAGTCAGCCCACATGGAGTCTACCACAAACACCCTGAGTGAGGTGGGACACATGTCAAGAACCAGAGTAAAATCCTTTCTGCCTCTCACTCTGTAAGGTAATATTTTTTTCTTTKTCTTTTTTTTATTCCCCAGTAAAAATGCCTCTTCAGTTACTGAGAGGATAATTATGCATGCTCTAGATCTAACAGGTATGAAAGGCTCTCAGGCAGCCTTTCCTACTGTGCATTTCAGATGGTAACCTCCGTATGTTTCTGGATGGATTTTTTTGCCTTCCTCAGACTGCTATAGTCCTTCAGCTACAGATAATTCATGGACAATGCCTTGTTATSTATACTTTGTTGATGCACCTAAGAGAGATTTTACTCTTGCTATCCTTTGACTTCATTTTATTCAGTTTGGTCCAGTAGAACACAGTTAAATATGCTGTAAACTGTTAAATGAGACTATGCAGTATTTATTAACTGCTGCAAGAAGTGCTAATAAAATGAGTAAAAACATTGGAAGTCTATACAAAAGATATTTTTATATAATTAGGCCTCTTCCAGAATTATTTGACAAAATAATGTAAAAAAACCCCAGTGACTATTTACATAATGGATTTCCTACAGCATGAAGGGTTTCCTTGTAAACCTGCCTCATCTGTGCAATGTAAACAGTATCTACATATTTTCATCTTTAGTACGGTTATAAAGTAATGTTTCTTTTATATGAGTCTTATCTTCCAGCTATAAATTTAATAGTTACTGCAGACTATACCACTGACATTAGTTTTAATGATGTGAGACTCCAATAACTCCTAAAGAGTTTAAGATTAATGCAAAAGAACTTAACTTTGTGAGTCATGACTTACTTTTATTAGTGACTCTGCAGTTTGATTTAGATTGAGAATGGGAGAGAGTATTATTTGCCCATAGAAATGAGAGGCTGTTCATTTTATTATATCATTCATAAGTAATATGTCGGATTCTAATTTCTGCATGCAATAGGGATTCAAATATTTGGGGGCAAGTAAGGTCAAAATTCTTGCAGACTGTACAGTACCTGAATAGGACTCATTCAAACTGTAGAAAAAGGGATTTGCGTGAGGACCCGATCACCGGTTTCAGACCTACGCTTCAAAAAGTAAAAGCAAGTCTCAAGCACCAGAGATAGAAAACCACAAAAAAATTATTTGCTTTGTTGGTCCAACAGCAGAGAATGGAGTGTGTTGTTACATCAGATAAGGACATTGTCAAGCTGAAGCCTGATAATTTCTTTGTACCCATCTAACCAGACCGTTGGAAAAGTAGYTCCCTACTTCATCTTTTCAGGTAATAAGAATGAGGCTGTCAGGATTTGAAGTAAGGAGAGAAGAGAATAAATAGTTTTCATACTGAAGTTGTCTGACAATGAAGTGGCTGAGATACTGACAAAAGTATGTAATTTAATGTGAATAAACTGTTATACTGCATGGCAGYAGATATATTAACCATCTTTAAAAGACATGTTCATCATGTTTCCAGAGATCTCAGAAAGCGGAAATTGACCTTACTACCAGGACAATCCATGCAGTCTTCAAAACAAAATTGTAACCATTATGATTTTATAGACAGAGAAAAAAAAAAAAAACCCAAAAGAGTATTCTTTCCTGTCAGATAAAATACCAAAACACACCAAAACATGACTCTCTGAATTATTTGATGATGACAAATAGCAAGTAGTGTCAAATAATTCTGAAAGAGGCCAAAGTTTTAAAAAAAAAATTCTGTATAGACTTCCCATATTTTTATTAATTTTATTCCTGCAGCAGTTAATAACTATTTTGGTGATGTCAAAATGGTGGTCGATACCACTGATGATTTGTCAGTCGTTCTTACTATTAGGGTTCAGAGAAGAGTAATCAAAATTATGTTAAAACASACCCATGTAAAGGAATGGGATGAATAATTTGGGGTTGTAAAATGTTAAAAAGGGTCAAAACAACATTAGACCCATCCCAAATGATACGCACAGAGAAGATAAATCTTTGGTTTTGATTCTACATTCTCAGGAAATGCAGACAAGAGATTTTTTGACAATGTTAAAATGAAAAAATACAAAACCAAATTATAAAATATAGTAAAATGGACACTCCTTCCAATGCCATTTTTATTATTTAATTCTGTTTTGCAGTTTTTAGACTGAACTGAATCTTCCATCTCTTTTACTTCCTCTTTACTTAGGAACACCATCTTTGACTTTCAGTAAATGCCAAGTGGATCTCACCTAGTCAGGAAAAAAAAGCAGAATAATAACTCCATGACCTGAATTAAAAAGGTAATCAGTGCATGATATCAGGATAGATTTTACTGTGACCAGGCTGTGATAGAAACACAAAGTTTTACCAGGCATCCTCAAAAACGTGGCCCAAGTTCTTGGCGTGCTTTCTTAAGATATAAAATAAAGAAGCTCCTAAGCAAGCAAGACCTGTGCCATGAAATAAGCAACATTGCCCACTAAATGACAGTTCTCTCAGAGTTGTGTTCATTAGAAACACCAAGCAAGGCCATAAATGCTTTTAATCCCTTTCAGTTTCGGTGAAAAGCAAGCTCTAAAGCACCCAAAAAAGCAGGCATTTTTTAATGGGTTTTGGGCCTAGAGACTACAAGTGGAACCACTCACTGAATAAAACAATGACTGAAGAATGAGGATAGTATTTCTAGGGCATTCCTGGAGAAGTGCTTGCATTCCTATTTCACAGCAGGGAATCTGAGGTGTAGAGAAATCACTGGTCTAATTTACTAAGGTTTCAGAGAATGCAAGCTGTGTGAAACCTCTCATGGATTTAATATTTGCTGTTTTCTAGAGCTGAAAACCAGAGTCACACCTATCCTTGTTTTTTCTATTTTTYCTCTTTCCTGTTTCTTGCATCTCCAGCCAGGTCTCCTTTATGTTCTCTCATTTATTTTCAAAGAATTTCAAAGAATTTTAGTGATGAGTGACACCTTGCCAGAAGTACCTGCCCTTTTAATTGATTTTCTTCATAATTTGGGAATTGAATAGGGAAATGAACAACTATATTTTCAGAAGTTATTTGAGATAAACCACTGCAAGAGTTTTATCTTTAGATTAGCTTAGTATGTCCCTCAGCTCAAAGAGGGAACAATAAAAATGAAATATTGACCTGAGTATCAAATTCATAATTGCCAATTTACTACTAGGTTAAGAATGTATTTTTCTTGTTGTTCTGGTATTCTGCTTCATTTGTTAGCTGTGTTTAAGTACTTGTGTGAATAAATCTTGTTTGTTTATGCCACCCGGTCACAGCATTGCTTGTAAATAAAAGTTACTAAAAGGAATAAAAATCTCAATTTGCTGCTTTGGAAACAAACTTCATTAAATACACAGAATTAAGGGTGTAGCTATAAAATCTACCTCTCTTTCTAATACAGCTCAAGATGGTTTAAAGGACTGTAGATTCCACATAACTTAAATGAACTCAAGGGAGAAGTGCTTCTTAGTGAGGTTTTTTACAGTCTGACTTTCATTAAAAGATGAACAGAGGATTTTTTTAAGAAATTGTAATTGTTACAAGAAAAAAAAAAAWTTTAAGTACATTAGAAATTGTCATTTGATGCACTCTCAGGTTTTCACTTACTAAAGATCCCTGTTGACTTTGATAATCAATTTAGTAATTCCTAATTTCTTTCCTGTCAACCATAAGTCGCAGACATATATTTGCATGAGTGCATTGTTATATCTGCTGTATAGTAAAATTCATGTACTCTTTCTATTCTATGTATTGTGTCTTTACAGCTGCCTGTAATGTTCATGAAGCACACAGGCTCCAGAGCTTGTTGTAGGTAATAATTGAAATAAAAATATCTAGGCAAAAGTTGTTTGTGTAGCCAGGTGCAATGCTTCTCATAAGTGATGAAACCACACTCAGATGAAACCTCTGGGCTGCCTCTGGATAGAGAAGGCAAAATTTTGAACCTTTTATAATCTGTTTTTAAACATTTCAAAATGGAAAATTCCTAGAAGGAGCAAGAAATTCTTTTTTTAAATATTAATTTGTTCATCTCATGCAAAGGTATGGTATAAACAACCAACAAAATATAGGTCAGCTTTAAAACATATAGCATTTTGCAGCACTGTAGAATACTTTGTCATATTTACATTTAAAATTTATTAGACTCTGAACCAGAACCTAATCTAACAAAGGAGGTGAGAATGCCTCCTTCTGTAGGAGCCCCATTTTATCATATACTTCTATGAAGAGCAAACCATACGGTAAACTCACTAGAAGACTCATGCTATCTGAAAACAGTAAACATCTTTCTTATTTAAACAACATGGAAGGAAATTGAAAGTTTGGTGACCAAGTTAATTAAAAYACAGCATGGCACCAAAGGAAAGCAGGGCCAAAATATGTTTGGTTTCAAATCCTGTGAAACAAGTCAGAATAAATTTGGCTTGGGAAATTTGTAGACTATTTACAGGTCAACATTATATAAAGTATAAATAAACAGCTCAAATATTGCTACATTCTTCATTTAATACAAACACAGTTTGCCAACTTTCCCATGCTGGCAAATGGTTATTTCACATCTTTAATACAGGTAAAGAAAGTAAGAGTGACTGATGAGAAATGCTGGATTTTGAATTACAAATACAATGTTTGATGTTATGAATGGACCTTATGATCCCAGTGAAATAAAGATCTCTCTGTTCACTAACTCAGTGAAATTACTTTTCTCTTTACTTCYGCCTCTGCATTACAGGCATCCAAGTGTCTGAAAATTCTTGTGCTTTTTTAATACGTGAAAGGGTATAGTACAGCAGGTATGTATGAGTGACAGAACCTGGCTTTGGACCTACTGAGGTTCTCTTTCAAACGTTAACCTCTAAAATACACTAGAAATACAGCATGGAAATGCAGTAAAGTGAATTTCTGCACAAGGACAAAAGAAGTCGAAGATGTTCTTTCCTAAATCAGACAGAAGTTATTAGTGAATTGGCATTGCAAGCGCTAGTGATCTGTCCTCTACTATTTTTATTCATATAAATGAGTTGGATAATGCTTCTGAAAGCAATATTTCCATGTGATTTTAAATTAGGAAGAATAATAATTAATGAGGAACAATGCAGACAGTAACAGSACTAATAGATGACAAATGTAGTTCAATGCAGCTTAATGCAGAATAATGAATCTGGTAGTGAAGTGAAGTGAAAAAAAAAAAAGGGAGAGAAAACCTTACCACCTGCAAGCTCAAACACAGACACACACACACACAAGAATAAAACAAATGAACCAAACAAAGAAAGGAAAACAAAGTTGAAGGCATGTCCTTTGCCAGGCTTAAGCCTCCTGATCATCCGAAGAYAAGAAAAAAAAGTTAAAGTTTGGACAAACTCAGGGAAGATATGGAAAAAGAGATTACGATTATCACCCTTTAAAAACCCTCATCTGTTTTTGCAGTTCTGGTCCTGACTTCTCCATTCCTTTTGGACCCTAAAGAGCTTGCCAGGCACTGAGCACATGCATCAATAGTTACATTGATGCACAGACAGCAACTGTTGCAGAAATTTGTACTTTATTTTGCAGTTGGTGAGATTGCTATTTTCAAACAGCTTCAATCCACCTTTTGCTGTTTGTCTTCRGTTAGCCTGGTAGCCATGGTTTCCAAAGGTTCCCTGTCAACACTGCACTATTGAAAGTTATTTTCATGAGTATATGCAGTGTTTATATACCTCCCTGGCATATCTGCTCTCCAAAAGGCAATTCACAAAGGAGTAACAGTTTTTATTTGTATAAATTCATTCATATGCCTTCATAAAATCATTTTTATAATTAATCTTTTCAAGTAACWACTATCACATTAATGATACCAGTATTCTTCTGTACTGGAAAACTGCTGTTAATGCTGGTTATTTAATCTTGCCAGTTTTAAGCTGTAAGTGACTGAGCATTTCATCTGAAAGCTGCCTGGTGTGTTGATACAGCATTCAGATTCATGGTTTTCCTCTGAATCATAAAGCARTTTGGAAAGCACCACTGCATTGTAAAACACAATCTTTATCACAAGCAACTGTGATGTAGCTTCTCTGTGTTATGATATTAGGGTGGTATGGACATTCAAAGCTGTAATGCACCGCATCACTTTGATACGTGCTTAACATTAAGCAACTGAGTATTTCTTTTGATGTGGATATCATCATKCATTTTCTTAAAGAATTAGTCTTCCTCAACTGATTTTAATTCTTTTGATGTGTCGTATTCGAGAGTTACCCATTTTGTTTGGGAAATGGTCTATTTCCTTAAACTTTTTTTTCATTGTTCTTTCCTGAGAGGAGGTACTGGATACTATTGCAATTCTTATTCCTCTTTCCTTAGAATTACTGGGGTTTGCCCTATGGCTCTTAATTTGTACACAAATAATATTAATTGCATTGCATTATATTTTTTTCCAAAAGAAAGTTTACTCGCTGCTTTGAAAGACTAAACTTTTACTTTTCTAAAGCCAAAAAATATCTATTTTGAAAATATTTGCATGTGTCTTCTGTTTATTCTAAAAATGGTTTTTCACTTTCTATTCCCTCTTTCTCTTCCCTCTTTTTTTTTTTTTGGAATTTAAGATCAGCTGGCTCAAAGTACCATTTTTCATGTACCTTGCAGAGTTGTTGTACTGAGCTCTTTGACTGAGAATATGCTTCTTTCAAACACTGGACCCTGAACATCAAGGCCGATGAAAGATATTTTGGTCAGATGGGAAGGGAAATTGCCTTGATTTTGTTCCAAGCAGGCAATTAAGAAATGAAAAATTGGAATCCATGTAAAGCTGGAACTGTAACTCTCAGACATGTTATGTACTCTGAAGTGTAAAACACCTGATAATAGTAATAAACACAATTATTGTAAAACAATGGAAATGGGCGTAAGCTTGTAAGAATGATGTGATTTCAAAAATGGAATTTGTTTGGAAATTTTCGTTTAACCTTATGAAATTAATAATTTTCTCATCTTTTCTATGTAATATTTAAGTCATCTGTCCGTTGTAGTGTAAGAGTAGTCTTTTAGTGCTTTAACATATGTCCTTTCTATAATTTCCATGCATAGTGTTTCAGCTTGTAGCAAGCGGTGGCACTGGAGAAGCTTCAGGGAAGTAATGTGGCTTTCTGCTATACTAGGTGGCTGATCTAAGTCATCTAGCATATCAGAAACCTGATTACTTAATAGTTTTTCTTAGTTTTGTTGGCTACATCTTAAAGCTGATATCTAAATCCTAACTCCTACTACATCTTATAAAACATGTTGAATGAGCAGTAGTATTTTCCTAGTGAGTTTGTAGGTTTTAAGGCATTGCAAAAGGAAAGAAATGTCTTTATGTTCATGCAGAGTTCTGATGTGGGAAATCCATTTTCAGTTCTTAGCTTGTTTTATATTTACAGACTGTTTTATTTTACTCTTCTCATGTGGTATAAACTGTGAATCTTTTAAAGTTCCAATTGGTAAATTCATTGTTAATGCTACTGCAGCCATGGATGTTCTTTGTCTTTGTCAAATTGTAGGAACCAAATGATTGCTCATGGAAATTGTATTTCCTGATAAGCTCTTCTTCCAGATTATTTTGGACTAACACCATCATGCAGAGGGAAATGGCACAGTTCAGGAAAGCACTGCAGCTGCATGCAGGGAGCACAGCTTGGAGGCTGCTACCTATCACACATTTTAAATTTCACTTAGGAGAATCTACCAGTTTCTCTGATGTCTATTGCTAAGTGAGTATTCATCACCTTGTATGTATAAAAGTTTTCACAGCCATTGCAGTTTATAACCAATGGATATCTTCTTTTGATTAAAATAAAAATAATTTAAAAAAAGATATTTCAGGAGACCTACTCAATGTTTAGGCAAATATGGCCTGAGTGAATAATATAGAACATTGTATAGTACAGGGAATTCTGGGAAGGTAATTTAATTATTCTGATTACCTACTTAAGTAACCTTCTTCAATAGCCAAATAATGGAATTTACTTGTCCACAAAATTATCTGAAATTGAACATTAACTTTGACATTTTTCTGGTCAGAGTTTCAAAAAGAAGCAAGTGTACTTTGGAAGGTCTGGGATTTCCTTGCAACCAAGTGTTTTTCCCTTTTGTCTATTTTTTATTTTCATCTCTGTGCTGCTCTCTGGAGTAACACTGGTACACGGTAACTAACAAGTGTAGTAAAAGCAAAAATAAGTATTAGAAATGAATATATTTGTCTTTTCATGTGATTACCAACTAATATGTGTTTTAGAATTAATTCCTAGTTATTTTTTCAATGTTTTGTTACTAGTTCTTGCTCACAGGTTTGTGAATCTATTAAAATTCAGTCTTTTATCATTTCTCTTCCAACTACTTGACATCTTAAATGGATAGAAAACACACTCAGAGACTATTGTATTTTTGTGAGGTATGACTTCTTCTTTCCACCTGAAGTTGATCTTCATTAACTGTTTCTGAAAGAAAAATGGGCAGTGTTTTAATTGGAGCACAAGGAAGTGCAACTGCAGAGAAACACTTAGAAACAGAAGGTATCTGTTAATCACAATTAGCAAGAACAAAAGATTTAGCTTAAAGGTCATTCAAAGAAAGGGTACCAATGACTTGTTTTAATTTCTCAGTTGAGGATCAGAGTGAATGTGCTGTTTCAGAGGAAAAGCACTTCAGATAATTCTAAGCAACAATTTAAGCATTTGTTTACAATTCTTGCATGAGAATAGCTTAGAAGTTGTTTATTTGATCAGTAGCTGGAATAGAATTTTCCTCACTTGGAGAGGCAGATGCCTCCTCATTGGGGGAATCCTTCCTTTCAGCAGCAAGGTGTCTGAGACCAAATACACATCAGCAGAGTGACCACCTTCCTCTGTGATGACCTCACAAAAGCTTAAGCTTTGCTCCGAGTTTAAGCAGCTGGAGTTACATGGAACTAATGCATCATGTCTTTAATTTGACTGACAGTGCTGTGAACAAATGATACAATCTTGGAGATGTGTGAACATCAGTGTGGTTGAAGTCCAAGACCGAATTACCTGTTGGATTCCTTGGAAGTCTTCTGCAATTAAATGTAGTTAGGAGCTGAAACCCTATGAGCTGGCAACAGCTCTATACCAGTGATTGTCTACCTGTGTGATAAAATTTAAGAGCTGCTGTTATGTCTAGAAGAGAAAGGGAAAGACTGCCTACCTGTTAACAGATATGGCTTTTTGGAAAGAAATCTCCAAAACAGAATTCATGTGCATGGAATTAAATATGCATATACATTTTGGCGGTCTGAAGTCTTAAACTGAAAGTTTTAGCAAAGAATTAATATTCATTTGAGCTCTTTTCCTGAGATCGTATAGGGTTTCATTTACAAATGCTGTGATGTGTTCTCTACATCAGCTTTAATTATATATAAAGTTGTGGAAGGATTTAGAGGGGAAAAGTGTTTTCATTTCGAGCCAAGTAATATTCCAGTGATCTTGTACATGTTGCTTTTTAGATTTTGTTGCCCTCACTATGAGATTTCTAATTTAGAAAGAGAACTTTTGTCTCAATGTCAGCCTGTTCCAGACAGTAGGCAGGCCCTTCCGCAGTAATTGAAATTAAAATAATTAATGAGTGTGATTTACTAATTTTCATAGTTGTGATAATGTTTATCTGCATTTTCATCAATAAAAGACTCATTTGAAGGACGATGAATTAAAACCTGTATCCTGGAAATGCAGAATTTTAAAAGATGTATGGATGTTGATTTTATCGTATTTCCTGTGAGATATTTATACTTTTATTATGGTTTATTGCTGTATCTCCTAAACAATACTTACTGCAAAAATAGAGAACAAAAAATTTTCTTGCCCTGTGTTGGTTTTTTACTGTTCTTTAAGTGAAAATAAATTCCTTTATGTTAACTTCTTGTAAGAAATTTATTAAGAAGCAGTAAGATCCACAGTTCAAGTTCTACGATCCCAGAAATTTGGTGAAGGTATGGGACACAGACTAAAATTTATCTGTAATGTTTTAAGTCCTACTTTCACACCGGTAACCAGGAGTGAGTATTCCTAGGAGAACGGAGCCAGAATATCTTCTCAGGATTTGTGAATGTATGGCAAGTCACTGGGACAGCACTGAAATTTCCAATGCCTGTTTCTTGTCAAAATAATATATAGAAAACCAAATTCTACGCTAATCTATTGTGGCAGTCCTGTGACCTTTCCCCAGGGCATGCCCCATAAGACCAAAGCCATTTCAGTAAGTCTGTAATTGGACAATTACTTTTTCTCAGCCCGTAAATGCTGACTTGGGGACTTGTCTCCCATTAATCTTATGTTTACCAAATGGCATATGCATATTTATTTCATAATGGTCAATGTACATGCAGGAAAATGGTCTGTCTGCCATTTCTTATTGTTGAAAGTGTTTCAGCTGTCATTTGTTTCAGTCTCAGTGACCTAGTGGATTTTTGCACTTAAACCTTTTTACTTCTGGAAACCTGGATTCAAGTTGTTTGTATGGGTTGACAAGGGAAATGTGTTGGCCTCAAAATATTTCATACCAGATGTTTGTATACAACAACAATCATCCCCATAATTCAGCATTATTAAAAATCTCAGTTCAGAAAAGCAGTTTTAGATCCAAAGCAACAAGATACAGTTCAGATTCCAGCCGAAGCACCCTAGCTTCTCACAGGAAGGAAGATGGGAGAAAAAAAAAAAAAAAATAATACAAAGACATTTTCTGATGCACGTATACTTTCCTTCAATTAAATTTTATTAGAAGGCCTCAACTTTGCAGGTCTTTTTCTGGTAAAATTCCCATAAAAGAAGGAGAATTTTACCTGGAGACAATTTGCTTGACTGTCCCTGTAATTTTTGTGAATTGTGGCTAAAGTGAAGAAAGCACTATCATAATATTTGTACAGCCATTAAAATCTCAGAAATTCTCTATTACTAAGTGTGTGGGGGGAATAATTACCAGAAAGATACACCAAATATGCATTTTTTGAGAACAGCCAAAAAAAGACTCTTCTGATGTAGAGGCATAAGTCCTAAACATCAAAAATCATGTTCTATTTATTTTAAATAGAATCTTGATTTTCTGAGTCAAGCAAGTAAAGGGGACTTCAATTAAACCACTCATTTTGTGGTCACAATCAATAGCATTTAGAGTTTAACTGTATGATTTGTCCCTTTAATCAGGTATTGGGACATCTAAATTCTCCAATTATTTGCACCTGCGATTGGTCGCGAGTGCAAAATTAGAGGTTGCATTTAAAAATGTGGACGCAATGAAAAACAGAAGGATGCCAAATAAAGATATTCTATGCTAAGGCGTCAAAATACACTAAAATGGTTATTGTTCAACTATGACATCAGGCAAACAGCACCTGGCAGTTGCACAGCAGATTCAGTCCATTAAGTGGAAATGGAAAGTATCAGGTTGAACAAAATGATTTTTTGCAAATAATAGTTTAAAAAGTTTATTTTCATTCTGTGAATACTTTGTAGACTACTGCTTTATGCATGTGAAAACGCAGTGGGAGCTAGGCTGTGCTAGGCTCTATGCAAGCAAAGAGTATAAATACTGAGGAAGTTTAAAAAATGTGGACAACTAAAAATCCAGAAAAGATTTGTGGAACTTCATGGACCTATTTTGTAACTTTCTCCCATTTAGAGTTTAAAAAACCTGTCCACTTTCCCGGAATTTAAAATCCCATTCTCATTTTTCTAATTTTAGTCAGGTCTGCAAGGGTTCGGTTTTGGTTTTGATTTTTGCTGATGGGGGTTTTTTATCCACATCAGCAAAAAGGAAACATTTTAACATATATGAAAAAAATTCTTAAATTTTCAGTATCGATATGTTATCAATATCTGGTTCGGATTTTATTTTTCATAGTTACTTACTTTTCCTGCCCACACCAAAATTTTATAGTGAAAAACTATAGTAAAAAATTGTTGGTTTGCCAATTTGCTGTTAGGGAATCTGGTTTTTGTGTTTGGTTTTAAATGTATACCGAGATTACAAAAAATGTGTATGTTTAGCTGTGAAAACCTTGTAAATAGTCAAATCAAATAAGGATATTTATGGACAGGGTCAAATGAAAAATACCTATATGTATGAAATTTCATAGGGGGACATGTAGTGGAAGAACTAACAGAAAAATTAAGAAACTCCGTTTTATTTAATGGATTTTTTTATACCAAGTTAAGATTGTTATGAAGTATTTAATTATGAAAAATTATGTGGTGTTTTTGTCTTTTATATTCTAAGCCCTTCTTGTCATAGGGTAAATATGGTAAGAATTGGACAGCTAGACTAACTGAAGATGACAACAGGGGAAAAAACAAAGAAAAAAGTCTGTTGTAATTTAATTTTAAAAGGTACCATCATTTATTTTCAGTTGGCATTCAATTTTCAATACACTCATTTTAAAATGCATTACTGTTTAGTTTTGAATGTTATGGTAATTTGGGAATTGACTTAGCTTTTCTCAGAGTTAGAGATTTGAGGCATATTAATGAACATAAGTTTCAGATGACAAATGGTGCTTGAAGTTTCCATGTCTTTTAATTCATTTTTTATTAGAACATGGATGTTTTTCTGAAATATAGATGGCATTTGCCAGGCAAAATGGTCATCTGATTTCAACATACAATGTGATGCTTCAGTGAAGTTTGAACTTTAGAGTGATTTAAAATTCATTGGTAATAGTGCTATAAAGGCCGTGTTCCCTGGCTCAAAATGCAATAAACTGCAGGATAGTATCCCCTTTGCAGCCACACTGAACCTTCAGTCTATTTCATTCAGGGCATTTTTTTTTTTTTAATTCACTAACCTGTGAATTCCAGCTGTGCTTCATCATGCTTGCATTGTCAGAAGCAGGTGCTGGTGCATAAGGATTTTGTAAAGGGAGGGAAAGTGAGTGGCATAAACTGAATTGTATTTGTTTAGAACACGCTAGAAATATATTTATGCCTACCCATTAAAAAATTAACACATAACAGATTAAAAGGAATTCTTTGGAAGATAAATTCATTTTGTTATATATTTACAAACCCAAGCTTATGCTTATAATAGCCAATCTGGATCAGTTAACATGAAATGATTGAAAACAAAACATTAAAAAAGGAATTTTTCACTCTCAATTTTTCTTCCTACTAAGCTCAGAAATTATTAAAATTAAAAATATTTTCAGGATTCTCAATGCTTCTTGAATGCATAAATAAACTAGATGGTAGAGGGCCTTAATTGAGGACCACCCCCTTTTTTTTTAAGGAGTACAAACCCAAGTTCTAGTCATATGCACAAGGTGAAATTCATCTTTAAAATAGGTTGTCAATACTGTTGTTCATCAGTTGACATTAAATGTAGTTGGTCCATTTTTCCACTCTGGATATACAAACTACCTTTTTTCTTAGAGTGCTACATGATGCTCTGTGACTTCTCTGCACTTAAATCTTCTCATGAATCCTGTACTTGCTTGTGCATAACAATAAAAGTACTCATCACTCTTTGCTAGAGCTCTAACAGTTTCAGGAAACACAGCTTTAAATATGTGCATCAGGGAGCAGCAAGAACAGAGCTGCTCCTCAAGAGCAGACAGCAGGATCTGAGGGTGGCTGCAGCTGGGAGTGTGTCCCCAGCAGTGGGATGAGGTCTCACATGGTCCCAGTCCTGCAGGCAGAGGTGGGTGCTGGTAGTGGGGTCCAGGAGGCACAGACAAGTGAGTCATTGTCTGCCTCTGGGGTCATTCCATAGAAATCCAGCCTGGAGGAAGACAAGACGGGCCCAGAGACCAGGCTGCAGACAAAGCTGCAGAATGAGGCCAAAGTCCATCCAGGAGACAGGGATGCACACAGCATATCTTCAAGGGCTCCAGGAAAAAACAAACAGGGCCTGGGTCTATGCGTGGTGCAGGGCCAGAGTCAGGACTGGACGAAACAAAACTCAGGCAGTGACTCACACTGCTCCTCCTTGCATTTTCAAAGTATTTTATTTAGCTGATAGATAATCACATTCTAATTTATTGCTTATGAGAAATTTGCTCCAAATATTTTTAATAATTTAAGCCTCTGTTACATCTGTATTAATATTTGAAGGTACCTCTATTTGCCCATCTTTCTATGAGTTACCTGTTACCATTTGAGAACACTGTTTTTGAAGGCATAAATGCAAAATGACTCGTAAACTCAAATCATTCCCTGACAACGAGACAAGAAATTTTAGAATATTCCAGCATTGCCTCTTCAGCTATTTTACCCAATGACGTATGTGTACCTTTCAGAATTTTTTTTTGCCTCCTTTACACCTTAAGAAAACATTTTAGAACACTGATGGTTTCTGAGGACTTCTTGATGTGCAGGAATTAATGGCACCCTGAGATAAAAAAGACACAAACTATAGCCATGTTGATGCCCAAGAAGAGTGTGGATTCTGACAGTGGTATTCTATTACCTTTGCAGTACATTTCATTATTTCACTTGATTCAGCACTGGCATTACAAGGATATTTAATGCCTGTAGTGTTGTTTCAGGGTTTTCTTCTTAACTTTTTAGTCCTACTGATAGTTGTGCAATGAAACCTGAAAACAGACTAGCAATAAATTACTTTGTACTGAATCACAAAATACTTGAATAATTGAATACAAAGACCATTGAAAAGCATGAAAACTGTTCTTAGGAGTTGGACAGTGCCTCTTGATATTCAAGGCTGCTCGCTGATGTCAGGCACAGGATGGAAAAGTCTTTTAAAGCAAAGAAAACATTTCCACCCATCAACGTTTATGGAAAAATTTCTCATTAACTGAAGTTGATAGTTTCATATGCACACTGAACAGGAAAAGGAAACTATATATTGCCTGTTCAAATAAAGTCTTTAGTATTATTGATTTGCTGTGAAACAAACTCAGGTGAGTATGAAATTTGTTTAGGACTGCAGCATACAATCAAATTTAATTCTCCTTAATCACTCGTAAATGCTCTGTTGACTCTGATTATTTTGAAGGAATTATTTATGTGAGTTTCCTATATTTGATACCATGAGAAACAAATAAGAAAACTGAAACTTCTCTGTAATGGAGGAGTACTGAGAATCTGAGACAAAGACACTGAATAATTACACCGAAAGTGTTTTATTAAATGTCATTAATTTTACTTTCTTTTACTGAAGTCAACATATAGGATGTTTTATAGTATGGCAGACTATAAAATTTTATACAGTTGACATCTTACTCTACGCCAAAACATCAAAGAATTAGGTTTTTTTGTGGTAAAGAGCAGGGAAAGTAGTGAGGTGTCAGCAACACTTTTACTCATTTGAGGTTTCTGGGGTGGTAGACTAAGTTCAAGACCCTGAAGTTTAATGCCTGATAATGCAGAAGGCATTGACCATCCAAGTCAAGAGAATGGCTTAGTCTGCTAAGCGTCATCATTTATGCGCAACACAGGGGAACCTCACTGTGCCGAGCACAGGCCACAGCTGTAGATGCATCTGTTCAAACCTACAGGTGGTGATGCCAACTTTACCTTCATGAATCATGGATCTCTGCCAATTATTTTCTAGAATTGTCTTTACAGAGACATATCTCTCTTTACAGAAAAATGCCTCAGCCATAAGATACAGGCTATACTGTGCACAAATAGAGCTGAGATGCTCTCCTCCAGTTTTCAAATTATTGCTGAGCAGAATCAAGACCCAAGAGAAAAGCAAGCTAGAAAAATTTATACTTTCTATCATGTAGCCAAGAGACAAACGTTTTTACACACACAAACTTACTATCTGCAAAAAGGGGGCCCAGCATGCATATGCAGGTCTAAGAACTTCTTTTAATTCAATTAACAGTTTAACAACCTAATCGACAAAAAACCAAGCCTCTCTTCTTATCAGTCCAACTCCAATAATGTTTTTAGTCTAAATTATGTCGTTATTACGGAAAAACCACATCCACAGCTACAACTGTTATACTTTCAAATACCATTTCTTTGATATTGTACTCACCTCCCCAAAGATTTTCTGGGCCTTAAAATTTACACTCTGAGCAATTGTGTGCATGGGGGTGGGTGTATTTTAGAGAATCATCATTGTCATGAGTTCTTTGATATGAGGATTATGATCTTCCTGGTGAAGGTTTCTGCCTCAGTCTCCCTGTCCACTTGTTCTTTCCTTGTTGCTTCTCTGGAAGGTTATATGCATCTAATTGGCTAAATACATGTTAGTTGTCAGCTAGAATTGCAAGTCCTCTAGTGGACTTCACCTTTGAATGTAAAACTTCTAAAAGGGTAATACTAGTATGCATATCATCTGAGTTAGTTTCAAGTTTTAAAATCCAGTTTTTTATTCACAAACAATTTGACCAATTGTGTATGTGAAACCTCTTTTTATATTACAGCTGTAGAAAATGCAAACAATATCTGTTCTGCCAACCTTCTATGTCTTTTCCCTTCAAACTAGACATTCAAGAACACACTTAAACTGTACATCAAGCAGTACATGAGCTTAATTACAATCTAATGGTAGAATTCATCTAAGAATAAACGAAGCATTACAGTGAAAGGGGTATGAAATACCCACATAAACCCTTCTAATGCTCATTAATTTTCATGTAAACAAAGGTATTGTTTTCCAAAGCATAACCGTTCACAAAACAAAAACAAAACAAAAAACAAAACAACAATGAAACAAACAAACAAAGCCCCAAAACCAAACAAAAACCCCTCAGGAAGCAAAATTAATTAAACTTGAAGTAATTTAGATTTCTGTTTCAGATAAATATATTTTTTTAATTGTCCYATAGCAAGATTCATAAAAGTTAGTACTTTAAGTTTAATATACAAGTGAATTTAGAAGCTTTGTTTTATAGTAGTACTACATGAGCTTTAAAATCTTGTTGTAGCACTCGCTTTGGTTGTAAAGCTAAAATTTCACAGTTGCTCTTGAAAATGCCATTAGATGAATTCAAGTACTTTATAAACCCTCAGCTATCTGCCTCATGCTAACAAACTTAGTAGATTATATTTCTCCCTTAGTACAGCATAGCAAGAATTTCAAGAGGCATTACCTGAAGACACCCTGTGCTGCTTTGCACTTAGCACACTCTTGAATTACCAATGGGATGATTCAAGACAAGAGAGGGTTTTGTAAGAGATATTTATTACAAACACTTACATGGAATGGCCATGTGAAAAATTTCCCATAAAAACAGCACAACTGGTTGAAACCAATTATCTGTTTGTTCTAGTATCATTCTTCAGAGGTGGTCAGAATAGTTGTACAGAGAATAATATGAGTAAACATAAAGATATTTATTCTTTCTGTCATATCATAATTTAATTTATTGCCTCTTCTTCTTGAATTGTGAAAAATTACTCCCTGTGCTACCCACAATCACAGACTATTATACTCCTCTCAAGCTGTTTCTTTTCCAGGTTGAATAGTCTCAATCTATCCCACCGTTAAAATATTTCAGTGATCGCCATTATTGCTATCTGTTGCTTTTCTAATTGAACTTCATGATTAAAAATCATGTGTATAACGAAATATTAAATTGCAAATATTTGTCTCTTATTCCTTTCCTACCAACCCACAGGGTTCAGATTGTTAGTTGTTACAGGTTTTTTTATCATTGTTGAGATTTTGTTTCCATAAAATTATCTAGTATTACTCCAAATGCTGTCTCCTGAATAGTAATATCTTAATCTGAACAAACTGCTAAATAATGAACTGCAAGATTTTCAGATACAAGTATTTATATGTAAATCTTTCATGTTCAGTTCAATCCATTCATTGTATTTTTAAATTATCTAGTTTTGCTGCATTGTGAATTTGTGAATACACAAGTAAGTGTGATTAAAAATACTGTGATTATATTTTTAAGGGCCCTAGATGTGATTCTCCTAGGCCTCAAAATCTCTTTTGACGAAAATGATACCCACTCCAGCAATACCACCAACATGATTATAAAGTGTTTTAACTTAGACAATATTCACATTCATATTGAAACTCCCGATAGAACAATTCAAAAGACTTTCATTTGCACAGGTTAGCTGTAGCTAGAATATGGAGAGTTGAGTAAAAATGTACCAACTCATAGGCCAGGCAAAGCACACCCAGGTTTGCATGACTAGAGCACAATCTCTTCTTGGCTGTGGGCTCTAATACTTGCTGCATACTTGCCCTGCTATTCAGTATTTAGCTCCCCTTCACAATTAACAGGAGTTATAGTTTAGAATCAAATTAAAATGAGTTGTAATTTACGTTGAAATTTGTGGGACTGTCATGCCGATGAGAAATTACATCATAAAAGGCTGCACAGTGACTAACTGTATATCACAAGAGTTCCACGTATTAAAAAAAATGGATTAATTAAATAGTTTTTTGTTGCTGCAAGTAAGCAAAATGCTCCTAGAACATTATATTCCTTCTTGATGCAAAAGACTAGTGATACAGAGAAACAGAATTTTTCCATGAATTTTATTTAAGTCTTCAAAGTCCACAGAAAAAACCTCTGCAGTAGTGTGGCTACTTTGCAATGAAGAAACAAAATCTTAACCCTCCAACATGATACATTACATTTTTACCAAAATATCTGTTGAGAAAAGAAGAGACACATCACAGCTCATTTTTTTTTGATCTTGTAATGTCTTACTCATAAACAAAGACCTTTTCCAGTTTCCTAGGTTCTAAAAATCAGATTATATCACTGCCCTCATAGTGCAGCTATGAGACATGATAGATTATGCAGACATGTTTTTATTCTTTTTCCATAGTAACTATAGACACCCATCTACAATACCCATAAGTTTCAAGACCTCTTTCCTTTTCCTTCCCGTATTTACTTTCCATTCTATAACTGTCCCTAAACTTCTGTCCCGAACTACCAGCAGAACTCAAGTGCAATAGCAAAGCATTGAATTCAATGCTCATGCCTTATAGAAAAAAGATCTTATGAAAAAATACAAGATGTCAAACACTTTATTAATACAGTAACTACATAACCATGTAATGAAGGATCAGAAAAGATGTGATCAGTTTAGCCTTTTAATAATATTTAATAATAAAAGGTTCATTTTAATTTATTCCAACTCAAAAAATAGCACATTACATATGGAATTACTGTGAAAATTATGTTTAAATTGAATGAAATTCAGCCTCACAGTTTTGTAGAAGTACAGATTGGCTTTTGATTTGCCCCAAGGCACTTCTGTTGTATCGCCTATTGAAAATCGGTTGCTGCTAATTCCTTGATTTGTATTACAGAGTCACCTCTTTGGATGATTAAAAATCTTTTATGTTGGCCTACTTACTTTTTTTTGTTAGGCAGTGTGTTAAAGGAAATAGAGGCTGATTTTGTTGGGGATGAAACCTGGGGGGAATGTTCTGAATTTCTGAGAAACTTTTAGATATTTGGGGATGGCAGGAAGGGGAAGTTTCTGTTTCTTTTGTTTTGTGATTTAAATTGTCTGGAGATTTTCTTTGTGAAAACATAATATCTAATGAAGATTTTTGAATTTGTCAAATGCAGTTCTTTAATAAAACAGATGCAATAACTAAACAAATTTATTCAAAATTCAGAAAGAATGATCAATCACAGGTTTTCAAAGCAGGAAAACAAGTTAAGGTTCTTACATATGCCCAAGATTTCAGGTTCAGCAATTAGAACTGAGATTCTGTACAGGAACTCTTAGAACAAGTTGTGTTTAATGATCAGTACCACTCAGCACCACTGCTGTTCTTTCACAGGACTTTATGACACTTTATCTGCTCTTCAGATATCATATACAACAGGCAGTGTAGACCCCAGAAGACCGTGATATAATCTCAAAGTACTTTGGTGCACTACATTTGAGCCCATTTACTGAAACTATATTGAGACTGTGGACCTGTTGCTCTGTCAGTTGTACTGTCAGTCATCTTGATCAGAGCTCTGAATGCAGGACCTTGCAATTCCCATTGGATCTCTTCTCCCAATTTCCTTCCTGTGAAAACCGTGGTATGAGGAAGAGGAGCGGAAGAAACTGCCTGGGTCATGTTCTACAGTGAGTATTGACTCATCTGGGAGATGCATGTCAGTAAAGACTGGGAGAGTCATCCCAGACTGGGTCATTTTGACACAGGCTTAGAGAGCTCTGAACAACAGTCTGAGTGACAGCACGTTCCTGTGATCACTGGCAAGGTCCAGCACTTCTTGAATGTCCACATTGTTTCATGTTGCACCCAAAACTCTGCCCCTTTTACCTTGTGTCCTACTATATATGTTGTGAAATAGCCCTTAGGAACACTTCCACAGCTAACGTTTTCAATCCCTTCTCCAGAGAATCCTGTAACCAGAAGCTGGGGGACAACCACTAGAGACATTTCAAGCACAAGGCAATAAAACACTTTGCTTCAGTGCTTCCTGTAAACATAGCCACTTTTGTGACAGTAGATTATAGTTCTCTGCATCTAAACAACGCAGATACCCCAACTAAAACGTTCGTCCACATGAAGGAGAAACAACTGACCTAATTTCTTTGGGATAGTATATAAGGAAATACAAACCCAATGATTTCCTGTTAGAAATATCTCTGCTGACATAAATGCAATTGCCTTCTAGTGTCACTTCGTTTCCTCTCTTGCTAAGAATAAGCAGATTTCCTATACACTGTAGAACAGTGTGTTTGGCTGATAACAATAATAGGTTAATTCTATTTCAGAGTATATATCCTACACATTTTTTCCAAGTAGAGTAAACTTAAACCTTCTGTTAATGATCATATCTTTTTGGTTACTAGACCAGTGGCCAGTGTTCTTGACACAAGAGAGACTGATAAGAATCACTCAGGGAAAAAAAAAGAGCTTAGAAACGTTTGTAAGAAGACAAAGATTTTTGTTACCTATATTTTTTAGACTGGGCTTTCTATCCTCCAGTTGCCTGCTGAGACTTGTTTGAAGTATTATCTGTCTCCTACCCTTGGACAATAACAAAGCCATATAAAAAATGTGCCCAGCCCATTGGAAAGGGGAAAGACTTCCTGAGTATACATCATCAGAAAAACATACTTATGAACACCATGACAGTTGCCCCCAGCACTCACGGTACATGTGCTTCACGGGCTCCAAAGTTCTGCTTATCATTGATAGAGTGCCTCATTCACCTGCTCTGCTGGAATATAAATAAGATTTCTCGGGTTGAAAGAAAAGGTTAATATTCAATACATAAACAACTCCAGAATCTCAGCTTACAGAAAATAACCTGCTATGCTATTTGAGTGGAACACAAATTGAATTTCTCAGTAAATGCCTGTTGTCCGAGGAGAGAGAAGTCAAGTTGTCAAGAACACAAAGAGTTAAATCACAGTGCAAGGACTGAAAGCACTTCTCATGGCAACAAATACTATGAGAGAAAGATGCCAAGATTCAGTACCTAAAAGGAAGATGAAAGTGAAAGAAACTGCTTAAAAGATAGGTAATTAAATACATTTAAGATTTCCTTTTAATGTTGTATTATACTGATTTACTTTGAGCATGTGAAGAAAATTTTAGTGAGATTTAAAGAAAAAATCTTTTCCCAACTTCTTTTTTCTTACTCAAATACTGATCAGAATGAAGTTCTAAACTTTCGTTGTTATTGCTAAAAATAGGATAACTTTAGAACTCTTCCAGCTCTTACACATTTTTGGAAATGGAAGCTGTAGTTTCAAGATTAAAGCTATAAGGATAGTCTGCTATAAGTGCAGTGAGCAAAACAAAGGAAGAGAAGAAGCTTACTGCAAGTCAGACCTGTTATGAAGTAGAACTCTGTTGAAATAACATGTTGTTTTCTTGTAAAAAACCCACACTGTTTCCTTCATCATTGCAGTTCCTGAAATCAAAGTTCTAGAAGAATCCCAGGAGACCTACAGACTCCAGCAGTCTGCTAAAATCCTTTATTGAGTCTTGATCAGCTCTTACTCTTACAGAGACTTAGTTTTCTTATGGCACTTCACGTTCTTCCATTCATATCTCCAGACATTTGGTGAGTAAAGTGCTTTATGAAGAAAAAGTTACTTGTTTTCAGTTGCAGTCCAAAACAAACAAAGAAACAAGCAAAACCCCACAAAATCCCCCACCCAACTGCTCCAATCTAAAAGTCAGAATAAATAAAATACTTGAACATCTTTATATTCATTACTTCACATTTCTGGCGCCTTCACTTCTGTCTTATAGACCCTACAGACGTACTCAAAGCATAGACTTGAGCATGAAGGTTCACTGTGCCATAAGGAAAGTTAGAATTATCCAGAAGAATGGACTAGAGCTGTGTGACAAGAAGCACAGCAATATAAACAAAATCATTCCCGTTTCTGCAGGTCATGCACCTGAAGCGTAGTTGATAAAAACCTTTCCACATTCTAAAACCTGAATGCTTTACAGAGAATCTTTATACCTACACGTAATTACTGTAGCACCTGAGGACACCTGAGGAAGGTCTTCAGATGGAGATCCTGGTTTTATGTACTATTAGAATTATTGGAATTATTTTTCTCTCAAGATGTAGGAGGTACTCATGCTTAGTATTTGCTTGATGTTTCAGAGAAAGGGAGTCATAGTCTGAGAGGGAGAAAAAGGAAACATATTCATACCTATGTTGCCTGGTAATCAGTCAGAGCTCTAACTTTTACACCAGTTCTTGAGAGTAAATAAATGGGTAAGTGGACATTTTGGCTAATTAGACATTCAGTGGCAATTGAATGTAGAAACCAGACTTGCCAAGACACCATGTTAGGAAGGTATAAAACCATAAAAATTTCTTATTTTGTCTCTTCCCTGTGGAATGAATCTTACAAACTTTGTTGAACAGTGACATAGTTTTTTATAATACAGTGGACAGGTACCTTAAGGGTAAGCCTGGGACCCCTCGAGCTAGTAAAATCCCTTATACTGCATACTTTGGAGCATTCTTTGTATCATCAGAGCAGTTCCTTATTCAGCCACATTTTCATCTTTTTTGAGAAAATACTCGCAGTGATAGAATCAACAATGCTGAAAACCAGAATTCTGTTGTTTTCCAGAAATAGTTTTCAAAAGGTCATGCTCAAATCGAAGTAGCAAAGGATAGTACACTTGGAAAAGCCTTCTAGACTGCTCATTGGCTAATTTTTTCCAAGTGTTTTCTTTATGTTTTCTTTATTGTTCAGTTTGTCTTTGTGGTTTGTAGTAAAGAAACAGTAGCAATGTTTTTCTCAAAGCTGCATATTGGTTGTGCAGCTTTTCCTCACAAGACATGGCACATTTGTTTGAAAGAAAATATACGAGAATGGTCACTAAAGTGAACAGCAAGGTCATAGAATAGATTTTATTCATATCCATTTACACATATCAACTCTGTGTGCAACATATTTCATTTCCTACCAATATTACTGACATTTTTGTCTTTTTTGTGTTGTACTATATGAGACAAAACTGGAAAGTATGAGTATAAATTCCTCCTTTGCAAAATTCTGGAAAACTTGAGCCTTTGACTTGCATGCATGTGGATTATGCACCAGGGTAATGGGTATTCTGGATGGAGTAATCAGTTTGCTGGAGGCATTCCAATTGCACAGGATCAGTTACACTAGAAAGAGACTTACACTAGTCCAAGACTATTGGAAAATATTCTGATAATGAGTCATGGGAACACAGAGGTGTGAACAAGTCTTTTTTACATCCTCATGACAGCTTCAACTTTTATCACAGCCTGTCATTTAAAGAGATGTTTATTTATGTGAAGTCATTTACCTTGTGCAGGACAGATTGAGAGTTTTACACCCGAACCATTGCTGTACTTCTTTAGAAGTCAACAGTTATGGGCTTAAAATAAATGATCTGAGAAAATCTAATTTTTTAAGACTAAATTTCTATACTTTAGAATTTTAAATTTTTACATTGTGGCAAAAACTGTGGACAAATTAAAACATTGGCTAAACTGGTAAATTATTTTAAAAGTCTCTGTTTTGCTAATTAGTRTTTTCCAATGGCTTTAAAACAAAAAAATTCCAGTCAGTTCTACAGTAGAGTTACTGCCCTTAATAACAAAAATATGCTTCCTCACTTACTTTCCTGACATTCAACTTATATTGCAGGTTGGTGCCACTTGTGTAGTTTTAAAATAACATTGTCAAGTTCTTCTACAGCAGATGTGCAGCTGTGCCTGTTATATAAAATCAGAATTATTCCAATAGATGAAAATATGCATGTCTTCAATCCACTGTGATCAGGGCTGATAGAAGACAGCTCTGGACATGAAATCTTATAGCCACATTGTAGTGGCACAATACCTAAGGTCTTATACCTTGACATGCAGGTGAGTTTGGGAGCAGAATTATGTCTTCTGGTTAATGGCTATTATCTTATTAATTCAAACCATCAGAAGGAGAATTTGCATCAGTCCTAGACTACAAACAATAACCACCATAACTCTCAATTTCTAAGATTTTGTGTTCATGGAAGGAAACATTCTGCTTTTCTACAGTTTTCTCCCTTCAAAAAGATGTTTTTCCACTATTATCAAGCAAAAGCCCCTTGACCTGCTTTAATTCACCTATAATTTAAAAAGAAGGCAAATCAACTGTTCTCGGTGTAAATTTTACAGCTATTTCCTATTTTAAAACTAATTCTAACCAAAGTAACCGCACTTGAAGCTTGAAAAATGAGATAGACATAATTTTCTTTGAGTGATGAGATGCTGGGATGAAATTTAGCATCCTTGGTCTCTGCTCAACAAATAATTTTATTTTTTTTAGAGTAAAATCCATTTATCTGTTCAAAGGTGCCTTTGGTGATTGTGCTGTGAAGTAATATAACCTTCTCTTTAAAAAGGGCTGTTGCAATAAGTACTCTGAAGTTTCCATTGAGTAGCAATACTTCTGCTTCCTTAAAAATTTTTTTGAAAATTACAGTCCTTTGAAAAAAGCTTTTTGAGCATAAGTGGTAGAAAAAAGACTGTTTTGTTGTCACTGTAAGGGTGTTTAGTATGCAGTACAGCCCATGGGCAGCGTCTAAATTATAGAGAACAATCTCAACCAGAACAGGCATCTTACTACCCTGCCGTTGCAGTGTAACATCTGAAAGTTAAGCACCACATCCCAGTGAGATGGCCTGAGGCAATGATGGTCCCATGCAACCCAAGAGGTGAGAGGAAGAAAGCAAGTCCAGATCTCTGCAAGTACAGGAAGAGCAAGGCTGCCTGTCCCTAGGCCGTGAGCTTTCCAGTCAGAATCTCCCGCTCAGGTTCTCATCTGGGCAGGGCTGGCATGCAGCCGAGTGGCTCTGTTACAGAAACACCTTTTTATCTTAACTTTCTTGAAATACTAAAACTCCAAAAGGCGAGATATCAACAAATGGATTCAGGCCACTGAGCCTCCACCTTTTCCACCTTCCTCATCAGAAACAAGTGCAGCAGCTGTTCCTTTAAAATCCCCATTTTCTATGGCAGAAGTGACTTTGATCCAGCCTTGAGGATTCGGATCCTGAAAGTCAAAATTAACTTCTGCCTCTAAGCATTTTCTGGGTCTGATGCCTACATTTTCCCTCTGCCATGGTGTTCATTGTGACCAAAGGGAATGCACACTCCAAAATGGGTCTCACAGTTCCTGGAGCAGATTTCTTGATGACTTTTTAAAATTTATTTAAGCACCCATGCTGCATATGAAGAATTATTTCAGATGCATCTTTGGATTTTTTTCCTGGCCATTGCATTTCTAACCATCACCACAGACTTCAAGCACCATTATTGCTTTGGCTGCTGGTGTGTTGCTAGGGCTGTCTCCAGTATCAGCCAAAGCTGAAGTAACCTTGTACCAAGAATAGAATTGGCAACAAGAGGGAAAACAGGCCAGATGCTTTGATTCATCAATTGTACCAAATTGTCTTTATCTTTTGTAAGTAAGGCTCCAAGACTTGTAAAATTATGGGCTCTCTTTCACAGGCAAAATCCCCACAACTGAGATTCTAAAGTCACAGAAGGGTTTCTGTGAGACTGAACTCAAAAGAATGTTTCAGGTACACATTCATAAGTATTAGGTGAGAACTCTGGAATGAGGCTAATAGAGCAGCGAGACACACTCTGTCCAGAAAAATCTTGGGGGTGATCCTGCTGTAATTATGAATTTCTCTGCTAACAGATGTTCACATTCAGAATCTGCCTGTGGGTAATAGAAGAGATTAACATTTGCCAACCGCTGACCTTGTGTTTTATATGGCTTTCCACAATCTACCAGCCTCAGAACAATCAATAGCAGTACTAAATAGGCAAAAAACATGAAAACTGGATGAGCATTTCCAGAGATGTAAGCTATATCCATTAAATTTTAATTAAGTGAAAACTGCTTTAAAAGCTAGAGTCTTTTTGTCTCTTTTTTTCTTTTTTTTTCTTTTTTTTTTTTTTTTGCACAGCTAGCTTAGAAATGGGCAATTACTTTTCTATTTTTGAAAAGATTCCAGATTTCATAACAAAGTTTTCCTGAGTTCATTTAACTAGGTTGTTGACCTGATTGGCACAGCACATAGTTTGAGACAAGTTAATAGAAGAATTGAAGAAAATTCACTGAAGCTTTTTTCAAGTTTGATTGGCAGTGACATTTTTCTTTTAGAAGATAAATAAGAAAAGTTCAAATGATAATGCTTTTGTTTTTTATACAGATAAAAAAGTCCTGATTAATTTTTTTCCTCCATTAACAACCTAGGTATCTTTTAAGGTGCACAAGGTCATAGTTTATAGCCTCAAAAAGTAAATGTGGCTAACAGTTAATAGGGAACAGAGCACAATTAAAAGGATTAAAGATCAAGCTTGGTGAAAGAAGATGAGAAGAGGTTCATGGGCTATTGGGGGATGTTAAGACTTAGGAGAATGGGGGTTTTTTTGTGGTTACCTAGAACTAATTGGGTAGGAAAAATAATTTTGTCTGGCTTTTCATTAGTCACTAAAAAATATGTTGGAATTCTGTATACATGAAAGAGAAGGATAGTGGCTGCTATGTAATTCCTTGTGCATCTTGGGATGATTTCCAGTACACACAATTATTAGAACAGCTTTTATATGTGAGTTGATTAAAGGAGTGTTCTTAAGTGAAGCAAAGTGTACGGACTGAAATTAAGGAGGGTCTATAAACATGTTTTGTGAGGAATGGCTGAGGGAGCTGGGATTGTTTAGTCTGGAGAAGGGGAGCCTCAGGGGGACCTTATGGCTCTCCACAACTGCCTGAAATTAGGTTTTAGTGAGGTACGGGTCAGTCTCTTCTGCCATATCTCAACTGAAGGGACAAGAGAAAATGTCTATAAATTGTGCCAGGGGAGGTCCAGATTGCATATCAGAAAAAAAATTTCTCAGAAAGAGTGGTTAGGTTTTGGAACAAGTCATTCAGGGAGGTGGTAGGGTTGCCATTTCTGGAAGTGTTCAAGAGCTGTATGGATGTGGCACTTGAGGATATGGTTTAGGGGTCATTGTGGTGGTGCTSATGGTGCTGTGGGGTGCTTGAGGATTGAACTAGATGATCRTGAAGGTCTCTTCCAAAGATGATCCTGTGATTATGTGATTCTGTGAAAAGGAAAAGAGACCAACTCAAAATTTGAATTTATATTTTAGTAACTCTTCCAATTTAAACTCACAAATAACTTACTTGAATTTTAGGACCTTCACTCCACTGCAAGCTCAGCTCATTGTGTTATGAATCCTTTGGATGGATGGCTTAGCATGCAGGATGGCTGACTGGCCCTTACAGAAAAGTCTTCAACCTGAATATAAATGTGATGGCAAAACATAAGCCTCACACTTGCTGGTTTCTGTCAAACCCCAGTGATTCTGTTTCATATACTGAATACACATCCATCCTTTCCTAGAAATGAGTTCCTTAACACTAGAAATACGCCAGTAATCTGGCACATGTAATCTTCTTTATCTACATGGAAATTCTCTCCTGTATGCTTTAGTCAATGAAATGTTTAGTAGTGTTGACCCAAAGCAAATTATAGTTGTTTCTAACATGCAGGCAAGATAGATTCACTCAAACTTCATTAAAGTTTTCAATTCTACCTGAAGGAAAATATCAAACATGGCTTAAGTCAATTAAATAGATTCCTGGTATGACATGATTTTAATATATAAGAGTATCTCAAATATCTCAAAAAGAAAGAGACTCAAAGCATGTGTAGCAAAGCTTCAGGATCAAGTCTCAGATTTATTAGTCATCCTTCAATACCTTGAGACCAATTCAATTTGTCAGAGCTGGATATCATTGCCATTTTCCACAGAATCCTGGGTTTTAAATCAAGGCCAACATAGCATCTAACCTTGGAGTGCAAAAGAATTTATAGTATTGCTGGAAGGGCCATGTCTCAAAGGGATTTAAATCTTTTGAATAATCCATTCTGATTTTTTTTCCCCTAGAGGTGTAAAAGAGGACAGCTGGTACTACGTTTACCAGATTAAGTAATAAAATCACATGTGCAGCAAGAGTGATCCACACAGCAGAAAGTGATCCACACAGCAGAAATATTATGTATATCCTCAAAATTTATCTTAAATTGGGATTTTACACTAAGAGAATCCTGTGTGGTCTTCTAATCTGTTTTATGTGACTGAGATGTTTGTCCTGTGCCATGTTTTAATTTGCTTTTCTTGTGTATGGATGCTTTAGGAAGAGTACTATTAATTTTGAATTAAAACTTTTAGGGCAGAAATTACACATTGTATCTCACCAGATGTATATGCAGCACATAAATTTTGTGTGTGTGTGTGTGTGCATGCATTTCATACACACGCATCTTTCAGGATGGTACAAGTAGACACTCTGAAGAGCTGTGTTTCGGCTGTTTACATTTCTGTCAAATGCAACCAACTAAGCTGAAAGATGTCACACCTTAGGCTCATATATTTAATTTTAGTAAAAAATAGTTAAACCCTGTCTGAAAACTAAGTGAAAAGACAGTTTTCCTTATATTGCAAAATTCTGACAGTCCATCTTTGATTGGCTCAATACTGCAAATCCCTGAAGAAGAATTTTGCAGTTCACTGACGATATGTTTTTTACCACCTTGTGAATGTCTGCCTGTATTTGGGTAAAATAGCAAACTTTCAAAACAGTATTGTTTGTAAATGCTCAGTGAAAATATTTTTGTAGCTGGAATTCTTGATTTCTCTATGTGTTGAGCATGTCTCACCCTAATGCTGCATGGGACTTCCCCTTCCTCTCAGCTCTGAACTCCTGCAGCTGATGTCAGATCCTGGTGCTTGATCTAAAAAGCACTGCCTGTGAGATTGTGCCTTAAACACTACTGGTGCCCTTCCTGCCTAACCCAAAGCGTGCAAAGCATCTGTAAAAACCTACGTGGGGAAAGTGGGATTGAGAAATAAGCTGTGCCAGGGTTGACAGGGACTGTTCTTCAGGGAGGCAAAGAAGGCAAAGGAGTAGGGGTACTGCTGGCCATTTGAGGAAGAGGAGGGTGAAAGATGAGAAGTGAGGCTTGAAGTGTCTGAAGAGTTAAGGGGGGAAAAGAGGTTGAGAGATGTGGGAAGGGGGTTGTTCAGGAGCTTCGGTGAGGAGCCAAGGAGGAGAGTTTGACAAGAGTCATGGTGGGTGAGACGTGAATTATATAAGCACGGGAAGAGAGAAGATGGATAACAGGTCGAGGTCTTTGTCAGAGGCCAGGATTTGGACAAGAGAGCTGTGCCAAAAGCTGAAGAGGTGTGTGAAGAGAGATTGGACCTACGCAGGTGAGATGTGTAGCTGGCAGTAGATCGGAAAAAGATAAATGTGGCTGAAAGTGAAATTCTTTATATTTCTGTATCCCGTACAATGCAATACACAAAACCACCTAGAGATATCTGTGTTAGTTATCACTGATGTATAAAAGAATTTGGTTAAAAAAGAGCAGCAGTAGGCCTTATACTCTGTGTTTCTCTCTTACACAAGCCAAACATAACATTTGTACATGTACTTGGGGTGTGGGCATCTCCTTAACATTTTACGTGCAAAATAGTAAACTTGCCCCTTCAGGAGTAACTGATAGTTAAGTACAAAAAATTAACTAATTAGACTTTTCTCCTGATCTTTGATTAAAGAATTACAGAAGGAAAGTACCATCCTCTTAGATGAATTTCAAATCAAAACAGCCAAGATGATACTTTAGATGGAGGATATACACATTAATCAGGTGGAATTTAGAGAACAGTGATTAGGATTTAGCTTGAAATACTGTCATTTTTAGTCACTTTCCTATTTGTTCATTTAATGAAGTTATCCAAAGTATGGAATGTTAGAAATAAAGCAAAGGACTACACAGTAAGAAAAGAAATTAAAATAAGAAAAATTTGGTTGTTGAGTTGGCGCATGCTGGCAGATGGCTGATGGAATAGGTGCATGTCCTTAATTAATCTCTTTTTCTTCTCAAAAATTAAAGTTTCTGAAGACTAGAGACAACAGAATTTCATTTAAGCAAATTACTTTACTGACGTTAGTCAACTAAAATAAGCAATGCTAATATTTAAAGTTATACCTAGCTTGAGTTTGAGTAAATAGAGTATGGCTTATTTTTTGACAAGCTTATAGTGTTCCCCACATTAGACAATTAGATTGCTAATAAAAATGAAATATTATTTTTCAAGCAAAAGCAAAACTTTTTTAAAAAGAGAAACAAAAATGTTACTAATGTCAAAAGAGAGAGCTAGAATTTTTTTCATTATTGAAAAGGAAGGAAAAATGATTTAATCTTGGACCACCAAAAAAAAAAGGAAACTCTCCAGATCCTCCAAGATTCATAAACTGGAAGGCAGGAATTATTCTGAAGGCTGAAGAATTCATTCCTGCTGTTTCCATGCTTGGTCTGTAATAGAAAAAGCAAGCCATATCCATTCCCCACCATCCTTGACAATGCAGTGGTGATCATGCCACTGATATCTAAATAATAAATAAAAAACTTAAAACTATCCTGAAGCTCATAATTTCCTTGGAGTCAAACAGACCCTAAGTAGAGTTCCCACGTTTCAAACTGTATTCATTCATTCATTCATTCATGCATGCATTCACTCTTTCATAATTTATTTCTTTATAATGTTTAGTTGAATCTACATTTATTCAATTGAATAGGCCTACTACATAGATAGCAACAGCTGAAAAGCCACACCAAATTGAACAAAATAGTGGTTTAATATCTGAAGTCTCAGATATTAAACACCAAATAGATGCAGGCACCAAAGGCAGTTCTCCATTTCCAAGTGTGTTAAGAGCAGCATGAGAAAACACTTCGAACAAGATAAGAGTGCTTCACAGCATCGGGGGTGCTGATTGGCTGGTGATTTGTAAGGTTGAATTGCATGGCAATCTAAATGCATTTTGATTGTAACACAACTTCAAAATTGCTGAGACTTTAAACACTACTGATTATTCTAAATTATTAAATGAGCTAGAAGAAAATTACCTATGAAGCCAAAATAAGCCTTGATGATTTATATTAGTGGTAACAAAAACATGTTGATATTAGTAAGACTGAGAAACGAACAAGTACTTTGCTTCTGGGACAGAAATTCATGAGAATGTGCAGATGCAAGAGTATTCATGTTTCCTGGAATATATAGGTATTTATATATATAATTTTTCCCTGTGGAAGAAAGATTGGAGTCCTCACATCCTGAAGTTTTCTAACCTTAAATACCTTTTCTGTTAGAATATGTAATTAAATGTAAAAATAATAATAGTGTAAAGGTAGATAGAGACTGAAAAAGGATGTTTCTTCTTCTGGAAAAACACCTTCCCTCAAAAATATTTCTGGGCAAGGATATGGGGTATTTTATATAGTTTAAATTGCTTTGCTGCTCTCTAAGTATCTTAAGTACCATTTAGAATTTCTCATATTTTTCCAACAAAGATTGCAGTAGGTTGAACAGATAAATTAAAGAACAAATCAAGTTGCTTTTTTGGAGATATTGGAGAAATTTAATAGAATGTAATAGCTCTGTTACTGAAGTGGCAAAGCATATCAAAAACTCTGATTAGCCATAAAGTTACTGAGGAAAAGTCCTGGATTACACAATATAGAACATTCCATACAAATTTTATTTCAAGTCCTCCAAAATTTCCCATGATATAAACTGGTTCCAGAACAAGAAGTTTTATTGGTGATAATACTGATAAGCAAAGCACTTCAATTATAGGTTTAAGCCTCTTTGAAGTTCCATTCACTAAACAAGGCTAAAGCTTTAAGACTGAATACATGCTGAAGAACTCTTTTTCTAAGTCAGGTCCTTTTTTTTTCTTTGCAAGGCTGTTACCTAGTTCAGGGCTCAGACACAGGTTCTGGCTGCAGGAGGCTGTTGTGATTTAATCTGTGCTGGTAACTAAGCCCCACACATCTACTCACTCACTCCCAGAATCAGAAGGATAACAGGCAGAAAACTTGTGGACTGAGAAAAGAACAGTTTAATATTCAAAAAAAACAATAAAACAAAATTATGGTGATCATAGCAATGCAACTAGTATTACTACTACTACTACTACTACAACAATTACTACTACTAATTGCTTGTATGCAAGTCAGTAGTTTGTGTCTGCAAAAATATGATAGACAAGTCTGATGTGGACGGAGCCAGTATGGAGAGGTGTCTTAACAAGAATGGGATGGAACTTGCTTGCAAAACAGTGATTCACAAGAAGCCCTCTGAGGCAGCCTTGCCCAGACAATCCCTATTTGGTTGTCAAGTTAATTCTAAGTGCTCAGAGTTTTGTTTCTCTCTGTGTCCAGAACTGCTCCAGCTGAGTGGTCCAGTGGATTTCACTGCCACCCATTCCTTCTGGTCAGAAGTCAGAAACCAAACACTGATCGATGATTCCAGGAGCGCTGGATCTGGTAGCTCTCATGAAACTTGGAACCGGTACACATCCAAATAACCATCTAAGAGAACATACCAGGGGCTATTTTAGTTTTAAAAGCAGGCCTCTTTCATGTAATGGACTCAAGCTTTTGTGGCATTTCAATTTTTCTGTCTTTCCTGGAGACTGTACCATAGTACACTTATCAAAATCTTTCTGCTGAAGGTAATGTGAAAGATTTTACTAATTAAAAACCAGAAAATGTCATTTCCATGTACTGTTGACCGGCTTCCTTACCAAGGATGAGGGAGACCTCATCCTTTATTTTATTCCAGAACCCTTGCACAGATTTAGACTAAACTTGAGACTGTTACTTAGCACACAGTTGATGGTGTAAGTTGAGGGACCTTCTGCCTCTATTGCAAAGTACCATCATGTTTTCAGCCACTCCTGATTTGGTTTCGGGTTGCTTTGAACTGCAACAGTACATCAAAGATATTAAAAGCAGTAGCAATTCCTACTATTAACACATGCAGAGACTTAACTCTCTCTTGTATATTAAAAAAATACAGACTGAAACCTCATTTTTAGCAACTTACATTTTTGCATGGCAGGGTACAATTTATTGATTTTGCAACSGAATTATTCAAGTCATTCATTGGCAGTGAAATTATGCAGCTTCAAAAAAAAGCTGAAACCAATACAAAATTCTAAAAGAAAAGTGCCAGGTWTACAAAACTGAGTTGTTTAATGAAATGATAACCTTGTCTGCATGTGGAAAAATCAGTAGTGTCTCAAATGTGAAATAACAGATTATTGATAGTCATTAGACCTGATTCACATCTTGGAACAAATCTTACATTTAATCAATACCAGCATTTAATTTTCAAAACTTCTACAAATTTGTAAATCCGAAAGAACTAATGACATGGAAAATGATACCTATATCACTTATATTTAAAAAAAAGGCTTATATGCTGCTTGAAATACTTAGGTTAATACTCCTTTCAAATATTGAGGATGCAGTTGTATTCTGATGCTCAAGAATTTTCATGCAAATGATAGCTTTCTTGACGATATTGACAACAGGTAGGCGCCAAAGTACCAGCTCATTGAGCAGGGAATTTAGCCTTTGGCTTGAAGCACTCAGTTTCCATCACAAATCTTCCTATCTACCCATATCAAATTGAACAGTGCTGTAGTTGAAAGTCTTACGCAGTGTGAAATAAGGAATTTGCATATACGGATGTTCTGAGTTCAAAACTACTTGAACTATTTAGAAGTGAAAAAGAGCCAGGATATATCCCCCAGAAACTAGACATTTCATGAAGTTTAATTTTATATTGAAACTTCATGACTTAAACTCTTTCGTTGTTTATATCTGTAGTATAAGTTATCAATAAAGGATTTTGAGGATACTGCCAAAGCACAGATCAACAGAATCTCAGCTTCTCTGAGCTTGTTTTGACTTACCTTGCTTTGTTCAGATTAGCTGTTTGCTACAACTTACCAATTTTTTTATACTCAAGTACCATGTGCTTTATTTTATCCCCTTTTCCCTTGCACTGTGGTAGTTCTTTTGTGTCCCGCCCCTCCCATTTGTTTGCAAACTTCTCATCTTTCCCCATTAACATAACACCAAAATGTAATGAACAGCTCTCATATGGTCCATTCTTTCCACATTATTCTCAAGATTTCAACTTGTGTGGGCTTGAATTCACTTTATTATTATCTTAAAAGTAATGATCTTTAGCATRTTTTGATGGGAGCAACAAAACTAAAAATTATTTTAGAATTCTGTTTAATTTTCTTCTTCAAGCAAGATGCCACAATCTCYCCTCCATGGTAAACAGGCCTGCAGAACATTGCCTAAAACTGTGGTATTTTTGTCCCCTGAACAACTTATTTTTTCCCCCCAAATTTGGGGTAAAATAAAACAAACAAACAAAAAAGCCCCTAAACACACGGGCAAAACCAAAAAAATGCAATCAAAAAAAGATAACTACTTAATCATTCAGAGAAATAAAGGAATTTTTAAATGTTAACAAAATATTCATTAAACAGAATTTTTTATAAGAGAAAAAGTGTTTTGTGAGTGACATCTCCATTCAAGGACTATACATCTGTTTAAAAAGATCTGTTTGCCTGTGAGGAGAGAAAAAAGAACCGACAGTTTGCCATATAAGATAAGAAAGCATCTTGCCTTTGGCAGTAACTAATAGTCAATGTTTAACAGAAAGGCAAAAGTCACGGTGAATGCCTCTAGACAAACATTAAACATTCAGACTGGGGTAAATGGTGGAAGGAAATGTGCCTCCTGACCTTTGCAGGAATCAGCACACACCTCAACACACAGATAGGTGAGAAATGCAGAATCAGTGGCAACTATTAATCATGTGAATGCTTGATTTTTCAATCTGATGGTTAAAATCAAACTTAAAAAAATATTATTATTTTTCCCCAAATTATTTTTTTAAATTTAAATTATATTGTTAACTTTTCACTGAAAATGGAAAGCTTTCCAAAGGAAATACACTTGGAGCAATAAATCCATATGTTTGTTCTAAAAATAACTGAAATGAAAAGCTTCAATTTTAATGAAAATATCATCTCCCTTTTTTACTATTTGAAACCCACAAATATATGTGGCTTCTTGAACACTACAGAAATTTTAATATTTTTCCAAATGAATTTTCCAGTGTAGTTTATGAGATAGAGACACAAAACTTCATTATTTTGAAAAATTAATTCAAGGTGGTGCTATGTGTTTGAAAATAGAGAATTAGAAAAAAATAAAAGATTTCTTAGAGTTTGGTTTTATTAATTGAAAGAAATTCTTCTTTTCTTCTTTTTCTTTYTAAACTTCTTCATTTTTTCCCATAGTCTCTCTTCAATCAGAGAAATAAAGTTATTGTAAATTTCAGGGGAAAAAAGTCCATTCAATTTTGAAAAAAACTTTATTCCAACTCAAAGTGTACAAATGCCATTTCTGTTCAATTCTTTTATTCCTTTCAATTGGAGTAAAGAGCTCACAAAATATTTTTAAGGGATGTTAAGTGAATTCCTAAAGTTAAAAGGTAATAAATGGCAAAAGCAAAGGAATTGATGAGTGGGGAAAAAATAAAAATTATTGAAATAAAATAAAATAATGAAAATAAAAATAATTGAAAGGCTTATGAGTTATAGAAATCACTGTCATAATAACTTGAGTACTAAGCTGTTCACACTATGACAATACCTATCTGCTTTCAACAGCACCATTCTGAAGCTAAAGACATGAACACTTTTTTACCTGTAAAATTGACTGAGAGAAGGCACTATGTCTAAATTAGAAATAATTGTATGTAATAAATTTTTAATCTTTTGTGATTGACCAGAAGAAATAGTTTGTGGTTTGAGTTGACCAATAGTGGTAACTCATAATTTATTCATTTTATCCCCACTTCACCACTGCAAGGGGGGACACCTGCAGAAGGAACATGACTTGGGGTTTCAGATGCTGAAGATGATTGAATGTTTTTCTCTTTAAGCACTAGTTAGCTTGTAAACTTTTTTCTTCTCTAAATTTGAGGGTCAGAGGAAAAGAAGACAGGAAAAAAATATTTTTAGTGGTTTGATGATATTTGTGTGTTTAGTATTAAATTTCCATTAATTGCCAAAGAGCTACAAGGAGTACAAGCACAATTAAAAAGGTATAATCTTTAACTATGATAGGGTGCAATAATGCATCATCAGCAACCATAAGGAAAATAATGTTTTTAGAATTTCCATTAAGGCAGGAATGTAAATAATATTGCACATTGAGAAAGTTACCTACCTGAGGTTTAATTGGATAGTTATGCTAACAAGAGAAGATGTGGAAATTTTTGCTCTGTGGTATTCAGATGCTGAGACTTGGGGCATTTAAAAAATTCTTGTGGCAGTTTAACTTACTACAGGAGCCATCCACTACATTTTACCACTTCCACAGAAGAATTACCAAAGAGAACGCATATCCGTAGTGCATGTGCTCCCATGCAGGGTCTGGCACCTTAATGCAAACCCAATTTAATTGTATTTTTAAGCCAAGGCATGAAATTCAATCCAAGACTCCTACTGATACRTAGGCAGGTGTTCCCTTCTGACAGCTTTGCCAAGGAAATAGAAACCTCAAGCAGAAAAACAAGGCAAGCAGCAGCAGTGATACCATCTTTACTTCAACAGGACTCACCAGAGTTCATCTGTCAGTGTTGTTMGTTCCCCAAGCAGAGATCAAAAGAAGCAATTAGAATTATTTCCATCAGATTTCTCTTTTCAGATAGTATTTCTAATGGGAATTCTGAAACAACACTTTAAATACCTTTCATCTTATTTCCAGATTTAAAAGATTAAGTGTTCTTCAACTTATCTGAGAATCAGGATCTTTTGTGCCTGTAAAGAAATTCCTGGAGCCAAATTAAGATATATAAGCAGAATGCCTTATACATTGTTGAGTAGGATAAGACACAATGTGAAAATGTCACCATATGAGTCCCTACTGGGGCACCTAGAAGCAAATGTGAGAATATCTATTTTGTGAACGATTAACTTGCCAGAATAAATCCAGGCCAATATACATATATTTTTTTTAATCTGATCTAACCATTAGCTATGTGTAGAAACATTTTATTTTTCCTGTAATTTCAGTGTTGGTTTTTTTCCTTCAATGAATCATCTGCTTTCTGTTAACAATATTGTCAAAGATTTCTTAGCTGACATACAGTATAGTACATTTTGATTTTCCACACATCAGCTTGCTTCAGCCTACAG
Source organism: Parotia lawesii (assembly GCA_003713295.1). NCBI lineage: Eukaryota > Metazoa > Chordata > Aves > Passeriformes > Paradisaeidae > Parotia > Parotia lawesii. The sequence continues at coordinate 1,007,278 of RAHM01000069.1, read as the reverse complement.
CATCTGATGTTACAAGAGATATGAAAAATGACATGRCCAATGAGACTTGATAAAATATGTTACAATCCAAAGCATTGCTCTGAAATGACCTTTTCTTCATTATTTTGCAACATTTTGTTTTTTGTACATTCTCGGTGTAACAGGTTTTTTAGTTTGAAAAGGTGGCACTAAAGCAGTGTGAAAAAGTTTATATTGAGGAAAGCACTGGTCCCAAATATTACTGACAACACTGATACAATTCTAAGAAAACAGGACTTTATATGCAAAATGTGGGAAAGAAACTGAGAAACAGAGATGGAACAATGAAATAATATATAAACATAACCCACTTCAGTTTTAAAATAATTCATAGACAAAAATGTTGCTTGAGAAGCTGTAAATCTGACTGTAAAACCTGCCAATATATGTCAATGGCCCCTGTGAACTGGGCAGCATACATATGTGTGTGAGCATACATGTTTATATATATTTATATATGTATAGATATGTGCATATATGCTACAATCAAAATTTCTAAATGCTTAGGTCTGCATGGATAAATGAAAAAGATTAAATGAAACCAGGAGAATAGGAGTAASGGAAGAGAAATCTGTAGGAAGAAGAAAAAAACAAATGAGAGTATCTGGATTCAGTAGAGAAATATATTATTGTGACCCAAGAAACACAATAATTGCCTCTGTCTGGAGATAATTATCAGGGACTGCATATATACCAATGCCTAAGGGATTTCGATGGAGATTGTGCTTCAAAAGACTTAGAAAGGAACCTAAAAATTTATTTTAAAATTATCATATTCCTATTTACTAGATGGTCTTCACATTTTGTCATAGAAAATGTCATCATGTGTAAGAAATGCATCTTAAGATTCTTGATATTTTGCTCTTTATTAATATGTGTTTATGTAAATATTAAGTTGGCTGACAGTTACAACCATTATTAGGTTGTGGGTGAAAAACAGAACTTATATAAACCATTCAAAAATCAACTGCGTTCAACTTGTAATACAGTTTCTTTCTAATTTCTTACCCAGATATTACATTAAATGCTTTATGCTTCATCATCAATTTACTTTTCAGCATCTGCAAAATTCAAATGCATCCAGTTATATTAATTTCATTGGAAAACTGTTGAAATGAAAGACACATTTTAATAATGTTTTGCATATTATTTTCAGAACTGAATTCATAAAAGTTAAAATAATGTGAAGTTTAATATTACTCATTCATATTTTGTTGTTTTGCCATTGCTTTTAAGTAATTTAAAGTATTAAAATTTTACTTAGGAATTTAATTACAATGTAACTTTATGCTCATGGTAATAGCATACAGTACGTAACTTGATTTCCTGAACACTTCAAAAATAGAATGGTTCATATATCTATGAGCCATAGTGTTTTTGTTACAGAATCTCTGCATATTTATTTTGTAAGTTTTTTGATGTTGCTCAGATATCTCTTTTCAAATTACCTCTGTTGACACCAGTAGGAATTATATAAAGAGAGAATTAGATCTTTATTGAATTAATGCCTGATTTTGCTAACTCTGAGTTTTGGTACTGAATTAATTGGAACTCCAAATTCTGAAAAACACCTTTTGTTCTCYAGTAGCAAAATTTTATTCTGCTTTACAAGAACTGTGAAGATCTCATGTGATACCAAACTGACATAAGGCCCTCGCTGATAATGAATACAGATCTGTGTTGGATTCATGTTCAGTAATCCAACTTTTGTATTCCTATTCTATAAAAGAAACATTGTATGGCAGAGAAGCCCGTTGTAGACATGAAAATTTTGCTTTCAGGCTAAAGTGGAAAAAGACAGAACTGTGCTACTTAAGTTTTCCATGAGATATTTGGACTGGGATGTAGTTAAGATAATAGTATTAGCTTCAAATGCAAAGCATTGGATATTAATTGACCTCTGTGTCAAGGGCACAGTATTCCTACAGGCTGCTGAAGATAGTCAGATGTTGGGGTGCACTGTGTGCTGGAAGAGAGATAGGCCCAGAGGACCAGAGAGAGAGCCTCTTTCCTGGCCCCACAGGTGACCCTGGGAGTGTTTCCGGGTCACCAGGGATGGGCTGAGAGAGGATTGTGAGTTTCTGGTCAGTGCTGGACCTATGAGACGTGATAATTGTAGTTTGTGACCTTATAAGGTATTGTTTACCTGTTACCATAATAGGCAATGTCTGCGCACTATCCCAGGTGATTGGGGAACACTAAGGTGAACATCTTTCCTGTTTATATGATGTGATATCCTGTTGGGTGCTGGTATTTAGGGAATATTCACTGCGCAATAAAGGTCTTTGAGTTCTCTCCATCTTGTCTGAGGAGTCGTGCCCTGCGTGAATACTGCAGTCAGATACTCCTGTTCTCACTCTTCCTCGTATGGCTAGAGTGTATAACTTTCCCAGTAGAATAGGCAAAGTCCTAGGAGTGACCACATGTGACTTTTTTTACTACTTTAGGATATTTCCACAGCTCAGCCTGCCTTCTGGCCAGCTGTATGCACATCATTGCATGTCTCAGTTTTACACTTCTCACTGCTCTTGTTCAGTGAAAGGAGCTGGAAGATATTATTACACACCACCAAGGCACTTCTATTTTCTGTGATTTCTGAGATTTCTCATTTTATGCTTTTTTCCATTTCAGATAATGTGTTTCTCAGATTTATTTTTATGCTGTTCCAATTTTTCGTTTGTTGTTATTCTGAAGATCGTTTTGAAAAATAATAATAAAATATACACCCATTTGTGAAGACTGATCATGATACTTGCTACCCATTACAATTACGCTTCTGTGAGAATCCCAGAAGTACTGTCACAAGTGTGCTGTCATGGTTTATTGATTAATCAGCAAAGAATTGAAGTCTTGATTGCCCTTATTTTTTGAAACAGGGAGATAGGAAGTACTGGACAGATTAATTAATTTTTGCTGGGGAATTCAAACTTAATCTAAGTCACTTTGATTGATGGCTGTGTAAAAGAAGAGGTGTTTTGAAAAAAAACAAACCTCATGAATTGTCACTTTTGTGACACACTAATATTCAGTTCTTTCTTTTAACTGCTTCCATTCTGGTTTCTAATATAAATATCAATTTCAGTATCCAGAAACAACTTCTTGAATGTTTATGAAGCAAGGGTTAAACAGGATCTAAAGGGTATTTAGAATAAGCAAGTGAAATAGTTATTTAAAAGATGTGTGTGTGTGTATATATATATGTATATACATTCTTAAACTGCTTTAGGTAAAAGATAAAGGCTTTTTTACCCTTGTGATTGAGACTGTATTTGAAAATTATGAGAACATCTCAATTGTGATAATTTACAACATATAGAAGATAAGGTAATGGGAACAGTTTTAGTCAGTATGGCTAATATTTTCATAAAATATAACCTGAAGAACTGTGGAAGAATGAACACGATTTTCACATTCTCATCAAGTTTGGAAATTCAGGCTTACAGTTCATGTATGTTCAAATCTCACTATTCATTTAGGTTAATAGCTACTGTTATTCTGTGATCTTGTCTTCTAAGCTATAGGTCTGTTGTTTTATATGACAAACTCCAGTTTTGAGCCTTTCAGCTAGATTGACATATTAGGCTCTTTCATCACTCCAGCAAATAAATATTTCCTCTGAGAGGAGCTGAGAGAGGACAAGAAATAAACCAGGAATGTTAAAAGAGATTTCCTGAATGATTGTTCTATAAATACTCAAACATTTTTTCTTATGTGACAAGAAATAAATTAAAGCATTGCAAATTCATAAATTTGTGGAAGAAACTTACACCTTTTTCTCAGAGGCACTTTTTTAAAAAAAAGTCTATTGTAAAGCACTACAAAATAATTTCTTTATCCAAAAGCTCTGAAGCAGTTATTAAACCAGCTGTTTTCAAAAGTACACAAATCTGCTAAGTTGCAGTTGGGTAACTGTTAAATGTTAAAGCAGTGAATGATCAGCAAGTAGCAGATGGCCTGGGAATGGGTTAGAAAATGGCAATGTTAATACCACCAGACTGAGATGTTCATTTGTGCTGTGGTATGTGCAGGCTGGGTGAGTAATGAAGGCTCTGTAATAATTGTGTAAATCCCAACATTATTAAATCGATTCAGCTGGGGTTTCTTAATATATGTGAAGCACTTGATGTACTTTGAGAAACACCTCCTCTTTTTGCTAAAGCTGTTCTCATTAACTCATACTGCTTTATTTGCTGTGACCTCAGTGTTCCTGTTTAGTAATGAGGGGAATAAAAATTAGAAATCCGCTTTAGCTCTCAATATGAGAGAGGGGAAAATATTCCAGAAACTCAACACCTATTCCACTTTTTTTTTGCAGATTGGTCATTATTTGAATTGTACACCTTCTTTTTTAGGATTTTAAAATTAAATTTCTCGCAATAGAAATAGGGGAAGGAAAATCACAACCTAGTCAACTGATAAAAGTTGTTTCAAGGTGGCCAAATAAAAGAGCACACAAAATCAATAGCCCCAATAAGTATCTTGCTCCAACAGGTTATGAAATCTTGTTCCTGTCTGTGTAATGCTAAAAGGCAGAATAATTTTTTATAATTAGAGAGGACATAGATCAGGAGTAATGCACCAAGAATATCCCGTGTGACAGCCCCCAGAGGACGATCACCTATGGTGTTGAGGTAAAACATGAATGAAAAATTAGCAAAAAGTCAACACACTGTAAACATGCTACAGGCAGATGCACAGCTARCACACAGTCCCTGGAGTACCATTCTTGGATATGTGCAGGTGTTAGACTTTTAAAAACTGTTACACACCTACAAGAGTTTGTACCTGTGAACTGAGAATTCTCTTTACCCCTCAGCTTTTAACAGATTATGTGGAAGTTGAAGGTTATTAATACCAAATTATTTTTCAACACCATGGCTAATATGTTGCTTTAACTGTGCCTGATGAGACTTACATTGACATCTATGCCAGGACTGATGTCAGGACAACAGCCCTCTGCATCAGTATGAGGCACCATGCATGATTAACCATCAAGGAAGCTGGAAACATAAATTCTGCCAATTCCTGTCATTAGCTACTGCATATACTGCATATTAGGAAAAAAACTATAAAGGAAACGAAGAATTTATTACTATTAATTCCATTTTATAATAACGCATACTACAGTCCTCAGAAAAAATAAACATTTAAGAGACGTCTATTAATAGTTCTGTTTGAAAATACTGGATGGTGAGGCACTGAAATGGATTGCCCAGCAGTGGATGCCCCATCCCTGGAAGTGTTCAAGGCCAGGTTGGATGGAGGTTTGAGCAACCTGGTCTGGTGGAAGGTGTCCCTGTCCACRGCAGGGGGGCTGGAACTAGATGATCTTTAAGGTCCCTTCCAACCCAAACCATTCTACTGTTTTATGGTAACTGAAAGATCTAGAGAATATACTATGTTTTACTTATCTGTTAATCAGCAGTGTATTGCTACACACAAAAGATGCAATATCCAAGATGGCAGTAAATTCTAATGCTATCTAACTGCTAAAATTCCAAATGTCTGCAAGAAATAAGCAGCCTGATATTCCCCCTTCCTCAGCTGTGGATCATTTTGCAGAAGAGATATYAAGGAAAGGCTTTCTACTAATTTTATAGAAAGCCATCCCAGCCCTTGCGTTTGTGTGAAACAGTTTTTCATTACATGGTGGTGAAAAAAGTGAAGCTGGCTAGAACTGATACTAAAGAAAAAGTCCTATTTTGATCTTAGGCAAATTGCTATAACCCTGCAAAGGTTGTAAATGTCACTTGAAGTGTCACATGCTTAGCTAAGGACAGAATTCGTCACTCAGATTGCAGGATAAAAAGAGACTGCAGAGCTCTTTGGGATGTCTGTGTTTTGCTTAGCTCTGCAGTATAGTGCAGCCTATGGGAAACCTAATGAATTTGGTTAGCCAGCCATAGTTACGTAGATTTACGGATGAGACAAATTTTACAGGGGTAATAAAATGATTCTTCCAACTCCAGTTGCTACCGATGTAAACAGTGATAAAAAAACATTTGATAAAAAAGTTCTGCCAGAACATCATTATTCTATACCAGCCTTCAAATTATGTTTTCAGGTTCCTGTGAAAAGCTAGGGCCAGGACAAGTCTACRTACCCCTCAGTTTCTCTTATCAGAGTGTAGAGAAATAGCCCTGCATAAAACAGCAGCAAGAAACACAAATTTTAATTTTAAGGTCTTCAAAGATTGTGTCTGTAATACTTGTAGAGTGTGAGTTATCTAAATCATGTCTATCACAGAAGAGACAAACCAAATGGCGACCCATAGCAGGTGGATTTTACTTAAGAGCCAACAAGAATAATACTTCTACCCTATTTCATTACTTCATGCTCTCAACTCCCCCAGCATTACCCAGTCTTGCCTTCCCTTCCCATCAATGAGATTGCTGCTGGTCTGGGACAGCTGGACTGAAAGACATGTTGGTTTCATGCAGTCCAACTGTTTGCAGTTCCAGCTGTGTTCCAAGGTTCCTCCAGCAATGGCTGGTGCATTTCAAAACGTATCTCCCACAGAGCAAGGCTTGCCCAATCTCGAGTTTATACACAGAAGCACAACACACCATCAGCTTCCCAAGTGATTCTTTTGACAAACCTATAGTGTGTACCTCTACACTTCATAGGGTCCCACGTGTGTAACTTCTGCTTAGTCGGGTCATACCTGCAGTTTACAGCCAGCCCATACTGGCTGTAGCTCACCARGGTAGGCTTAAGCTTGAGAATTCAAAGGCTCAGTTTGAGATATCTGTGCACACAATTATCTGCAATACACAAGCATTCAGAATCTAAGGAATTCCTCTTCTACCAAAATTCATGAACCTCCAGAAGAAAAGTCAGTATTTGCACCATAATGGAAGTTTGAGAGTGATTTAGTGTGTATCTCTATAAGATGTRCACACGTGGAGTGTATGCAATGGGGAAGCAAAAGTCCTGGTGCAAAACAGACAAGACAAAACAACAGTTAACCCTCAGGGGTTAACAAATGGTGACTTATGAAATAGTTTCAATTTGTCTAAACCTATTTTTACTTTCAGTATGTTTCTAAAACCTTGCTTATGAGGAGGAACAATAGAATTGGACCTGCTATGAAACACAGTTATTCAGACGTGTACCTTTTATGATCTTCTCTTGAAATTGAAGCACAAAAAATGGCTTACATATTGATTGAACTTAAAAAAATCCCAGAGAATATTACTGGTTGTAAAAGCAGCCAGTGCTTAGTTTTGTTTGCTTCATTCATTTTCCCTATTCATCCTGTTTCCAGATCATTAATGAAGACTAAAAACAGTCCCAAATTGCACCATTTAGCAAACTCTGTATTTTATATTTCCGTGTTTAGAAAACACTCTTTATTTTGTCAGTACCAATCCATAACAGTAGTTTGCCTCTTATCCCAAAATATCTGTATTTTCACATAGCTTTTAGCTTTTTATGAGGAGTTTGATTGCAGCATTTCCGAATAAAAATAAATTATAACTGTCAGTTCCTGTTTACCTACTGTTTTGCTGACCAGCTTGACAATATCTACCAAATAGGTTGGAGTCATATTTTCCCTCTTTCTATAGGTGATCTAGTTTCAGTCATATCTTATCAAGCCCCAGTATTTCAAAGAAAGTTTACAAAAGAATCTTTTGTGTGAAGCTTGTATTTTACTCAAATATGTTAAATAATAGGGTTTACATAATGGAAGACCATTAACTGTGTTAGGCAATTGAGCAGAATAATGGTGCTTTATACTTTTAAAGCGAATGAAATCTATATTCACCCGGATATTTTACAGTTTCAGGATTCATTATTTGTTTCAAACCGTTTTTGGAAAGCTGTTCACAGTCATTTAGAGAGTAAGGTAAAAAGTTACCTTCCATAACTTCTGAATGCCATGCATTTTTTTAAAAAAATTAACTTAATTTTGTAAGCRGCGCAGACATGAAATTCTTCTGTTCCTTCAGAGATTTGGGTGGACTGAATTTTTGTGGCTTTTTCCTGGGAAAACTAGAAAAATGTCTGAAATATCTGAAACAGTTTTGTAATCAAAATGTCATTTGAAAAAGAGGAAGTAGTGGAACATTAAAGAACGTAATTTTATGGGTGTTGAAACAGTAGGAAAAAAGGAATAGAGTCCAGTCAACTTCAGTTCTGAAAGAGTCTGGAAAATACAATCAAAGAAATTATTTGCGAGTGTATGGATGACAGTAAGATGAYGAACAGCAGCCAAGAACAAATTAAGTCAAATCTGCATGTTTGTGCTGGTTTTTGGCCGAGATAGAGTTAAGTTTTCTTTATAGCAGCTGATATGGGGCTATGTTTTGTATTTGTGCTGGAAACGGTGTTGGTAATTCAGGGATGTTTTAGCTATTGCTGAGCAGCGATTACACAGAGTCAAGGCCTTTTCTGCTTCTCACCCCACTCCATAAGTGAGCTGAGAGTGCACAAGGATTAGAGAGGAGGAACAGTTGGGACAGCTGATTCCAGCTGACCAAAGGGATATCTGTTATAATATGGCATCATGCCCAGAATATAAACTAGGGAGAAGAAAGAAGGAAGGGCTAAAGGAGGAACGTTCAGAGTTATAGCATTTGTCTTCTCAAGTAATGGGTATGTGTGATGGGCCCCTGCTCTCCTGGAGATGGCTGAACACCTTCCTGCCCATGGGAAGTAGTAAAGGAATTCTTTGTTTTGTTTTGTTTGTGTGTGTGTCTTTTGCTTTACCTATTAAACTGTCCTCATCTCAACTCACAAATTTTCTTGTTTTTACTCTTCTCATTTTCTAACTGTCCCAGTGGGGGAAAGTGAGTGAGTGACTGTGTGGGGCTTAGTTGTCAGCTGGGATTAAACCACAACAGTGACAAAGGAACAGGTACTAGGAGAGGAACGAAGTAATAGAAATTCTGTGATTTTAATTTGTTAAATCATGCCTCACAAAACATTCCCGTAAACAAGCTGTGGGAAAAGCTTCTGGATTAAATTTCTATTCTCTTGCAGCAAAACAGGTTGGACCTCTCAATCCAGTAAATAAGTTTTCAACAACTCACTTTAACATAGAAGACTGTGTCAAGCAGCATTCTGAAGATTATGGTAGTCTTCAGTATTTTCATTGGTAATCTTTCTGAAGGATTACAAATTTGCCTTATTTCAGCAATTATACCAAGCCAAATAAGGATATGCTGGGGACAGTGTTACAATTAAGAAAGCATAAATAAGTTTGAGATATGATCTAGAAAGAGTACAATTATTTTCTATGAAGATAAATCAACTGCATGAATGCTGTCTGGTAGCATTTCTTCAGAAATTGGAACTGGGCTTTTGTAAGACAAACATAAACTGAATCTGAGACAGTAATGCCGCAGAATTGCAGAGAGGGCAACCTGCACAGTGGAATATATAAATATGAGGACAGTGTACAAAATAAGAGAAGAAATTTTTTCAGTCCATGCGTCTCGGCTGAACTACAGAATTCTATTCTGGGACGTATTCCAATGAAGATGTGAACTAGTTATGCCTGTGATAGAGGAGAGAATGATCAAGTTCTACAGAACATGACCTAGTTACTGAAAAAAATTGAGCTATTAAACCTAAATAAAAGAAGAAGGCTGACAGAGGATACAGTAATATATTCAAAGTTATATATTATCAGAATGGAAAAGAATATATAATCGCAAAGGTCCACCTTGTCTGTTACAACGTYTATAGTAATGGTCAAAAACAGAATCTCAAAGAAAGTAAGTACAACGCAAGATGCCAAAACTTCTCAGCCTTTAACTGTTTTCAAGTGATGGACTTCCTGAACTGGAGGTAGTTTTCATGTATTTAATAACTCTCAGCATTCAATGTGCATAACAGGATTTTGAAAGATTGGTACAGTGATAAAGAAATCTGTTCTCTATGAATGGGCAGATTTGACTGTGAGCAATGGACTTCAACTACATCAACAAAAATTTAGGTTATATTTAAAAAAAATAATCTAGTGGAAACAGATAACAAACTACAAAGGCAGTTTAGCTGAGGAAGCTAAAGAAGAGACGAGCACTCTGTGGGATTGATATAAGAATCACATCCTGTGTTGTGGCAAAAAGGAGAATAAAACTGCTCATGTTCCTCTGTGGTCCTGTCTTTCTGTATTTCTATTGATTCCTGATCAATTTTCATTATTTTTTTTACATTCTTACAGTGACATTGACTGTTCTCTTTCCTAAGACACTAACTCCAAATTAGGTAGCTACCCCAGCAACTAACTACAYTATGAATCAATAATTTTAATCTTTCCTATGGTTTATTATAGGAAATTCTGGTATGAATACTTTGTTCATGTTTAGATTTTTCATTTTTCCAGGTTACTCTTTTTTTATTATTATTTTTTTCTCATAGGCTTTCATCTATCAGTTTTCCCTTATAAATGAAATAGAAAATCTGTGCATATGTCATTTACTTTCTGCATTTCAGTGTAAGCAGCAGAAAAAAACTCTTTTAATTAACGTGTTTTTATACAAAATGAAAATGCCACACTGAAAGCAAATGCAGCCATCTTCCTGGCTGGCAAATAATTCAGGGAGCAAATAACTCTAATGCAGGGAGCAGAATTAAGTCTATGCAATACTTAGTAATGTGGTCACATGCTGCCTCTTTATTTTGATTGAGTTCTATATTCATTCACCTAAAGCTGTCTATCATTTAAATCTTCTGTTCAAATAATCAGACAGAGAAGCATGTAAACAATTTATGACCCTTGAAAAGAAACAGAAGAGGGGTAGAAAACACTTTCAGAAAACTTGTCCCCTTTCACTCTACTCATAGAAAAAATCACTGTGTGTGAAAAGAGATCTCTGTATTGCCAAATCATTTCAGATAAACAAGAAGTTTCTTATTTACTAGCAAATCAGATCAAAATTAAAGCCTTGATTTATAGGTGAAAATGTATTGAACAAGTGCTAATAAAAAGGTCTCACTCTGCTTTTCATGAAAAAAGACAAAATTTCTTAAACTGCCATAAACCAGATAGATACATAGATAGCTATTTATTTTTACATAAAAAATATAAAACTGCCAATCATAAATGGTGAGTATTACTAAACTAACACAGTGTATTGCTCAGAAAGGATGCCCATGTCAATCAATGCCAAATCTACAAGCTGAGTCTTGTTATCAATATATTCAGTAAGTTTTCAAAATGTGGAAAAATACCTACTTTTGAGAGGTCTAGGCTATGACACTAGCCTTGAAGATTTGAGCTACAAACACCACAAACTTAATAAAACTGAATTTAATTACAAGCCTTTTCACTCTACATTAAAATTAATCAGTACTTCCTTTGTGTTTCTCCTCTTCTGCGTAACATGTGGGTCCAGATGGTTCTCAAAGACTGTAATTTCTAGGGATTTTGAGCAACACATTTGTATTCTGTAATAGAAGGCATTTGATCCTTTATTTGATGTTGGTTCTCAGAAAATCCCTACCTTTAAAAATTCATGAGAGGATTGGAGTGGTAATCTAAGCAGCTGGTCATTTTCCTGTTCAGGTCTTTTATATCTAGCCAAAAAAACCCAAACAAAACCAAGAGAGAAAAGATTTTTAAACAGATTCACGGTTTCCAGGTCCTAATAAAGATAATAGACTGTGAAATTTCATCTGTAGAATTTAAAATGTCAAGAATCTCAGCTAATGAAAACAATTGACTACAGAGATAGTTATATTACCTGATCTGTTGAAGCAAAAAACCACACTTAGCTGAAGGGGTTTTTTCTCCACAACTTAAAGCCACATTGTTTATGAGTAAATGGATGAGCCAAGGGGTTGTGAAAAAGATTAGATAGACCTTTTCTGCTCAGCTAAGTGGTCTGATAAGACCCAAATCAGTACAGAGTGACGGCCAATACTACCTGATGCGTATTATGTGGCATATAGAAAATTGGCTCAATGTTTAATTCTAGTTCAGCAAGATCAATTGTTCATTTTACAAGAATGATCAATTGTTCAGCTGCTAGTTGATCATGATGAAAGACACAGTCCAAGCTTATGAAAAGAACAAATAATTTTTTATACTTAGACATACTTTTTCTCAGAAGGAAAGTATATGTGATCGTATACTTGTGTTTTCATCACTTACATCATGCCTGGAAGTGGAAGTGAAAATAGCAGTCACACCAGAAGAATATGTGCAAATGAAAACACTAAATCCTGAAAAAAGGCTTGTTTATTTTAAAGCACCAATGAACTATGTGATRTATGATGTGCACTTCTACATGTACTTGTGTGCCTTAAAATTATATTTTATATCCATTATAAATAATTAAAATAAAAGGTCTTATAAAATACATGGTAAATGTGGAAACTCTTAATCCAGTTCAATAAAATTACATGGTATTGGAAACCTCTCTGAGATAATTTTTTATTAAATGAATATGAGGTTCTCCTGAAGTAGAAGTTGAATTGTGAGTAAGGTCATAAATTTACTCACATAAATGGGTGAGGGAGAGATGGAAAATATATATTATGTAATATCATGATAAAATATTATTAAGTCTGTTCAGAAAATATCTAAATACATAAGTTTTGCACTTATGTCATGCAAATATGAAGAGAGTTTAAGCAGAATTTCTGCAGAGGCAGTCCTAAGGCTATGCTATATTTTAATAGCTTTTCTGTCACTAATGAAAATAAAGATGCAAAGTACTGAAATACATAAAGAATCATATACGTTTCCTTTATGTTCCAAAATCTCATAAATTTACACATTTCTTTCCTAAAAAGAACATTATAATAAATTTTATGTCTTGATACCTCATTTTTTTAGCTTTTAAAAAGTTAGCTTTTGTTTCAGAATTCCCTATGAGAATTTTATTTCCATGCTTTTCTCTCATTTCATCTTTGTTTCATTGTTTTCTCTCCTTCCTTATCCATATTTTGACAATGATTTCTTTTTGTCTTTGCAATCAGTAAAAATTCAAGGGATTTTGACCTGTTAGGTAGCAGGCTTTGGTATTTGGGGTTTTATTTATTTATTTACTGGCAGATGCTGTGGCAGCATGCAGCAAATTCAAGTGGGAGCAGAGGGAGAGGAGGAAGAAAGGAAAAAGATCATCATTTGGGTTAACAGTGATTGCCATAAACATGCATGTGGTACTGCTCTCTCCAAATCTAATTACTGACATGAATAGCAGGAGTAGAATTCTCTGATAGGTTGGTTCAAAAGCACCCAGGGAATTTGTATGAAAGGACAGCATTTGCCAAATCATCATCTGTGTCCCTTTTCTCAGAGAGCTCTGTGGGAAATATCTGAAGTGTAAACATGAGTGGATTATCAGCTTTCATGGTATCATTGCATTGCACCTTTCCCCCAGCAAAGAGAATGAATGACTGACTGTCTTTATAATGATCTCTGGTGAAAGATGGTAGTTCTCATGGATTAGATGGAATTTAACATGTCAGAGAGAATATTTCCTCAGTACAAATGAAAACTGACTTTCAAGGAGGACGTATGTAAGTTAGTATATTTCAGTTTTAATGAATTCAAGTGATCAAGATAGCAATTTACACTGGATAAGAAAATCTATTTAAAAATTGCAAAGCAGAATTTAAGGACAKGGATGCTAAGGGTTAAAATTCAGGGGAGTTTAAGCTGGGTTAATTTTAAAGAGTTTGCTTCTAAAGAGTCTAACACATCCAATTTAGATTGTCACAACTGAAAAAAAAAACAAACCACAAAAAAGTGGGAAATCAAACCAATTTGCTTGTGTGGCTTGGGAGACAGGAAAGGGAAGACAAATTTCAGCTGGGCTATAAAGAGTCAAATACAAAATTATTAGCAGCAATAACAAAAATACCCATGGAAATTTTCTGGCATGAGTGTGAGTTTTGGTGCTTTGCCTCTTTTACTCAGAATGACATGAACTGGTGAAGTATGTGAGCATTCAGTGGCCTCTGAAAATCAGAACCCTCCAATGAAGTATTGAGGATCTGTTATGTTCTTTTTGTTTCTGTTGTTTTTAAATCAGCCTCTCATAAATTCACATTACAGTGCCATTTAGTGACAAACAGAACAGGGGTCAATGCAATCAATCCCAGGGTCAGAGAYTGGAAATGATGCAAGACATAGACTGCAGGAGCACAAGAGCTGCAGCAAGGAAGTCATCTGGGAAAGACTGAAGACTGATCCCAGCTTCTGTCCAGATAAGCCCCTTGCAGGGGAATGAGGCATCATCATCAGCATTATTGGGAACAGCAACTTTTGAAAACCAGTATTGCCTTGGTTCTGTTGATATTTCAATGCAAACTTAACCTCTAATTTGGGAAAGAAAAATGCATGCTGGCACACCTTTTGCTGTCCTTGGCTTAGAGGATTTCTAGCACAATACTGAGCATTTCCCTAAAGACACAGAAACCTGTATGGGGGGAAGGACATGCCTTTGTGCTCTCTTTCTAGTAAATTCAGTGAATAATCTTCATATTCTGTAATGCTGTTGCCAACGTGAAAAGAGCTGGCAGAGAAAGAGTGAGAGAGGAAAAAAGGGAAGAAGGGAAGGGAAGGGAAGGGAAGGGAAGGGAAGGGAAGGGAAGGGAAGGGAAGGGAAGGGAAGGGAAGGGAAGGGAAGGGAAGGGAAGGG
>RAHM01000069.1:772600-992650 GCA_003713295.1 Parotia lawesii | reverse complement strand
AAGGGAAGGGAAGGGAAGGGAAGGGAAGGGAAGGGAAGGGAAGGGAAGGGAAGGGAAGGGAAGGGAAGGGAAGGGAAGGGAAGGGAAGGGAAGGGCATATAAATGAACTTTGGAAATAGACTTTTTTTTAAATATTCTGTTTTGTTGTAGTGATAGTGATAAAAAAGGAACTCAGACTAGAAGTATTTCTTGTTGCTTTTGGTTTTGTTTTCATGGATTTTGACATTTCTAAGTTGAATTTAACTATATACACTTCACTTGTCTCTTGATAAGAAAAAACCATAAAATCTCTTTTCCTTTTATAGATAAAATGTAAACAGATTTTGTAGATCACCTCTCTTTCAAGACAGACTTTTCTTAAATTTCCTTGGCTGAATTATCATGATGTGACACAGCGCATCTAGCTACACCCGTCAAGCTGTGTAACACTGCTTTCTGTAACATGATAGTGCATGGCTGATGTGACAGGAAATTGAATAGGGCAACACAAAGTTTCCAAACAGGAATTTTACCGTGAAAACATTGTCTTTGCTGAAAGCCATTTAAGAAAACCCATATCTAATCACTTGTGCAATTTGCTCCATCTTCAGTTCCAAATGCAAAATGGCTGTACTTAGCTGCAGCCATTTGAAGGTGTTTAATAGACTGTGCTTTTCTTTGCAAATAATTGTGTTCTGGCAAAAATTAACTACGTTTCTAGCAACTGAATTAGCCAGGAAGTTTTCTGTAACAAGTTGGTTTTAGGCCAAATGCATTTCAGACTAAGAGCTCACTAACATGGAGACAGCTTGAAAAGCCAATCTCTCCACACTATTCTATTTTAATAGTTTATTTTATTCAGCTTCATAAAGGTTATTTCTCATCCTTATGCTCAGGAAAGCATTATACCTATAAAGAACTGAACTTATACACATCAAAATAAGTAGCAGAGTGTTGAATACAGCAGAGGCACTGTCAGATAGAGGGGGATTTATATTTTAACAGCAACTCATCACAATATTTTTGTCATCATCTCCTATTTCATCCACAGAGCTCGTGTGGGTACATGGAGATTGTGCCTGTCTTTAAATCAAAATTAAACAAAGAAGATTTTTTCTGCTTTATGGACAGATGGCRGCTTATTACAGGTATTCTCAAATGGTTTCTCTGTGCTTATGTGGACATATGTCAATGAAAAATGAGTTGCAGTCAGGCTGGACTCTGGATTGGAAACTACATACCAGTCTCTTTACTGATACATGAAAAGATTAATAAATAACTTTTCTCATAGTATGGGGAGCTTTGCATTGTGATAAAACTACTAGATTAAATTAAGTCATTATAAGTCATTAGACTAAATATTGTGAGATCAATTCAATAATGATCCATCTTTGACACATTTGTAATAGTACTCTTTTGAACTATATTCTTGTTCTTAGGATCCCAGTCCAAAAGTCTTGGAAGAGATGAAAATAATTAAACCTAAATCCTTTCTCGAGTGCATAGTGGTATCCCCATCTGAATAGCCAGCAATTTGAAGCAGATTCTTGGTAAGGAAGCATAGACTGGTGTARGTTGAATTGCAAATGCTCAGAAAAGTGTTTCTGTTCTTCACCGAGACAGCAATTGCAAGCTTTGAGGAAATGTAATGCTCAGTTGCTCAGCTGCAACTTGGTAGTTTAAAGAGAAGCTCAAGTAAATCTCCTCAACCCTCCTCTGAGAGAGAAGAGGGAAATGGAGCAGTAGAAAATAAACACTTAGAAACTAATCTGACCAGCTTTCACTGACGAATTAATTTATGTGGAATTACCCATTAAAGCTTCAGTCCTACTAATTACTGAGCATTCTTTCTTTTTTCCAGCAAAGCACTTAGGCATATACTTAAACACAACCATTCTTTGGGATTTACTTGACTGAGCCAAACTACTCACTGCTTCACGGTATCAAACATGAAAGCATGGTCTACGAATTTAGCTCCTTGCCATTTTCCCTTAAAGCCCTTAAAATTACCTGCTCATTAAGTTTACACTCTGTGAAGTTAAAGTGCAAATATTTATTGGACAAAGTAATCTCTTTGCCGCTTGCTGAAGGACACCAATAAAATGATACAATTTCTTCTAAGCTATTTAATATCTGATCTAATAAAATGATAGACTATGATAAAAAAAGCCAGCAACACCCCAAATACCTTTATTCGCTGCATTTTTCTGTGCTTTTTTTATATTTCCTACTCCAATAGAGAGACATTGAATACCAGTGACTGTTATGAAATTATTCTGCTCCTAGACAAAACAAATGTAAGGAACAGAGTTTGCATTTTTGATGTTGTGTTAAGTATATCTAAATAAGTGAGGAAGAGCACACACATATCAATTTCAGATCAGGATAAATAATTACTTGTACTTATTTGTACTTACATGTTGAAGATACTTACATGTACAAGGAAACTCTCGTTTTTATTTTCCAAGTAATTCTAGAGGACTGCTAATCCAAGGAAAAGCAATGAGGTTGGCAGCCAAAATTTATTATTCTTCAAATGGTCTTATTGATAAGAACGCATTGAACATTTTTATTAACTTACAGGCAAATATTCATTCTTCACTCAATACATTGCAAGATCCAATATGGATACATATTAGGATATGCAAAAGCAATTACTACAGTTTTCCTCAGTGTTTAAATATCAACAATTCCATTTACACCTTCCTTGTGAATTTTTTTTCATTACATCTCTTCCCAAGCAGAAGAGCACAATAGCAAATCATATTTGGAGTTCAGTACAGACGTCCTGAACTTTATCATCTGGTGATATTCACTGAGAAAAATGTATTTCCTTGATGATTCTCTTTTCTTCTCAAGTATGTCTTGGAAATATTAAACCTCGTTGAGGGCAGAGGAATATGCTGTACTCCAAAGATCTTCTGCATCTCAGCCGCTTACTTAAAATTCTGAAAAGTTTTATCTGGAGTTCAAATGTTCATTGGACTTTAACAAAAGTTTTTGGGTTATAGCATGACCTATTAAAATGTCTGTGACTGAATACCACGAGAGGTTAGCGGATTTTCAGCATTTTGGCTTTTATACAGACAGATAGAACCTGTTATTCTTACGGAATGCATCTTCCCTGGGACTAGTAAGCATACACACCTGGGAGAATGTCATGGAGACCTGTGATAAAAATGGCAGTAGGACAGAGATGTAGGAAGTGGGGAACCTGTGGCAGAAGTTATTATAAGACTAGAAGTTATTATAAGACTAGGTACGTAGCCACATCTCACACTGAAGATTCTGCCAGGGTTCAGAGATCATTGTGCAGAGCTTGGACTAACATAAAAAAAAAAAAAAAGCTATGAATCTTAATGGACCAAAAAATTAAAGTCCTGACAAAGTATTTACTGGCAAATAAGCAGTGAGTTTATCCCCTCCTGGAAGAGACAGCCCAAGGAAGGCAGACGGAATTCTTTAGAAGACCTCTGACAATATTTAAGTTTTCATCTTTTCCAATCAATATTTTTCAAGCRCATTTTCCAGATTGGTAATGTAAACATTTGGCAAGTCAAAATCAAGCAACAAGCTCAACCCATCTCTTTCCAAATGCCATTTTATTGAAGTAGTAGCTCCTCTTCCTTCGTTAGCTAGGTTTCTTGAATGTTATCTCTCTTTTTCCTTTTTCACTCTCCATTGCTCCGTGGTTGAGATGGACTTGCAGTAGAGAGGGCTACAGAGTCCTCAAATTCTCCTCCTCATGAAACCTCTGAAAACTGGTGCATAAATGTTCRGGCCTTCCTGCTGTGTAAAGGTTCATTTGTCTGCTTCTGGTATGAGAAAAGAACTACAGTACACAGAATTCACCTACTTTGATTTTAATTTAAAAATGGAAAATTTCTACAGAAATTACCATAAAAACTCTAAACAGCAATTGATTGAAAATTTCACCTACAACAATAAGATCCTTCTTCAAATATCAGCACTAGATGGGCAAAAAAATGTCTTTGTTAGGATATTTTAACAGAGTTTCTTGAGCATTACATGGTCTGTATATATCAGCTTATACTGCAGAAGTGGACACATTTCACGGATTTTGTTTAAAAAAGGTAGAGTGAAATAGGTGATGTATTGCTGGAATTTTAATATTGAAGTTGGTAAATGAATGTAAACTTCTATTTGCACYATCTGGCATTTTTGTGCAGTATATTCATCAAAAATAAAGAGCAGATAAAAGCAGAGTAAGAGTCTATAAATGCCCTTCCTTTACTTGCATTTCTGAGAAGCTCAACAACAGAACACAATAGCTGCTTCCCAAGCCAAACAGAAAAAACACTGTAATTTCCAAAGAGTTATTGCACCCTTACACTGCAAGTAAATTTTAGAGCAAAAATGCAAACCACTCCTTTTAGAAAACCTGTTTAGGTCTCAATGGCTGAATAATCTCTCTTTCAGTGATCAGGGGAAAAGGGTCCGACAGAATCGCTTTGGCATTCTTGGGCATCAAGAATGGGCAGCATTTTAGATAAAATGACCTCTATTTTATAGGACAAATATTACAATATTCTGAGTGGCCTGATTGTCTGACACCAGCAGTGACATGAGAATAGTGAAATAAGCCATATAAATATTCAAGAAGAGAGCATTTGCCTTAATACTTAATTTAGCTTTTTTTCCCTACGAAGTCTACGTACAGACCTGCTATCAGAGAAGCAATTTACTTGAAAGCCATCCTTCTTAATGTTCTCATTTTGATTTTGTGTTTGCAGATCAAAGAGGAAATCTACCCATACGAAACTTTCTCAATTTATCACCTTGGTGGATTTCACATTTATTAAATTCTTATCCATTTGAGCCTGTGCAAAACTCAATGTATAATTACCGCCATTATGTGTCATRCATAAGCTATGGCTTGACTTTTTTTGATGTCACAGATGGTGCAATAGGTACAACAGGTCTAAAGAGCTCTTCTCATCTTAACTTTCTCACTATAGATTTTGTTTATATTTTGCTTAATTTAACCTTGTCATTCAGATGTCAAAGCAAATTAATATACCTTTTAAGAAAAATCAGAATTGATTATTTCAACTGGTTGGTAACTGCTTCCATGAAATATTGTCATGTGGATCATGATGATATTTTCCTAGTGGGAAAAAAATAAAAAGAAACCTGGAGGAAAATGGAAAGGCAGAAGGAAGCACAAGAGAAAAGGGCAAAACACTAAAAATTACTGGATTTGGTTGCCTCCATTTCCAAGTAGCTAACCTTTTTTTTTTTTCCAGGAGAAGCAAACACTTACTTTTAGAAACATTTAAAATGTTTAATCTTACCTAAAAACATGACTCATTCACTTATTTATGCTCTTAGTATTTTGAATCTCTGGCTTTCATTCCATACTTTTTTTTTTCTGGATTCCTCCATAAGGTGGAAAGGGGTTTTTTTTCTGTAATAAAAAGAATGACACATTTTAAACCCCAGATTACTGGAATAAGAGAACGCGTTGTGGGAAGATGGCAAATAGCAGCCATAAATCATTTTCGTCACAGGAAAGGAAAGTGCTTTTCCACAATTTTGAAGATACATTTTTAACTGGATTGGCCTGACCTAGTAGGACAATTCCTAGTTTATTTTAATTGGTTACTTTGTCTGACAGAGCAAAAAAGGAACAGCATTTTCCTCATAGTTTGAATTATTACGTATTTTCATTTCATATGGGGTTTTTTTGCAATAGATAGACTGCTGGACAAAACAAATTCTACAGTGGACATGGGCTCATCCTAAATGGTCACGAACTGCAAATTTTAAGCTTGATATAAATTCTTTCAGAAAATACATTGACAGTTTTCCTTAATCACACTGATTAGGATATGACCAATATTTGTTTTGGAAAGGTCACATACACTACATGAAAAAACCAGGAAGAAAAATGTTAGGAAATAACACAAACCTTTTATATATGAACTGAGTCTGTCTTTAAAGAATGACCTCAAAGCAGCGATGGCATATCTTATTTGGCAAAATACTTTAAATTAATCTGCACCCAACCATAGAATCATCTTGACCTGAGTGATAACATTTCCAGTTAAACACTGTTTTCCTTGTTTTCCTGTCCTACTATGAAATTTGCTCCTGCAAGATGCATTGACCATGCTGTCTCAGCTAATGGTGATTGCTTTCACTCTAATGTCTGCAGTAGCTGTGCATCCCCTTGGGGCAAGAGGAACATTAGAGGGACAAAAGTAGTGATATTCCATTCCAGTGAAGTGCAATGCAATGAAAATCTCAAAATACATTAATATTTTAAAGTACTGAAATTACCATTCCAGCAATAATGAACTATTAACCACTGCAAAGATATTCTAAGAGGAAAAAAGGTCCCATGGTGGTTTCTGCTCCCACTGAAACTAAGAAAGAAGTTAATTACTGAAATTCTAATGAATGACAGTTTTCCACTGGCCAGGCTAAAGGAAGGGACACGTATCTTTAGCACTTGTTACTCTCAGGGAGTCTCACTGTTTGCTTGCTCTCTATCTGATAAAAGAAAGACAACCATGAAAAATAACAGGGAAATATTTGGAGTTACTGTATTAGTAATGCATGCAACTTCCAGAATACTATAGATAAGAGCTAGAAGTATCAAAAAAGACTAAAGAGGAAAGAAAAACAAATGTGGCTTAAGAATTAAATGACGGCTATTCCTTATCGCCTCAGTACATTTCTACGCAAAATGCAAAAGATGAGGTTCCTCTGGAGAAATACAATATTTAAAATACAAATTTTCAAACTGATCTGTCTGAATTACAATCTAAAATAAYAACAATTATGAAAATAATAATTATAATAAAATATTCAAGCAGAATATGATAATTGAATCTGAACTCATTTGCTTGCAAACAAAAAGTACGAGTATATAAAAAAAATCCGGAGAGGCTGAGACACCAACTGAGTTTCAATTAGAAAGGAACACAAAAGGCAACATGAAATGGTTCTATAAATACACTGTAAATAAGAGGAAAACAAAGAGAAGAAGAATTCCATTACTAAGTGTGAGAGAGAGCAAATAAAAGATGGCATAGGAAAAAGGGCTGAAATATTCAGCGCCTTTTAGTTTATTTAGTCTTTACCAAAATATTAAATTTTGACTAGCTACTTGACTTTATTTAGAAGATAAGAAAACAATGCAAATCAGAAGGGGCTGAAAAACATGCAGTTAGAAAAGTCTGAATTGTTAGGGTCATATACTTTCCTGAAGCAATCTCTAAGTCTTTATTGTCATCCYCAATGACTGAAGGAAAACAACTTTAGGAACTATCTTTAGTAGAAAAGGAAAACTCAGAAATTCTCTTCCTTTTCATTTCTGGAAAGAGTCAGGGTGAAATTAATAAATAATCAAATAAATACCTGAAAATACTAAAGTAGGAGAAAATAATAAAACCTGGTTGGACAAGAGCAAATTATGTTTAAATTTTTCCAAGTTCTTTGTTTGACAGAATATAGTGAGTAGGGAAAGAATTCTTGTTTGGATATTTACAGTGTGCAATGTTTTTGGTATTATTCAAATGGCTTGGCTCCTAAAAAAGCTAAAGAAATACAGCTATAGATGTAACTTACAACAGTGGCATTTTTACARCAAATGGACTGGTTCATGTACAACAGATTTGAGCAGTAAGTCCCAAAAAGAATTATCAATATGTCTCTGTCAAAATGGGAAAGGATCTCTTGCAGATAGGATTTATTGTAGGCCAAGCTCCACTTAACAGTTTCAGCAATTTGGATGTCAGAGTGACATTTTCGCAGGAAACTGCAAAGAACAGGACTTGCAAGCTCTTTGGAGAATATGATCATAAATCAAAATGATCTTGGCTAATTGGAGAGAAAGCAAGAAATTGACAAGAGCAAATTAAATGAAAGCATGAGCAAAGATCCACAGTTCAAAGAGAGCATTTAAATGCACTCATACAAAATGAGACCTGCRCAGGAGTACAGAAAAGAATCTAAGGGTTATAATGTCTTTGAAATTAAATATGAGTCAGCTACATGTTTCCATTATGAAAACATTAAATAGGCAACGCAGGTCAGAGCTTCAGCAACAGCAGTATCCTGTGTAGGACATGGAAAATAAGTATTGCCTCCTATTAGTCCTGATGAAACTGGAGATAAGTTGATGTACACTCATTTTTAGGAGAAAATAGAAAATGTTTTTTAATTGTTTGGATGATGAAACRCTGGAGCAGCCTAAATTACACTGTTGTGAAACCTCCCTCATTTTTGCAATTTATTGCATTTGAATTGAAGAAAGAAGAAAATAAAGGTTTTATTCTAATGTTTATTTGATCCAGCATGTTGGATAYATTTCTTTTAAACAAGTAGTTGCTCAATGAACTTGAGGCATAAGCTTTCAATGGATACAAAAACATATGGATATTATAATCTATTTTTTTCCAGTGTAAGATTAACTGGAATGCTTTTCRGTCTTGCATTTTCTTTAGGCTACTCAGGCCTTGCATATAAGCACATAGCTGCCATTTTCCACAAAGCTTTCTTAACATCCCTATGCCTCTTTTGATAGTTTTGATTGTTGTAGAATCATACTTGCTTAAGAAATAAATATTAAAATCAAATACATATCCTTATATAAACCAAAATAACAGTCTCTATGCAGATCTTTGTTTTCATAGCTTCACAAAAGCTGAAATTTTATTAACATTTGCAATTAGGTTTAACGATTAAATGAAGAAACCCAAAYATAATAAAAAAATATTTTATTGGTTCCATACAGTAGCTGTGTAAAACTTTGAATGGTGTTGTATAATAAAGGTTTGAATCCTCCTAGATGTACACCTTTGGCCCAATTCATCAGGGTTATGTATAACAAAATTAAAGACGAAATGCTGTACAAATGTAATCTTACATGACAGAAGCATCTTCCTCTTCCAAAGATTGCATCAGTAGTTCAGCTATATGGATAATGGGTGTTAGTAAAAAGAGGTTTGGCTTTATTTTTTTTTTTACCTTTTGAATACCTAGTGAATACTTGCAATATTGAAGTGTTCTGCTAGAAGGGAGCCTCAACTAGAACTTTAATTACAGTGCAAATTGTGGAATAAGCAATCGTTATTCAAACATTACATTGTTAACTATATTACTGTGAGCTCAGAGGTGCAGTAATGTTTGTATCTCTTCACTTATAGTCTGCACTTACAGCGATGACCTCTGAAGGCCRGAGAACTATTAATTCCCCTGTAAAACATGTAATGTGACTCATACATTTTATTTGTTTTTTAGAAATTCCAAAAGTATATTTGKGCATATTAATAAGTCTTTTTTTTTTTTAAATTAAGAGATTTTAAACTTTTTTAAAAGCTCAAACTGGACTTTAATCTTTAAATACAAAGTTTTACTTCATAGTCAAGGAAGGGGTTTAATGACTTTAAATTAAAAGGGAAGTTAGAGAAAGGTATTAAGTGAACTAGATTTTTTAATACAAAGATACATACTTAATTTAAAAATTGTGTTAATAAAGCACTTTGAGACTTTACTTAAGACCAGTTTATTTATTTTTATACTACATTTTCACAAACCAGAGAAAAATATGCCATGAGTATTACATAGTGAATGTCATGGGCAAATGAGAGGCTGAGGTAACTCATCTTCAGGTGATCAAAGGTGGTATCCAGACAATGAAACCCAGTTGATGACATAGATTTTATTCTATACTCCAGAAGCAATCTCTACTACAGCYGGCATTTGCAGCCAAAGTAATAGGCCTCGCCACATTACTTTGTGTGGTTAATAGTGTGCTATTAGGAAAGATGTTTTTTCATAAAAGTTGTATGTTATTAATTAATCATGGAAATATACTGCTACTTTCATCTGCAAWATTCCAAGTTATTTAATTATTAGCTAGTTGGGAAATGTCGATGCATCCATTTAAATTCAAACTGTTATTTATCTAGCCTACAATCATAGCTGTATCCAATCTAAATTAAAAATGCATTGAAATGCACTGAAGACACTTTATTTAAAGTGTTACCAAATATGTTACAGGAAGTAAAGCTGTGTAATTACTTAAGGGATCATATTTATAGCACTGGAGTATCCCAAGCATTAAATGGCTTTTGTAGTTGATTAAATGTTGAAGTGATGCTGAGGTAGAACTGCCAGCACTGCCAATGTGCAACCCATACATTTTTCTCCCGGTCTGTGAAATGCTGTGCTGGCATCCTTTAGGGCTGTCCAATACTATCCCTTGAAACAGCAATGAATGATGGAAATCAGGGTTTACTTGCAATATGTGGAGGATTCAGAAAGTAGTATGAGAGATTAAAGAGCATATAATGAAAAATTAGAAATCAGGAGGAAATAGCATTATGGAGGTGGAGGAGTGATGTACAATGCTAGAAAGAAATAGCTAAGGATGAAAGAAGGTAGAGGTGAAAAGCACAGGGAGCAGAAAAACAAAGTGGACTTTATTTTGTCTTGAAAATATTGTCTAGATACCCAACAAGAGGATAGGGACACATAAGAAAAGACATTTTAAAAAAAACTTTATGAGCTCTGTAAAGACTGCAAATCAGCGGAGGTGGTTACGTCTTTATATAGTCATGAGCTAAATAACGAGTTTTTTACATGATCACAATGCAGTCTGGGTATCATCCTCAGCAAGAACAGGACTCTGCCTCCCACAGACAGTGCAGCTGAATGAAATGCTCTTGGGTAACTCAGCCATAGGGCTATGTATGGCCAAGGAAAAGACTTATCAGAGAACATATGAAATCTTCAAATAAATTATTAGTGGTCAGTAGTGACCACTGTTGGACAACACTACCAGGTTTTCTGTGTTATGTTCCTTTTCTGCCTTACACAAATGTCGTGAGTGAATGGTATTTTTCTTATTCTTATGCATTAGTTCAATTAGTCCATAAACAGTCTGTTTATTCAGATTTCACACACAGAAAAAAAAGGAAAGAAAAGGAATGATAGCTTGAGACAAAATAAAAAAGTGTGGTTTTTTAATGACTGCTTCATATTCAGAACTCCCTTCTGACTCTTCTAATATTGTATTTGGAAACAACTGTTCTATGTATAGAATTATGATATTTTCAAATATCCTTTGGGGAAAAGGCAAATAGACTGCATGAAAATGAAGAATATAAGAATACTATAAAAAAATTAGAAAGTAGTTCAAAGGTGCTCATTTACAATGGAGGAAATTAAACATGCAAATACATTATTATCACAGAGGTAGTTAACAAACAAATGAGTAGGAAAAAAACATTGTGCCTTCTAATTCATCATTGTTTAGAAGACACCTGTGAGTTCTATCTGAAAAATGACAATGCTGAGAAATGCAGATGGTTGAATTTTGCCTTCTCTCAGTTACTTCTCTTACACATTAATTACATGGGGGGAGGAGGCAAGAATGTTGTCTGTAAGAAGACAATACCATTTAAATACATATGATAAAAATCACATATAATTTAAATATTTATGTTAAATGGCTAAATAAAAGAATGAAAGACATTTTTGCCTCTCACTCTTTAACATGTTTTGTGGGTTCCTCAAAGCCACAGGAACTTCTAGAAACCCCATCTAAAAGGTTTTCATGGAAAATTTGAGCAGTCATACACTTTTGTTGCACTGCTTCTTTAATGCTTCTTGGCATGGTGGCACCTGAGAATCATGATGTACTCAGAAAAAAATTATTATGTATACATAAATGATTTTCAAAAGAACACTATTTGCTTTTATTTTTTAAGCCAACTGTTGCTGATATCATTTCACATTTCAGCCAAAATAGTTTCATTGTCCTCTAAGATCTCAACTCAGAGACTAACTTTTTCACACAGCCAACTCTGGGTTAAGAAGAAAATTCCTTGTGTTTTAACTAGTGGACTGAAGTTGTCCCATGAAGGGTCTATAGGCATGTTAAGACAGCCAAGATCTACCCATTCTCCCATAAAACTTAATCTTTGAGAAAGACTGAAAGTATGATGCTGTTACTACCTGTCCTGTTCTTCAAGAAAATCATTTAATACAAAAATGGGTTGCATCTATTGGCCTTTAAACTTCAAGGAGCCATTCAAAACTGGAAAAAAAATGGCAGAAAACAAAACTCTATTAATATATAAAGACCACTTCATGAACATTTAGCAATAGATAAACATTGGCAATGCAARGATGGTGTTTTCATCTAAGAATATAAATGACATAAGCAGAAGAAAAGGTTCTACAAGTACTTGCAGCAAGTAGCTATTGTTACTGTTGTTTTGTTAATGTCTTTCAGGGGAAGCTTTCTGCATGAGTACATTAGGTTGGTTTAGCATTTGGCTGTTAAAAACAGACAAAAGCTGGGATAGTAGGAAAGACAAACAACTACATGAGAATATTTTAGACAGTAGGTCCATAAACTTTTGAGGACAGAGTGTCTCTTGAGCTCACTGAAGCAAATGGTCACAGGAATGAAGACAGTGKCAAGATAATTATGCCTTCGGAAAAAAATTCAGCATAGCCAAGTTAAATAGTCAACAGTGGGGTTTCACAACCACAGGCGTGGCAGAGCTTGACGCTTGTTGAACTGGAAGGTACAAAGGAAAAGCTGTCTACAACAACRTCTGCATTCTCCAGAAAGGTACAGCTAGATACTTCTCACACTTGTCAGTTCTTTTGATTTTTTCTGACTTCAGAAGTGCAAAATTCTTTCCAAACATTTGTAAATAACACAAACACATTGGTCTGAGAAGAGTTACCATATACCTTACTATGTCAAGGCTAGGTGATATTTTGTTACTGTAGACATTTTACTCCCTCAATATTTTATATCAATAAAAGAGACCAAAGACTAAAATTAGAACTGGGCCTCTATGTCTTTACATGAGAAAATCTCAATTTTATTTTATATTTAATAAATGTGTCTTTTATATACATCCTTATATTGTCATTAAACATCATTTGAATATAGGCCTTTGCTGTGATAGAGGTACTAATGAGGATGCGGGCAATTCATTTTAAGAGAAGCCATAAGAAGGAATTGACAGACTAGACATTGGGTAAGCAGAGTCCTGAAAAGCCTATATATATTTCAGAAGCAAATATTAAATGGGATTGGCCAGGTGTGAAGTGATGGATCAGGAAACAAGCAGTGAAACAGGACTGGACCAGAATATTTGAGACAAATTTAAAGAATTTAAATTTCATCACTGTGATTTCCATGAGTATGAAGGAGATATGGGAAAGCAAGCTAGGAGGTTTAGCAACTTCTGGAAATATTAACTTCTGATAAAATCTCACAAAGCAAAATTAGTTTGATAGTCTATTCTATTTCTTGCTTTGTACTTCAACAAAATATCACAGGCCYTGCTTGAGTAGACAGGATGGAAGGGCGTATCTGCTGAGAACCATAGGTACTAAACTCGTCTCAGTGTGATATTTGTAATTTGTTTTCACAAGTATTCAATACATCCACAGGTTTAGGGGTTTTGTTTGGCATGTTTTTTGTTTTGTTTTGGTTTGGGTTTTTTTAAAGAGAAGAAAGGAAAGAAAGAGAAACATTTGCAAGAAAAACAGTACCCTATTTCAGAAATAATGTTTGCTGGCAAACAAGTACAGTATGTGCTCTAAAACAGTTTAATCTAATACAATATAAAGTGAATTACTTCTTGAATTGCCACCTTCCAAAAGAAACAAGTAATAGTGCAGAGGATGAAAATTACTGATCGATTCTGATGATTATATATATTTATTGTAGGTTGTGCTATAAATGTACCAGACATGGAATAAGCCAACTCTTTCATTCTACAAAAAAACCCCAAAACCCTCGACAAAACCAATACACAACATATCAATTTTTTTCTAGTACACTGGAAACATATTTTTCATAGAAATAAACACATTTTGCAACCTTTTCTTTTTCTCTTTTATTTTGATAAAATAAAAGGTACATAGCAGGGTGTCTTGTAACAAACTGTCTGTTGAAATTGCAACAGGACACTCTATATGCCTAGTGGCCATTTAATTTAATGGGATTTTTATTAGAGTACACGTACTGGTTTATTTAAACCACAGGGGTCTTTGCAAGTAAAAGCACAATCTGAACATTGAAAAAAAACAGTCACACTTATTGTATTTTTAAAATGAAATATATTGCATTTTGATTCAACTTTTTAAATTGTTTTTTTCCTAACCRTTTGAAGAAATTTCACTTCTGTTGCTGTATAAAATATAATTCAGTTCTTTAATTGTCACTGCATAACAGTACAATTGCTTCAAGAGTACCAAAAGACTTTACAACTAAAGGGCATTATCTTTGCACCGGGAGCCTGTAAGTAAAATTTGCATCCCAAAAATTCTCTTTGTTATTCTACTTGAGGGAACATTTCTATTTACTTCATATTTTCACATTCTAATATTTACACACATGGAGGCAGGAAAATGGCTGTACATGGATGATCACAAATACCAGAAATATCTATCATGTCTTTAGACTTCTGAATCTACTTTATTTGACTTTTATTCCAGTTCATTAGTTACAGTTATATTTTAGAAATACTCTATATTATTAACAAGATTAATTCACATTGTGATGATAAGTTTTGCATTTAAGTCCATTAATAATTTCATCTCTTTCTTAAACTACTTCATTAAGGTTTTCTAAAGTGAAACATCAAAAACTACAACACAAAATTTTGGGGTTCTCAGTCTGGAGATTACAAAGTGAAAAAACCTCTCACAGGAAAACTAATGTTTTATTGATAAATGTTTTTTATAGCTAGGGATCATTTGAACTTCAAAAAATCTTTTTGTACTTGTTTGAACTGAAGTTTTTTGGGCATTTTACATATTGTAAAGCACAGTTTAAACAAACTGCTTTTTGTAAGAAATAACCAATAAGAAGTAAAAAAAATAGTAGTACCACCATGTATAGGATGGTTAAAAATATTCCAGCCAAGAACATGGAATAAATGGATGTGGACAGGACGGTAGCAGTACAATTATTTTCTTAGCTGAAGGGGAAAATTGGCTAAGCAGCTACACAGCAATGATGTACATTAAAAAACAYTATCAGGGCTACATAGTCAAGCACTCAAGATTGTTAGAATTTCAAGCTGCYATAAATGAAGTGTTACTATGCTTTGGAAAATCAGTACCAAACACCCAGCCTGCATTAACAAATATGGAAAGCTTCTGGTGCTAATCACTACTCGACCTAGGCCAGTTGTGTTACTTCCACAAACAAAAGGAATGAGCAACAACTCCCTTCATAATGGACTATGAATACATCAAATGCTAGTAGTGACCAAATATGAAAGAAAGTTATTATTCAATCACACATTTCAATGCAAAAAAAAAAATAAAGGATGACCATTCTTTTCTGAACTATCTGCATCTCTGGACCTGTATATGGTGTTTCTACCATGCATATATATAATATGTTCTATTCTCTATGATTCTATGATTCTGTATGATTAGTAGAGAGATTTGCTTTTCATACTGAAYATGTAAATTTAAACACTTGCAAAGGTGTTTATGCATGAGCTAAAGTAGTTGCTTTGTCATCTCCTTGTTCCAAAAATAGAAGTAATTTAGCAAAACAAGGACCAGTTGGATCTTTCAGAGGCAGGTTACCACTCCTCTCTGCAAACAATGAATAATCAGCTACAAATATTCAAAATGAATGATTTACTAATAATAGATGAATTTCAAACTGTTGGCTGACATTGCAAGAATTCACAAATAGCAATTAATAATTGTATTAAAATTGAACTAGAAATCTTTATTCATGAAAAGATTTATTATGAGAAAAAGGGCTAAATTGACAAAGAGTAGTGGGCATGCCTCTGAGCTCACTTTTTTAGGATTAATTGTACTGATTTTGATTAAGTCAGTAGGCTTGTTTGTTGGTTGTTTCTAATTCACAACAGTCTAACTGAATAAAGAAGAACAGTAATTTTTATAGGCAAGACAGTAAATTTGTGTTCAAAATATCAAGAAGAATCTGTGTGTAAAGGCCACATGTCACAGAAAAAAAGCTAAGTAATGAGCACAAGTAAGAATCAAACATTRTATTACTAGTTAATGAGATTACCTTAAAATGAAGATATGTCATTCCAAGTTAAATTACACAATTCAAACAGTCTTGTTTCAAGTTCTGTGACTTAGTCTATGGAAGAGAGGAACTGGTGCACAGCCTTATTTGATTTTAGAAGGTGTGATCCTGGAGACTAAATACAATGTTGCTACTAAACCATAAGAGGGAAGATGATGTCCGGCTTCGTAGTCCGTCTTACTTTCTTATATTGCTTAAAACACAGAAGGCAGGATGTATTCTGTACAATTTATTCTGTATTGTAAAAACAAAGCAAGCGTCATTCTGGGATCATCATAGACTAGTTCAGTGTTTGGAACTTGTTATATGGTTGTTACAGCATGGTTTCCTTTTGAGGATATGCATATAAGAATTATGTAACTCTTTTCTGTTTTGAGAAAAAGCCAGTTCCTTGGCTGATTCCAGAATGTGAAAACTAACAAGGTCGCTCAGAGCCACACTGTCCTTTCTTGCTGATCTATGCTTCATTCACTGAAAATGTAATCCAGCATTATGTCATGATGTTCAAATTTAAATCTCTCAAACCAGTGTAAATAACTGGAAGTTATGAAGAGGAAATTAAAAACCATAGAGCACACTGAAAAAGAAATTTACAAGAGTGATTGAACATCTAATCACAAGACACTGGGAGAAGAGAGGATAAGTTATTGTCAGTAAATCTGAGAGGTTTTTACTTTGTGTTTTAGTTTTTAATTGGGCATTGTAAAGAATTTAAGAAGGAAAATAATTGTAATTATATGTCTTAATGCAAACTACACGTATCAAACCACTGGATATTATGGGTAGAGATAGCAGATACTACAGATTAAATTATCTTCTTTTCTACAAGTTACCATTTTGAATGTGTCAAAAGCCAGTTCTCTGATGCTGCCAATTTTACACAATCAAAAGTCATAGCTTTTCCCTCAAAATCATGAGTTTGATTTAAAATTTGAGAGATTTTATTTTGACATATATTCTCTTCCCTGGTGAGATTTTAACACTTGAACACACATGAAGAAATCCTGTCCTCTCCCGGAAGAAACAGTAAATTACCTCAGTGAAAGTTTTTTATACACAGAGCAGGAGCTGAGAAAAAACTTGGTATGAGTGAAAATAGAATTGTCAAAGCAGAAAATCTGCTTTTAGCCAGAAATATTCTAGTTTTATACAAATTACAACCTGTAAAATCCTCAGTTGCTTTATTTTTATCATCTGATTTAAAAAAAAGAAAAAAAGACAATATTCAGTTTTCCATCATTACTCGTCAAAAGGCTTGTCAGACAGAATAACATCAGGTCCAAGAAATCTATAAATTTATTTCCATTGTACATCTATAGGAAAGGAATTATATTAAAGAAATAATCATACTATAAGAAATCCAGAATTCTAGCAGGTAAAAGGTATCCGAAGCATTGTGTGATCACCTCTTCAGGACAGAAAATCCTGCCCAGGACTATTGCACTTAGCTATACTTAATTCAGTGTAAAAAAATCAGTGAGGTTTAAAAGCTTCATACAGAGTCTCTAATTGAATTTAGGTGAAGCGAAACTAATGTACTGTTTGGCATATCTGAATCACCTTTCCTAAAAGAAGCATTTTACTTCTTCCTATGGTTTATGAGTAAGAATTCTGCTTACAGACTGTAACTTGTGCTAAACAAGTGTGTTGATGGGTATACATGTGCGTTAGAAGCACTGTTCTACTCAAAACCACTCATTCACCTCTGGCACACCCTCATAGCTRGCCCTTAAGATAGAGGGCTGTAACTTGAAGTGATGCTGTGTAAAGGCCACATACTCTAAGCCCTGTACCGATCACTGATCACATCTGGTCCTTATCTCTCCACGAGCAATCCTGTAATTTTTGAGCTCCAGAGTACAAATATGAAGCATGTAAAGTGGGAGGAACCATGTGCACAGCCTCCTGTATTCAGCGGAATAAGCAAACCAAAACGCTTTTTTAAAAGATATGCAATACTGAGAAAATACTCCCTTTCTCAGAATATAATTAAATGCATGCTCATACTATGCAATGAACTTTCTATTTAAAGGCAAAATACTAAATTTTAGGGCAAAAGAAGAATGTAACAATTATATCCAATTAACAGAAGTAATTTTCTATATTTTGCCAGTAACACGTGTAACACATCAGTATACCAAATAGCTCTATAGGTAGGTAAGTAGACAAATGGATAGATAGATAGGTAGATAGATAGAGAGATAGATAGATAGATAGATAGAAAAACAGATAGATAGACAGGCGGAGACAACTTTCACTAGATTAGGTTGCTCAAAGAGCCGTCCGACCTGTCCTTGAACACTTCCAGGGATGGGGCATCCACAACTTCTGTGGGCAACATGTTCCATTGTATCACCACACTCATAATAAAGCATTTCTTCTTAATATCTAATCTAAAMATACCCTCATTGTGTTTGAAGCCTTTATTCCTTGTCCTTACATTATGTGCACTTGTAAAAAATCCCTTACTGACTTTCTTGTAAGCCTCTTTTTTTTAGGTACTGGAAAGCTACGCTGAGGTCTCCTCAGAGCCTTCTCTCCAGGCTGAGCAAGGCAAACTCTCTCATGCTACTTTCATAGATGTGTTCCAGCCCTCTGACCATCTTCACGGCCCTCCTCTGGATTCACTCCACCAGGTCCACACACTTTTTATGTTGGGGGCCCAGAGCTGGATGCAGAACTCCAGGGGAGGTCTCAGGGGAGTGGCATAGAGGGCAAGAATCTTATCCCTTGACATCCTGCCGACACATCTTTCGACGCAGCCCAGGGCACATTTGGCTTTCTAGGCTACAGGTGCACATTGGTGGGTCATGTCGAGCTTCTTGTTAACCAGCACTCACAACACTCACAAGTCCTTCTCCTCAAGGCTGCTCTCAATCTTCTCTCTACCCAGTCTTGATTTGTGCCTGGGATTTCCTTGAATCAGGTGCAGGACCTTGCACTTGGTTTTGCTGAATTCTTTGAGGTTTGAACAGACCCACCTCTCAAGCCTGTGAGGGTCCCYCTGGACGATATCTCTTGCCTCCAGCATATCAATGGCACCACACAGCTTCACGTCTTCAGTAAAGCTGCTGAGAGTGCACTCAATCCCGCCATCTATATGACCCATGAAGATGTTAAATAGCAACATCCCCAACACCGACCTCAAAGGAACACCACTCTTCACTGGTCTCTTCTCAGACATCAAGCCACTGACCAGAACTCTCTGAGTGCAGCTGTCCAATTCCCTTTCCACCAAGTGGTTCACATCAAATCCATGTCTCTCCATTTTAGAGACAAGGATGTCATGTGGGATAGTGTCAAATGCTTTGTCCAGGCAGATGACGTCAGTTGCTCTTATCCACCAATGCTGTAAACTTTTTGAATATCAAACTGATTTTTTCAGTCTTCACTGTTACCAAGTACAGATCACTGCCAGACACTTGGGTAATATTGTTTTTAGTTTTTCCTGTTCTGTTGCTTGAGTCTCTACAAAAGGTTGCTTGTCTGTGCAAGTGCTATTAGTTGCCATGACAGTATTTGTGATATCAATAAAGCAGCAGTTAGTCTGAAATCTCCTGCTCCCAAAAGGTGCTTGGTGCCCCCTATAAAACATGCAAAGACAGGGTCTGTCTTTCACAGTTCAGATCTCCAGAAAAAAATCAGACACAGGGCCACAAATTATTCTTAACAAGCTCAGCTATTGTCTTTAATTCTGTAACGCAAAGCCCTTCTGTAATTCTTTGATTCTGTGGTACTTCACATAAGCAGTGGTGAGAAACCCGATTTCTTGTTGGAGATGGAACACACGGAAAGACAGAAAAATCGAATTCTTGGACCACTGGGCCTTACCACATAAGGAACTGAAAGGCTCTGTTTTTAAGGTCCGTTCTGCTTTGAGGAGGTCAGCATAGACAAGCGCCAGATGTCTCCTCTAACTTAAAATATTCTGCGATTCAATGACTCAGTGGATGGATTCCTTCAAAAATTACTCAGGATCTTCTTTTTACTCCAATTTAGAGGGTGTTTTCAGAGGGTAGAGGGGAGATTGGCATGCTCAGTGTGACCAAATTCAGAGGGCAATCTCTGGTTTTATGTAACACCAGTTTATAACGATAAGGAAAGGGAAATTATAGCTCAAAGGAACCCTTTAGAAAGTAGGATCTCTCATTTTCAATAACATTCAAAAACAACCAGAGCAGACTGCTGCAAAACTATCTCATTGAGAAGCTTCACATGAATATGAACATGGGTAGAGAAAAGCTTTGTTCTTAAGAATGCAAGGGGAAATGACAGGAAAAATTGTCACCTGATGACACAGGTTGCGGTGCAGGTCATAAAATGATTTCACATCAAGCAGATATAATGGCCATCTAAGAATCTGAAACACTCAAAATTCTTTTAGTGCTTATCTCTATCAGCTGGAATTATTGCACAAAGAGCAACAATAATAATAATAAGGAATAATAATAATCTGTAGGCAGAACTGAAAAAAACAACATAAGGTGAAGCAGATACTTCCATTTTCCTAAATCAGTTATAAATATTATACCATGCAAGGAGGGTAGCTACATCACTACTAAAATAAGTAATAAGATAAACAAGYAGTATATGAACTATGAAGCTATTATTAATGAAATAATTCAGTTGTGAATAGGTTGCAGAGTATTCTCTTTGTGCTTTGTTCTGTTTTGTTTGGTTTTAATATGAGGAAAAAAGTATAAATGACTGAATTAGTAATATCTATTTCTATAAAAAGTATACATAATTAGAACACAACTAATTTTGATAACGAAATGCATTTGCAGGTCTCTTTTTAAATATATGTTTTGTGCTTCTTTGTATAAGCTGTGGGAGACATATAATTCAAAATAATTAAAACTGTAAATAGTAAGACTTGTTTCTTAAAAGTACTGAATATTTGAATTCAAGGGCTATTTTCTTCAATTTTCACTCATTTGTTGACTAGGCAGCAGAACCTTTAACATTTGCCTTGCTTTTAGATCTTATATCATTTATTGCAAAAATGCCTGTGGAAAGAAAGAACCAAGAACTGCTATGACTAATCCCCAAAAGATATCTTAGTGAGCATCAGTCGTCCCTGATTTTTGGCCTTTTTGCCTGTTGACGTTTACTGTTCCTTATTATAGCCATTAGGAAACTGGAAAACATAGCTTTTGGTACAGTGGAAGTCCCCTGTGACAGGAGGCCAGGACAAATCTGAAAATTCTTGGTGTAAATGAGCAGATCTTGGAATCCAGAGACTGTCAAAATATAGACAATGACAAGAAGGACCTTTTTGGATCATCAGCTTTCCACTTGTACCAGAAGAATAGCACATTAACACCCTAAAGATATGTTTACTTCTACAAATTAGACAAGATGGAGAAAACTGAACTGTCAAATAATGCAAATTAATGTAAAACAAAATGTAAAGCAAAAGTAGCTGTTATTTATTTAACACTTACTAAAATTAATTGGAATTATATGAGTAAAAACTGCTGTGACCTGAATTAAAATACTTAGAACCAAAATCCCTATGTCTCCAGATCATCAGCTGATAAGAACTGCACTTCAGAGAACCCAGAGACTTCAGCAGAGACCCTATCCTGGAGTTAGTCTCTAAATAAGACAGGAAAGTTATTGTGATTCTGAATCTCAAGCTCCATCCAAGCTCTGCTCCTCTTTCAGCTCCATAGAAGGTGTCTGAAGAATAAACAACAAAATCTTTCAGAATGGAGAGTGGTTTTGTAATGAAGAAAGTATGTGACTAGTTCCCAGACCTGCCAC
Organism: Parotia lawesii; assembly: GCA_003713295.1. Lineage (NCBI taxonomy): Eukaryota > Metazoa > Chordata > Aves > Passeriformes > Paradisaeidae > Parotia > Parotia lawesii. The sequence goes on along the minus strand of RAHM01000069.1, from coordinate 970,812 downwards.
AGACTCTRTTCTGACCTTAATCTCTCTATTATTCAGTTCCTTATCTGCGAAATAAGACAGTAATACTTCTGTTCTCCCATTCTTTGTCTGACTTGGTTCCCTGCAGCGTCGGATCTTTGGAATAGCAACTGATTTCATTTGAGTATATTTTCTGGTCCTTCCATATCTACTTTTTAATCCCAGCTGAGGTGACAGAGGTTCTTCTAATACAAGCAATTAAAAAAAATCACTGAGTGTTTTTTTGGGAATAGAATCATATCTGAAACCTGACAATGTAATACTAAAAAGCTTTCATGATAAAACCTCTGTATATAATGTCCACATTGGAACAAAAAGAAGTGTTGGGGGAAGGGGTAAGTGGTGAATAAAATTGTGCCTTAATATTTTGCTGAAACTCTAGGCCAACAACGTAATTACTTGAAATAACTTACGTGAAAGTACCACATTTTGCTGAGTATATGGACATGTGAAGTCCTGGATCCTTTTAGATAGGAAAGTATCCAGTATCCTGGATGTTTTTCCTACATAGCAAGTTAGGCAGATTACCCCACTTTCACTGACAAACTGTCTTAAACTAATTCAAATTAATTACAATACTAACATGTACGCAAATTGATTGATGCACGAAAAAGAGTTATTAAGTATACAAAAAGTTAGCCAAGTACTTTGATCAAGACTATCTGAAAAGGAGTATGAAGGGAAACTACACTGAGAATCTGCAAGGCAGCATGAAGACTGACTGAAAGAGAAAAAGATTCCTGGATCATTTCCCAAAATGATACCAAAATGATTCCCAAAACCATACCTGTCATGGGGAACATTAAATACCAATACAGCTCTTGGATAAAAACAAAATTAATCAAGCATGCATCATCACAGAGGGCAATTTTATGATCCAGAAAGGAGAGGATTTAACTAGCTTGCTCAAGAAGGAACTAGTAGAAATTGTGAGAAATTTCTACATTCAATACTTTTTGTCCACTGGCTACTTCAATTTAACAAACTAAGCAATGTTCTCCCTGAACAAACCAACATAAAAATACTGTATTTTCTAAGCATAAAGTGACATAATTGAGGTGGTTAGTAGCAACTCTTTCCAGTGTTCAAAGGTCATAGCAGTAGTAGATTGATCAGGACACTCTTTCAGAAGCTTAAATCCCAAAAATATTTGCTGAAATAAATATATTTGGAAGCAAGTTGTGTAAGAGGTAAGGCAATGAAAAAAATCTTATAATGTAAGGGTTAAGGAAGATATCTGCAGATCTGATAACTGAACAAAGAAAAATAAGTGAAATTTAGCTCATCAATAAATAAGGAGTAGGATCAAATAAATTATGCGAACGTGTCCTCCTAAGGCTCAATTTACGAGAAAGAAGTGTTAGTGCTATACAGAATGAACAAAACAGCTTTGGACAATCAGTAGGTAATAATGACTTTGACCACAGATTCTAGGGTATTCAGGGACTCTGCTAACAAACCTACTGAACCACTAACAATTGTTTAAGCCATAGAGACTTAGAAAGTACTAGAAAAAGCAAACCTAACAGTGATCATAAAAAAAGGAATAGAGAGAAGTTTAATCTTTAGGAGCCATGCATTTAACTCCATTGCTTAGGAAAACATATATAATGTAAGGAATATGGAAAATCATATGAAGAAGCCTAGAATTTTATAGTGAGGTTTGAAGAGAGACACAGATAATTACATGCCCTCTTCAGCCTCCTCACTCAGACAGCAGATCTGGTAACAAATTACAACAGACAGTCACAGTTTATCTCTTGAGACGAGCATTCAGTATCCCTCCTCCTTTCCTGCAGATCTTCACACTGCCCTCTGTTCATTCACCTATGTCCTCTGCCTATAGAATAACAAAGGAGAGATGTGGGGATCTGTCTTCCCAAAACTTTCCACCTAACAGTGTGCAGTCACAATGGAGCACCAGCAAATATCCCACCTTTCCCCAGGCTGAGTAGAGTAATAAGGTAAATATCATCGTACAAGCCTTTCGTATTCTTGCTCCCTTGTGGAACTGACACATCTATGACAACTTACCCCTAAGTGAACATTTAGAAGATTGCAGTCATGGCACTTGTGTAACGGGAGGGTCATAAAATGAGTGGATGAAAGAAATGCAACACATTGCATACATACGCATGTTGGTTTTAGGTAGCATCAACTAAAAAACAATATGAAATAACATTCTATGAGGGAACAATCTAGAAACAAACTTCAGGAGTTCAAGTGATAGTGAACAGTAAATTAGGTATATGTTTATAGAGTAAATTTGCAACAAGGAAAAGTCAATATGATTTAGGAAYRGTTTGAAGGGATGGATGGGTTAAAAACTGGCTGAATGACTGGGCCCAGAGAGTGGTAGTGAATGATATTATATCCAGTTGGTGTCCAATCACTGCTGGTATTTGCCAGGGCTCAGTATTGGACCCAGTCCTGTTTAATATCTTCATCCGCAATCTGGATGAAGGGATGAAGAGCACCCTTAGTAACTTGGGCAGGAGTGTTCATCTGCTGGAGGGTAGGAAGGCTCTGCAGAGGGACGAACTGGATCAATGRGCTGAGGCCAGCAGTATGAAGATCAACAAGGCCAAGTGCTGCATCCTGCGCTTGGGTCRCAAGAACCCCATGCAGCACTACAGGTTGGAGAGCTGCCCAGCAGAAAAGGACCTGGGGGTGCTGGWTGACAGCCAGATGACCATGAGCCAGCATGTGCCCAGGTGGCCAAGGCAGCCAATGGCAACCTGGCTTGTATCAATAGCRTGGCCAGCAGGACCAGGGAAGTGATTGTCACTCAGCACTGGTGAGGCCACACCTCAAATCCCGTGTCCAGTTCTGAGCCCCTCACTACAAGAAAGACATTAAGGTGTTGGAGGGAGCTCAAAGGAGGACAATGGAGCTCATGAACAGTCTAGAGAGTAAGTCCTATGAGGAGTGGGCTGAGGGAGCTGCAGGTGTTCAGCCTGGATGTGTTCAGCCTGGAGGAATGGAGACTTGAAGGAAACTTTATTGTTCTCTACAACYACCTGAAAGAAGATTGTAGCCATGTGGGGGTTGGTCTCTTCCCCCAGGAAACCAGCAACCGGAAAATAGGAAATGGCCTCAGGCTGGGCCAAGGGAGGTTCTCCTTGGGCAACAGGAAGAATTTCCCAAACATTGAAATGGACTGAGCAGGGTAGTGGAGGAGTCACTATCCCTGTCCAAGAAATGACTGGTCATGACATTGAGCGTTGTAGTTTACTTAACAAGATGGTGGTTTAAAGGTACGACTTGATGATCTTTTCCAACCTTAATGATTTTATGGCTCTATATCATGACAAAAGAAAGTCACTCTTTGAGGCCTGAATACCAAATTGCACCTAAAACACTGTAGGCAGATTTCTTAGGAGTGTACAGATAAGTTGAAAGGAATTCAGAAAGGAGCATCAAAAGTCATGCTGCTGCAGCAAYTCTCATCTTATTAAAGAGTCAAAATGCTTGTATATAAAAGCAATAGCTTTTAAATAATGAAAGAGTATAACCATCAGACAAGACCAGAGACTACCAGGATGAATGGCTTTATAGATGGGTCAGCAAGAGGAATGTCAAAATTTGACTTCTGAACAGGACACGTATTTGTTTATGTCCAGAAAAGAGACAGAAGTCCACACAATAGACAACTTGAACTATACCAGGAAAAAAAAAAAGAAATGTGCTTTGAAGCACTTTTATGATTTGGCAAAAGGAAAATAACACATATTTTATGTGTCAGTATTCTCTTTTCTTCTTTATCAGAAGGGTAATATTAAGGGCAATTTAAAATAYATTTGCAACATAGTAATAAAGAAGAATGATGAAGAAGTTTCCCTTGTTTATACAATATCTTTTTTCATTAAGTCATTACCAAAAAACTAAACATCCTTTTTTGCTTTAAACAAAGCTCATAAGGAGCAAAGTTCTGTTCTGTTGTCTCTGACAAATACAAGTATTTAAATCTTATGCAATCGTTTTGTTGCTTTTTGGAATCTACAGTGAAGGCAGCACTTTATAAATTTATAGCACGGACTAGTAACAGCAGGAGCCACTGTGTACTTTGGTAAACATATTAAGAAGAAAGTAGAAAAAACCAGAATAAATATCAAGAAGAGTGGAGAGTAAATTTACCTAACATTTCTTGAATTTAAAAATGGGGGAAAAGTGGAGGCAAATACCTAAGGTTTCAAATGATCTTTAAATAAGTTACGACAGAAGCATTCACAAAATTAAAAAAAAATTAATATAAGGAAGATATTCAGATAAATATCAACAAACAAATGCAGAAGGAGGATGAGAAACAGGCCAAGTAGAATATAATTTAAAAACGGTATTTAGCAGAGATAGTACAAGATAATGCCAAGAGAGAGCCAATGAACAATGAAAAGGCAGAGATAACTGGCTGCACAGAATGCAGCTGCAACGTTGCTGCATCATCTGAGCCTGCACTGTATGAAGGAAAAGAGTTTTGAAAAGATGGTATACAAAACTGTCAATTTGAAGCTTGAGCAAAATTATTGAGAACCAATTGATAAATGTCTTCTTTATCTCTACTCTTTGCTCTGAGAAAAGCTAGAATTTATTTATCACGTATACAGAATGATAGGTAGACATTTTGCTGAAGGAAAAAAAAAAGGAATTTGAGAGAGAAAATAGAAGGCAACGATAATAAAAGTTCCCAGAAGGTAGAATAAAAGGAAACCCTCATTAATTTTATTTCTCCTGAAATACAAGATTTTTTTCCAATACTTAATGCCACTATATCTTACAATTGGAGAACTCTGTTGAAATAATGCTTTTCCTCCTTTTCATAAACCTAGTGGATTTCGATTTGGTTGGTTTCAAATCAAACTGGACATGTGCCACGAAAAAATTAGTGCTAATGAATTCCTGGGTTGAATGTACCATCTCTGAATTTTTAACACATTTTAAGAAAAGATCAACRTGCATTAATCAGGCAACATAGCAGTACTTCATTACTCTATTGTTTTTTTCTCAAAGAGCCAGCAAATTTAAATAATGATTGGAAGACTCAGAAATACCCTACACATTAGCAATCCCTGCTTGTCAATAACTGAAGATAAACCAAAATGCTTGGTTCTCTTTTCATTTTTATTACACTTGTTTACRAAGTGATCTGACTTCAAGTTTCTTAACATGTGGCTTGATTTCTTGGAGACACATATTTCTCTGAAGCACTTACATTTCTGCAATCAATGTTGTGTTTTGCCTAAGTGACCAGTAACTTTATCAGCATTACTGCAAGCTGCAGAAACTTGTTGCAGACACTTTAGCTGTAGGATCAGCAGAATTTGGGAATACAGATTAGGGCTCACTTCCCTCTCACCATGAATGGGTAGCTCAAAATTACCTTTGGACAAAAGAGACAAAAAAATACTGGGTGTTCATAGGTAGAGAGCAACCTCTTTATGAAGCGGGAATGTATGTGTCACAGGAGGCAGCAGTCAAGAAATAATTTTCCCACTCTCTTCTCTTCTCACATCTTTCTTGCAGCAACTATTGACCAAGACTCCCATCCTGAGTACGATCAGTAGCTGTAATGTCAGGGTAGAGTTGCCCAATTTTACATTGAAGTAGCACTGTCCTTGATAAAGCTGTAGGTTTCAAGCAGCACTTTTTCTATTAGATCGTTAGTCATTTTTCAGTACAGGTGGATAGGAAATCCTTTCCCACTATCTAAGATTTCATTTTCTTTTATTTCAAATCAAGATGAAAAATTAAATTATCCAAATTTTATCAATTGTTCAAGCAGAATATATTTCTACTATATAGGCTGTTGAGTTTCATTTTGATCCATTATGATCCACTATGTTATTTAAATAACATCCAGTTTTCAAATTAAAAAAAGATATTTATGAACTAAGAATTTACYTTATTATATACCTATTGCAAATTCTTTGTGATGTTCCATATGTCTCACAAACTGCTTTATTTGGTAGACAACAATGATGAGCAAGAACACTTTGGCTCCCTATTTTTTAGACTACTGCCCATTTACCTTCATCTACACTGGGGTAAATACTGTCTTGGTGTCAGTCAGTAAAGTCATTTCTGAAAGATTTGTTTAGTGTGGTTCATTACCATGAAATTTAGTGTGGTTAGTATTGCAAAGATTATGTGCAAATGAGAGCATCTGTAATTCTAATGCTCCCAATTTAGCTCTGTTTTTTGCTGTTAACCAGACTTATTAGCATTTTTAACTTAGAATATTATTTGTTGAATRGAAAGCATTGCAACCGATGATCACTGTTGGGTATAATAAAAAATTCCCAATTTGATAGAATTAGCTGAGTAACTGTGTTCAATTTCCTTGTAGTATTGCTTTGGGTACAAAATTGCCAGAGAATGGAATAATACTCTGCTCCAACAGTACATATCCAATGTTATAGTATCTGAGTATAYGTCACCATATAGGGTCTTCCAAAACAAGTAACTTGAGGAAAAATTTAAGTGCTTGGCTACATAATCACTGTCACTGTTTCAGATTTCCTGTGTGTAAATACTGACATGAAAAAATGTATAGTACATTTTAGATGGACTTGAAGTTCTAGAATTCATTTTGGGCCAATGGGAAAAAGAGACAACTGAGAGAATAAAAATGTTCGGGTTTACAATCTCCTTTCTTAAAAGTCAGCAAGATATTTTATCCTTTTTTTTTAATGACTGTTGAATTGAACAAATAGGAGAGAGAGGAATGATAAACACCAATTTAGAAATACAGATTTGTTAAGAAATGCTATTTTCAGACTGAGGCACTTATGTTTATTTGGAGAAATAACTCAGCAGTATCTGTTTGTATGTTTAAAACTGATTAGAGAAAGTCTGAAACCACCCAAACAGGTGAGGGATCTCCATGATATTGATATCCCTGCAGGCTTTTTAGAGTTTCACCCTGAAATACGGGTTATAGATATTCTTTTACATATGCGGACTGAAGCACGTCAATTGAGTCCTTGTGTGTATAGCTATTAGAAAACCAATGCTAATTTTGAGTACAATCCAGACCCAATTTTCCTTGTACTATATACATAGTGGAAAAATTTCAATTCTCCATATTGATGTTCAAAACCAAGTCACTACAATAGATAGCCACAGATCATGCAAGAGTAAATTGCAAGCTAATCCTACACCTTGATAATAATTGCTACTTAGCTCTGTTGCCTGATTTTTTAATATACTTTAAGATAAGGATATTGATTTGGACAATAAATTTGCATTTACAAAGAGTTTACAAATTTAAAATTCACAATTACTTTCAAACAGTTGCTATGATTTTTCTCATTCATCAAAGTACATGAATTTTTGATAAATTGTGCAAAAAGGAGACTCAAGGATAGAGATTAATCGTCTGAGGAATGTCATCTCTTTTCGTGGACTCTGGAGGCAATGCCAATAACTACCCAACACTAGGTATCACACCACTGGATGGAAACTGTCAGGCAAAACGGATCCTCTTTAAATTAAATCTTTTGCTTGCAAAAWGCCTGATCTTTTTTACTAAATTACTCACTAGAACAATTTTTTTAAGAACACCAAATTTTATACTGAATTTTCACTGCAGGGAAAGGAATAGAAAAAATTATTTCACTGYAGTTCAGTTTGACCTAAAGCCATGTCTTCTTGAACTTCTACTGATGCACTCTTACTTTCTTCCTGCATGAATTCTTCTGTGTGGACTTTTTTAATATAAAAGTATATATTTCAAAGTGGAAAATAAATTTAGAATGAAAACCTAAATATTGGGTTAGAAAAAATTTTAAAGTTTTCAACATTTTCATTTCCTCCTTTCAAAATAATATTTTGCAAAAAACAGTGTATTATGAAATACATTTTGATGAAATAGAATGTTCAARTACATCCTTAGAGGAGGCACGAATTTTCACTCACATTTTACACGGCATAGTTTGTTTCCTGGAAGCTCATAAGTTAAACTCCAGAGATCACAGAGGCACGCTGAATACCTTGCACCCTGAAAGGAACACCCAAATTCTTGAATTTACAGTCAGGCAGCACTGTGGAATTAGGATTTTTAAATATATGAAATTTCCCTTGATTGCATACATAAAATTCTGTTACAGTCAGGCAGCACTGTGGAATTAGGATTTTTAAATATAYGAAATTTCCCTTGATTGCATACATAAAATTCTGTTTTACAAGAATTAAAATGGATATCATATAGTTTAGTTTGTTATATTAAATACATTGATTTAAAGAAAAACTCAAATATTTATGCAGTTCTGGTCTACTCAGAATAAATGCCAGAATCCAAGATGCAGAAAACAATTTAGTATATATTGACAGCCTGAATTATGTTCTGACAAACTTAGTTGAACTGTGGTTTTGTTCTGGTTAGAAATATATTTGGGGGTGGGAGAGGGATTAGATAAATAACATYTCAGAATAAAAGCTAGAATGAATTTCTCTTTCTAAGGGAAACACAGAATATTTTGCAAGATCAATATAGCTGTCCTGCTTTTCTTCTGAGTAACGAAAGGTTAGGTGTATTTGAGTTGGGTTACTCATTAATATGTATTGAAATCTGCCACTGCTTTTTCAAAAATGCAAAATACTACTTTTTCATGTGTGCCTGCTATAGTGTGCCAGTCATGCAGGTATGTGGGGATACAGTCCTGTGTCTGCAGACACAACGCAATTCTTGGAACTCCACAGACGCTATCCAGATCCTGAACAGRAAAACACTTTGTGGGATTTGCATATTGCCGTCTAAGGTGAAAGTATTTAAGTTTACTTCATTTAAAACTCACTTGATTTGTTGAGCTGAAAAATGTTGACTTGTATTATATTGACTCTGTTCATCCACCAGCCCTTAGCTCTGTTGAGACATGCTATCTGACTCAGGTGAGAGTTCACCTCCTGATTAAGGAAGTCTTAATCATGTTRCATTCTCATCTACTATTTCATCTACTAGTTTTCATTAAGATTTTTTTCCTTCTGGCTTTAACTCATTCTCTTAATTTTCTGTCTCTCGTTTGTTTGGGGTTTTTTAAGCAGTCTAAGACTTTTATACCAATATTAATAGTTTACTGAAAAACAGAATTAAACATCTTTTCTTCTCCTCCATAGTCCCCTTTATACCATCTCATGATGAAGAAAATAGATGCACCAGACAACTAAGCACCCCCTATTCACTCTTATTACAAAACAGAAAAAACTTCCCCCCAAAACCTGCTAAAAGAAAACTGCTTTGCAGAACACACATGGGAAGTCAATCCCTAAGCAATGTCTGGCTAGAGAGAGCTAAAAGATATACTATTACAAAGCCAAGTTCTTTGCTGATACCTCTTTTATTGTTACACAAACAGGGTCCATCTTGAGTACATCTCCTTCCCCAAAGACACGGCATGGCAGCAGAGTCCATACAGAACCTGGTAAGCCACAGACTGAAAGATGTTAACCTTCACTTCACCGTGTTGAGAAATTAGAGCAGGAAGACACAAATTCTTTTGCTCTGCAAATTAACACCTGGCTTATTACACGCAGACCTCCCCCCAGCCTTTTTCAACTATAACCTAGTAAACCTTTATCAACCGTTTCTTCTGCATATTTTTGACTTCATTCAGTTATAATCAATCTTTGAGCAAATATTTTAATTTAGATAACCAAAGCATTCCTTCCCGTGTATATTTTTGCCAAAATTAATCCATTTGTTCAAGTAACTTAAAAAAAAAATGCAGTTAAGTCTTCACCCATATTACCCACTTTTGACCATCTAAGGTAAAGACAGCTCAGCCTACAACATTACCCCTATTATCTTTCAAGATTACAATATCAACGAATCAAATACTTTGTACTTGACAACAGACCATGTTGGCAATGGTAAAAGTAAAGGATATTTTATCATGAAAACTCAGCAGCAACTTACAGATTAAGGCAGGTTCTGAGTCAATCTGAGGAATAATCATTTGGAAAATTCCACCTTGGAATTCTGTTAGAAATACTTGAACCTGATGCATCATTTTTAATGAGTATATATATTTTTTTCTGTCTAATGAATGCAGCTTATTTAATACAAAAATTTCTGGCTAACCATAAAAATATATATTGAGATTCTTAACATATACTGAAATTCTTTTTTTTTTTTAGGACGTCAAGCACTGTTCTTCATGGGTTATTTATTGCTATGTCATTGCRTTGTAATAGACTCAAAAAACCCCCAACAGACCAACAAACAATTCTAAACTTTTTCCTGTAAAGAAGCAAACTACACCACTGATAGTTCACAGAGCTGTAGATACAGTACAAGACATGCACTGCTAATCCATGTTTTTCTGGTGGCAACAGGGAAGCTGGACTTAGAAATCTAACAAAAYTCAGACAGAAGGATACGGCCAAGGTCACTGAGTACCAAAGGTATTTAAGTTAGTTAATTAACTATGCCCTAAAGAGTATTTGGAAAACATTAATTTGTTCCTGTGAAAACAAACTTCACAACATACAACCTCTGCTATCACCTATTTTCCTCAGTTGAACCAAGACACTGAAAAATTATCTTAAGTGTGCAGCTTCAGGTACTCTCATTGTACACAGAACTGAATGAGATACAGACTGTTCTTCCTTATGCATCCCCTTTTGATTCTTTAGCTACAAACACAGCTCATTCAGTCATTTTCCTAGCCCAGGAATGATTTTTCAAAGTTTCCAGATCAAGAGCCAAGATCTCAAAAATCAAGCTCTTTTTTTTTCCGCTTCTGTTTAAGATATCAACTCTGAGAGAAAAGACTTTTGTGTGGGAATTAATCTGGAAATTCTGCTGATGATAGACAAGATAAAACAGAACACAGCTCGTCCATCTGCAACTACATTGATCAGCAGTACTGACAAGATAAATGTATTTCTGTCACTAAGCTAGACAGGGTGTTCAGAAGACACATAAGAAGCAGAGCTCTTCAGGACATAAATACAAGTATATAAAGTTGATTTTTCTGTCTACATTCACAGGAAAGGTTTCCTCCTCAAGAGTTATGATTAGCAGGTGAGTGTATGCTTTTCCTAATGTCAGCCAGTGAGTATTTTGTATTCCCACTTTGGTAACTCTTCTATTGGTTCACCTGAATACAACAKTGAAAAGAGAATTTTGCTAAATACAAGAAAGTCTTCAGCACAAACTAGATTTATTTTCAGTAAAAGAAAAAATTTTTTAAAAGCTGCCAAAATATCAGTGATAAAAAGTGAACAAAATCAGATTAAAAATAAACATTAAAATTGTAAGAATTAAGCCCCTCTCTTGAACATAAAATATCTAGCCTATTATTTCATACAGTAAGTATTTCCTCATAGAAAGGTATATTTTCATTGAGTAAAGTAAATTTTCAGATGTGTTGAAAAGACCTCATTTTTTATTGGAAACATCATAGTGATGAGTACTGACTACCCGCCTGGAAAACTTGTGAATTTGTATTTTTACCTACAAGAAGACAGAAAAAACTGACAAGAGCATTTACACACTTCTAGGAAAACAGAGAAGAGRCAAGATACTCTTTGCCTGTCCCAGCATTCCAGTCAACATAATCCTAACTCAGAGAGGTTCACTTAACTTGATCTGTTGCCAATTAATATAAACTTTTGATTCCTGATTGTCTTCAAATTCCCCCTTCAATAGTTAAACAAACTCCTAGGGAACATCTTCCCCACTGCCCCTTCCCCAGACTCAGTCCAAAATCTATCTCTCCTCCTAGCCTCAGCTTTCCCTACTTTGGCAGTGCACAGTGAAGGATATCTGGGATGTTGTCTAATGGTCTCCTTTTGCTAGTCCTTGTTTCTTCCTCTTGTACAGATAATCACGCTATGAAAAGCCAGTGTCCAAAAAGGAGACAGAGGAATCCTGCAACTTTATTCGAATAAAGGGAGAGAGCCCACCGGGGTACATACCCACGCGGTTCTCTCCCTAGATGTTTCAGAGRGCGCAGCCTCCTTTTATCCTAAACTCCCGGCTCCTCTTCCTTTCCCCATTGGCTGAGGTACTAGAAAGGTACAGCCTTCCCTAACTGCCTACCACATATTCCCCCCCTTGAACCTGTCATTTTACCCCAAAGTTCAGAAACTCAGGCTTGTGGAGATTCACTTGTCTGTTTCAGGAGCCAAACTGTCTGGGCTCTGTAACAAACCTGCTGCCCGAAGTTAGTAGAGACRTTAAGACCCATTCCAAAGACGCTAACACCCATTACCTTCACCCGTGGAATTGTTTGTAAAGACATTGGCACACACCTTCCCTATGACTCTTTTCCCCCAGGGCTCCTTGTTTCCCGCTGGTCCTCTGTTCCAGCAGGAGCTGTCTGTGGGTGACAGACTTGCGGGGTTGCCTGTGTCTGCCCCAGTCTGGGCAACCCACTCACAGGCCACAGTCCTCAGAGACAAATCTCCTTCTGGCAGGGAGCACTTCTCCAGCTGCATTTCCAACCGTGGCTCTTTCYGCATTTCCTCAGCTTTCTCCTCCACTTTCTCTTGAAATATTCCTGTTTGAATACACACCCTTTTATGACCTAAGCAGAATCACAACTTTAATATACTTTAATTGTAAACTCAAGCTTTCCTCTCCGGCGACAGGGATAGATTTTACTGTGTGCACACACAGAGCACACCTCCGCCCCTCATCCCTGGAGATAACACTGTTAGGGTTAAGATTACCGCAGTTTGAGTGAGCATGCCTCACAACCTTCCCCTTTAGCCTCTGTAAAACGCCAAGCCCAGAAGTTTACAAGAGTTTTCAGACACGGGAGCCCTCAGCTCCTGCCCCCGAGGTGCCGGCTGCCCTGCGGCTGCGGGCGGTGTCCAGGTCGGGGCAGCACACGGTGCGCCCCGGGCCCCCACGGCAGCGCCTCCGCCCCCGGCCCCGCGGGGTCTCGCAGCCCCCGGGCTGGTGCTTCCCAGCTTCGCAATGGGTGCTTCCCATGACGGGCACTGCCCACTGATGCTGCCGCGGGCAAACTTTCTCGGGTCCAGCGCTTCCACCGCTTTAACTTACGGCCGAGTTAATATAAACTTTTCATTCCCGACTCTGGTACCGAGAAAAACAAACAGTGGGAAACAGTCTTCCTCCCCTTTCCTGAGGCTCCACTTCAACCTGCCTCCCTCTCTCCCTGCCTCCCAACCCCTGGGCGGGGCGAGGGCAGCAGGTGCCGCAGGTGGTGTCGGTGCGCGGTGCGTCCGTGCCCCTCGCTCTGYCCCCGCCTCTGCAGTCCCGCATCTCCCCGCTCCTCTGCCCTGGCTCGGCTCCAGCCGTGCCTGCCCGTGCCTAAGGCACCCTTCTCCCAGCTCCTCGCCTTCTCCGCGCTGTGCACCCACTCCCGTGTCTGATGGAGACAGCCCGTGACGGGGATAGGGCGCAGGGCTGGAACCAGCGCAGGGCGGCTCAGAGCCTCTCCGGTCACCGGACACCGGACACCGGGTGCCCTCGGTCCAGCCCGCTGACAGGGGGCCCGTGCAGCCCTGGCGAGCCCGGGGCTGGGCTTCCGTCAGAGGTAGCTTCTTTTAGCGGCACTGGTTAGTCCTGTTTCTTGGGGGAATAAAGTGACGCCAGGCAGAGATGMGGGCTGTGATGGATGAAAATGAATCCTAGGTCAAACACAATTGCACTTTCCCCCCTCAAGCCCCCCACCCCTCTTTAAGCCCCCCCCCCAAAAAAAAGAAAGCCAAACCTTTCAGTTTGTAATCATGGTACCTGGTCTTAATGCAGGAAAACACCGTGAGGAAAAGCCTGTGTATTATGACATCAGTTTAAAAGCCTGTTAAGGTGAGTAAAGGCTGTGCTTGAGCCTTGGCCCAGGGCCAACTTTGAGCAGGGGAGCTCGGCTGAGCCTTTGCAAATGAGTTTTGCAGGGGCTCCTTCRCTAGGGTGGTCCTCGTTCACCTCCCACCCCCATCAGAAAGCTGAGAAGATTTTGGCAGAGTAAGGATTTCTAGAACCAGCTCGTTAATGCATCATGGTTTTCACTGCAGGAAAGATTGAGAGGGACACAAAAAAAAAACCAACACAAAATAAAAATAAAAACGCCAAAAAACCTGACAGGCAAGGATAATTACTGAATTAAGTATGGAGAAAACAGGAGGGTAAATTCTGAATCATGTACAAGCAGGAAGTTGAAGGCAAAGGAGTCAGAGTGGAGAAACCAGGACACATCTTGATGTTCTCTGCCCCATCAGATAAAGGAAAGGCGATTTGTCACCACCTTTGTTAAGTAGCAATGTTAACTGTAGGGGTAGTTACAACTCATGCTGGGGTACCAATGACTGTAGCAAAAATGATTTTTACTTTGAACTAGCTGTAGTTTGTTCCCATGAGAAGTGCTCATTAGCAGGCGGAGAATAGTAAGGGAGTAACAGTAAGCTCTGAGAGCTTCTTCTGCTTCAACTTCTCTATCAAGTTTGTGTACTCTGATGCTACTTTGCAATATGAAAGAAGCATACTAATACTTCAGAGGATTTGCTTCAAAAGTATGTTCCTGATCTGCCCCGAAATGTTAATGTAGGTCTTCCCTTTCTAGGTCAAAATTGAAGTATAAAATCAGTGTCTTTTTTTTTTTTTTTAACTAAAGAAAATAAATATTAACTTTCTATTTACTTCAGTGTTCTACCATTAGGACCACAGTAAACACATATYAAATAGCATTGAATATGTTAAGATTTTTGCCAACAAGATGTGTATCCAGCTGGCCTGGCCAGGAACACTTCTGCGCTACACAGGAGAAGAGACTTGGCAGTRCAGTCCTCACAGCAGCTCTGGGTCCTCTTGACTGGCAATGACAAACTCCATAACCYTTAGTAGTTATCAGATGTTAGGATTGTAATTTGGATCAAAATCTTGCTTACTTCAGTCTCCTTAGATCTTAGGCCACATTTCTTGCCTGCTGTTCAGGTTTTTTTGGTTAGAGWTTTTTTCCTTTTGTTTTTTTCTTTGTTATTGCATATGTCCTTGAAATAAATGTTTGCAGTTTGTTCTCCTGAAGAGCTAACAGGAAAAGAGTTGGTATATGTGATAAAATGCAATCTTGCTGCCATCTTCATTGTATTACAACACAGGATCTTTGCTGACAGTCAGCCGGGCTTTGATTTTTCCAACTTCAAGACTTCTAGTCTTGACATAATACATTTCTTAATTTTACTGCTGGGAATAGTGTTTTAGAAACAATGTCCTATGTTTTCAACACAGGGGCTTTAACCTTGTCACCCTTTTAACCCATGTTTTATATTTTGGTTTTAGTGCCTACACACACATTTCCAGTCATAATAACTCCAATCTTAGCAATTTTGTTGCAAATTTCTTCACTCTCAAATAGCAATGCCCTGTCTTACTGCTGTGGAAGTGCATCCTTAAGAGCTGCAGATGACATTAAACCTTAGCCAGCTTAAGCAGCGTTCCAGATTGTYGGCATGACACATCAGCGTTACCAGCTCCTGTGCCTCTTTCCTGTAGTGCCTGATGAAATGGAAGAAGATGGGTCAAATGAAGGGAAATAAGAGTTCATGTTCCTGTAATCTTCTGCCATCAGTTGTACAGCAGTGTTCACCCCATTAGCTCCAGCCTTACTTATCCTACTTTAAAATGCTATAGAAAAATCAAGTCTGTGTGGTCTCTTTTGAATGACTTTCATTATTTATAAGTCTAATGCTCACCAGTTATAGACCRGATGATCAGCTGGTAAATTCAGTGCAAATTTACTGGCCTAAAMCAAGTTTCTTTGAAACTAATGAAGATCCAACTCAGACAAATATCATCTTTTGGCTTTAAACTCCTATGCATCAGCATGTATGTGTGAGATGAGTAAAAGATTCAAGTGCCATATTTAAAAGAAAACAGTGTTTATGYGCTTTAGGAATTTGATGTCTGGGACTGAGAGAAAAAATAAGGTCCACTGTGCAGCTTTCCATTGTATTTTAAATTTARGAAGGGAGACGTAGCAAAATACATATTCTAGATTAACTTTCACAAAGCTAAAATTAGCAAATAAATGCTCCAAAATATCAAGGCTAGTACTGCTTTCCAGTAAATATGATTGAAACACTTGAAAAACTTTAAATAATATAATTTCTATTTATTTTGGAGATACAAATTTCTCCTGTAAAGGCAACATTTACCTGTCTTCTGTGAGTTAACTGGGTCTTTTTCTAAGAATGCCTTAGCCAGATTTCCTGATATGGCCTATCTACACTGCGAAGCTTTGGCAAGATAGTCCTTTCTGTACTTAAGTGTCCAGGTAAACCAGAGTTACGAACTGTTTGCTTCTGTTGGCAGAGAGATGATCAGACAGAGAGTGTATGCCAGAGAACATCAACATATCTCAGAATTAGTTTATGATTTTTTCTTTGGATCATATTTGGAAATAAAATTGTGAGCTTGGCTGCCTGAGGTGGGTAGGATCATATGTTGGGATGAAGAGCCTGACTACAACAAAGAATGCCTGTCTATAAAAGGAGAAGAACTTCCTTCATGTATTAGAAAGAAATATATTAATGTATAAATGAAAGGATGCTGTTTTCTTTCTGGATCTTTCCTTCTAATAAAATTCTGCATTTTCACTTTGTCTTTTACTTTCTCTACACGTACACCTACTCCCAGGCCAAATTCCTATTGAATTTAATGTGGGAGTAAGGTATCTCTCTACCTAGTTGTTTCTTTTTCAACAGCAGAATTACTTCTGTAATCTTCTGTTCTGATGAACAAAGCAAAAAACATCTCCTTGTACCTTAACAAGTACAGGATTTTAAATTATGGAGTGATCACCCAAGTACTTAGRTTTTCTCAAAATATATCACTGAAACAGATTACTTGCCTTATTTTAAACCCCACTAAGAACAGTCTATTTTTGTTAATGTCCATTGCTTAATCAATCTGATCTTCCCACTGAAATTAAATTGCCAAACTGTTGCTGATATCAATGGTATCAGGATCGGATCAGACCTACATATAGCACCATCARTAGTTTTGTCATTCTTAAAAGGTTTTGTTCAGTTTAGAAGTGAAAAACTATTTTGTCAATGGATGTCCAAGAGCAGTACAAGAAGAAAAGACGTGAATTTAAGACTCCGTTTAAGTGTGCCAGTCTGCACTGAAAAGATTCACCTGTCAACCTGATCTTGGTGTTTAAACAGAAATGGCATCAGTGTGTTGGTGGTTCCTTCAGCCACTGGGATTAGGTGGCTGCTCCAGAGCCAGGCTGAAATGCCTCATATGGACAGAAAGAGAGGGCAGCATGATTGCTTCCTAACTGCTCCTTGCTTAATAACCATCCTTCTCTCTAACTCCTCAGGGTGCTTGGCCTCATCACGACTTAATTTGCTGTTTCCATGGATGTGTTTTCATTACATGAAATAAAATAAATCAGTGATCTCCTACACCTCATGGATTTATATCTCAAAGTGACCCCTTCAAAGTAGATTTTCCTGTTAACAGAAACTAAAAATCTAGACATTTCCTTGTCACATTTTCTGCGACCTCAAAAAATGGATGACTGAAACTCTCTCATCATAAATTACAAAAGGGATTATAACACATTGAAAATCAACATAGAAAAAGGATTGAAATGACTGAAACGATCTTAATCAGTGTTTTGCATCTTATTTACTGAAGCACATACTGCATCTGCAGCACTTCAGATCATATCAGAATCACTTCAGATAGGTTCCAAACTTCACATAAATGAAGCTTCTCTTAAAAAATGACAGCTCTAGAACCAACATTTTTGATAGTGTCTTAGTTTTAGGTAAATTTTGCAGAAATATTTCTTGTTAAATTCTGTCCYGAATATGATTTTCTTTCTGTTAAAGTTAATAAGAAGAGAAAAAATATTTAAACTATTAAATGTAACGGTTTTTGCCTTTTGAATACTTATGCATGCAGTTGAAAGAAGAGAACAAGAATAGTGTTTAATTCTTCAAAAGAGTAATCATTTCTCCACATAATTTTCGACCATATTTTGTCATCACATTTGTGTTAGGCTGAACTGAAACAGTTTCTTAGATTAGATAATTCCAACATTATGTATATATATATATATACACTTATATAGCTGTGCCTTGGAAAAAACATCTACTTGTACTTTGTATGCTTTACAAATTCAAAGTGTGGAATTCAGAAATAAATAAGACATGGACCCTTTCACATTGTCAGGCAAACAGAACTAATTGTTTCAYGTACTTAGTCACAAATAGCAGGTTACATCTGAGACATGCAGCAACCTKTCTTTGCCAGAAGTGATGTGTTATCTTTATTTTTTGTTCAGATTTGCTGCTAAAAACAAATGAAAGGAAGTACCATAGTACGGAATTTGCATTTAGTATCGCAAGTCTCAGCCGTGAGGTTGAGAGACTTACTCTGTAAACCTTTGCCTCTAATGATTAACTGAACT
The DNA here is from genome assembly GCA_003713295.1 of Parotia lawesii. Classification (NCBI taxonomy): domain Eukaryota; kingdom Metazoa; phylum Chordata; class Aves; order Passeriformes; family Paradisaeidae; genus Parotia; species Parotia lawesii. Next base: position 952,405 of record RAHM01000069.1, on the reverse strand, counting down.
TGGCTACCACTGAGCATAGGAAATCTAAGAATTTCCAATTATTTATAGAGAATGGATATATTACTTCACCTATTTTCAGAAGACTTGTACCTAGTATTTTGAGTGCCTGCACAGTGTATGAGACCCTGCACCATCTGCTTCAGTGTTAGGTCCACTGAATGGCCTGCTTTCTTTCCTTTCCACCCTGCTGCCTACTCCTCACCTTATCTCTGTGGAAGTGCTACTACTACCCAGATTTAGCTTTCTGGGAATCATCTATCCCCAAAGAATTATCTTTTTCACATCAGTTCCACGGTCCTCAAAGGACTCACCCAGTTACTACAAGTTTGCAGTCAATATTTATACCTTTATCATAATATCTAGAGGTATCCTAACCATCAGGGAAGAATCATAAACTCACTTATATTTGCTGATTAGTACTGGTTTGAAAGCAAAACAGTGAGAGACTCCAAGTCAGAATTACAGTTTAATAGGAGAATTAAAATAAACGCAACAGTACGGAAATACTGACAGAGTCAGGATACAACCTGACACCCTGTCGGGCAGGGTGGTGGCAGCAGTCCCATTAAGGGGTGGCTGCAGTGCTCCTGAAGTGGTAGATGCGGTTCTGCTGAAACAGTCATCCTGTAGAAGGGTCTGGTCTTCCTCTGAAGGTTCCAGTGGTGGTTATGTAGCTCTTGTCCTCTGGGAACCCAGTAGATAAAGTTGGCTGTGGTATTCCAAACCTCAGATTATATCCAGGTAGGAATGCTTTGTTSCTCCCCCTGGGCGAGGCATCTCACAATGGGATGATGTAATTTTATGAGTTATGCAGTGGGGCTGGATGGCCCATTAACAGAAAGATATCACTTCAGAGAGAGTTACCAGGGATGTGTCATGGAAGAGACAAAGAACACTGCCCCACCTGGCTTTAACAGATGGTGATAGAATACATACTTTCGGTTACACCTCACATTGTGATCTAAGACATGATTTAAGCTGYTACTTGTTGACTACTGCATTTATTCCCTGAAGGAATAAAAGAGTGGGGATGTTCACAGCATTTTGTCAAACTGTTAGCAACAAATTAACAAAAACAAACAAACAAAAAAAMCCCAACTATCATTCATACCAGTCTATTGCACAGACCAGACTTTTTCTGGGTTCTTTCTAGGTCCAGCCCAGAAAAGAGAAGGCTTGGGAAGACCTTATTGCAGTCTTTCAATACTTAAAAAGGGCTTATAAGAAACGTGGAAAAAGACTTTATACCAGGGYCTGTCTTAACAGGCCAAGGGGTAATGGTTTTAAACGGAAAGAGGATAGATTTAGATTGAGTATAAGGAAGAAATTCTGTGCAATAAAGGTGACAAGMCCTTGGAAGAGGCTGTCCAGAGCAATTGTGGATGCCCCATGCCCCCATGCTCCATCCCTGGAAGCATTCAAGGTAGGGTTGGATGGGTCTTTGATCGACCTGGTCTAGTGGGAGATGTCTCTGCCTGCAACAAGGGGGTTGRATATCATGATCTTTAGAAAGTCCCTTCCAACTCAAATCATTCTTATCATTGGGCGTATATAGAATYGGAATTTTTTTGTCATGAAGAGATAAACTATTTTCATAACAGTATCCCAATTTGAGGTTATRCTATGTTTAGTCTTCTAATATTTTAGAACAAAATAGTGAGAAAACCTTAAAAAGACAAATGAGAGCATCTTCTACTCATATCACATATTAAGAAAAGTAATAGACTGATACTGGCTATYTATGAAGAGATTCTCATCTAAGGTTTTGAGCATTTCCAAACAGTAAAAAATCACATGCCTGATCAGGACTTCCAGATCCTCCCATTTATTTCACAGAATCACAGAATCACAGAATTGACTAGGTTGGAAAAGAACATTGAGATCATTGAGTCCAACCTATGACCTAAGACCACATTGTCAAGTAGAACATGGCACTAAGTGCCACATCCAGTCTTTTTTTAAACACCTCCAGGGACAGTGACTCCAGCACCTTCCTGGGCAGCCCATTCCAATGCCCAATCACTCTTTCTGTGACTAATGTTTTCCTCATGTCCGGCCTAAATTTCCCCTGGTGCAGCTTAAGACCATGTCCTCTTGTCCTGTCACTTGTTGCCTGGGAGAAAAGACCAACCCCCACCTGGCTACACCCTCCTTTGTGGGAGTTGTAGGGAGTGATAAGGTCTCCCCTGAGCCTCCTTTTTTCCAGGCTAAACAAGCCTAGCCCCCAGCCACTCTATATAAGTCTTCTCTCCCAGATCCTTCACCAGCCTTTTTGCCCTTCTCTGGATGTGTTTGAGCATCTCAACTTCCTTCCTAAACTGAGGGGCCCAGAACTGGACACAGCACTTGARGTGTGGCCCCACCAGTGCCGAGTACAGRGGAAGAATGTCTTCCCTGGTCCTGCTGGCCACACTATTCCTGATACAGGCCAGGATGCCATTGGCTTTCTTGGCCATGTGGGCACACTGCTGGCTCATGTTCAGTCGGCTGTCAACCTGTACCCCCAGGTCCCTTTCTGCCTGGCCACTGTCCAGCCACTCTGTCCTCAGCCTGTAGCACTGCAGGGGGTTGTTGTGACCAAAGTGCAAGAGCCGGCACATGGTTTCGCTAAACCTCATATTGTTGAATTCCGCCCATCTATCCAGCCTGTCCAGGTCCCTCTGCAGAGACTTCCTACACTCCAGAACTTGGTGTCATCTGCAAATTTACTGATGGAGGACTCAATCCCCTCATCCAGATCATCAATAAAGATATTAAACAGGACAGGGGCCAACATTGATCCCTAGGGGACACCATCAGTGACTGGCCCCCAGCTGGATGCAGCACCACTCATCACCACTCTCTGGGCCCAGCTGTCCAGCYAGTTCTTCACCCAGTAAAGAATGAACACATCCAAGCCATGGGCAGCCAGTTWTACTAGGAGTATGCTGTGGGAGACAGTGTCAAAGGCTTTGCTGAAGTCCAGGCTGACAACACCCACAGCCTTCCCCTCAACCACCAGGCGGGTCACCTGGTCATAAGAAGAGAYACTTGGACAGTGTGGACAATGATGTTTTAGGAGTCTTCAGTCTTCCTTGGGGAAGTAGTAAATAATAAGGTATATTGGCAATATTTTGACACTAGAAATTCACAATGTGATTTTACTGTTATGTAATTTCCATCCAACTGTAAATTATGCATCTCTTTCTTCACATGGCTGTCTAATTAGACTCTTTGCATTTTGAAAGGGAAAGAATTTTGGTTCCTAAATGCCATGAAATATTTGGTTTGTTTGTTTTAATCAGTATTGAGAGAAACTGCACTGTCCTGACCTCCTTTTTAATCAATGGTTATTTCCTTGCCATTTTCCTGTCAACTTGCTGTAACTTCTATATTAGATTATTACAGAAGCTGAGGTCTCAACCTACTGAGGTGTCAGTCTCGGAATGATCTGTGCTTTAGGAAGTCATATCTCAGAGGGGTTATACTGTGGTAAGGGTCAGAATGACYCTTTATTTTTCACTACTTGAATGATTCAGTGGACTTGGATAGGAAAAGCTTTTTGGCCTATCAGCTGCTCATTAATAACACTATTCCAAGTCAGATATCTCCTTTTTCATTCATTACACTCAATTTCCAAATAAGCGCCCAGTTTAAATTTCCAATTTGCAGTTAAASGTTTGAACACAGTGCTGGAAGTACGTGATGTTGTGGACATGCTGGTACTTGAGAAGCAAGACATGCTTCCAGGTTTGTATCCACTGTAAAAATGTAGAACTGTTGCAACATAATAAACAAAAAGAATGAAGAGCAAATAGTCCTGAACGTCTGCTGTGGTTACCAGGGCCATAAGTTTCACTTGAGCATATATTTAAAATTAGTTGTACATCAGACCTCTTCCAGGGGAAGAATAATGGTAATAATTAAGCTGATAATGCACTTTTATATCCTCCGTCTGATGAATCTCATCAATTGAATGACAGTGAAACTCCCATAAAAATATAAGAACTTATGGATGTGTTGCAGAAGAAACAGACTTGCCTCAGGGAACTTACATTTAGTTTAATTAATTCCTGGTTAATGTAAGTTTCTAATCGCTGATCTGTAATTGAGGAAAAAAAGACATAAACAGTTAAACACCTTTTTTCCCCAATCTCTAGGCTCAGCTTAAGCTGGAGCACCTCTCCTGACCCCTTTCTTGTATCAACTTCTTTGTTTTCACCGTGGATTAAACTCAGACCATCCCACTTCCTTTGAATGTGCCATGCAGGAAGTTGGAGTCCTGCGTAAGTTTCTTACCGCAGCTACTAGCTCTGTACCAGGCAGCCCCCCTTGTCTGTGCTTGTCAGTGTACAGCTTCCAGCACATGCCCTTCACGGGCTGCAATCCCTTGGGAGTGTCCCTGTTTCCCCACRGATCTTGGTGCAGGACACTGTCCGTCGGGGTTTTCCTCTTCTGCRTGAAGTGCCTCCTCCCAAGAGCACATCTCCTGCTATGGGCCTCCAAATGCTTGTCCCCCAYGGGTCTTCCCCAAGAGCGGCTCCTTGGTGTCTCCTCACATCTCTGGCCCTCCTTTTCCTCCTGATATCAGTGCAGTGTAGTTCGTGGCCTCCTCCCAAACAGGCCACCCTGCAGCCCCCTGCTATCCTCACCCTGCCAGGTGTGCCCAGTGTAGTATGCCAAGCTAAACATAATCAATTGGGTTTGGAAACAATTGTAAACACATTATTTTACCTGACTTGAGTCAGGTATATGTGGCTTGAGTGTGCAGTTGTGCATTACCAGYGCCTGCTAAAGGTTTAATAGATGTGAATGTAGTGACGAAAACCAGGCTGCCTACTCACAGACATGAGCAGACAATGACGGGTAAGAACCAGGTTTGCCCTCACACATACCTCAGAGAGCTGGATCCCTACCACTGCATTGTTCTGTAATTTCTAAGGTAATTCTTTAGAGTAGGATTCTTACAATTGTACTTTCAGTTAAATTAATGCCATGATTTCCAGTTCTGGAGTGCACGTTACGGAGCTTAGAAATACCCTTTCTCCCTTGATTAGAAATTATTTTATCTTCAGTTTATGGGAGTCATTCCTCCACTCAGCATATCTCAGGTGTAGAATTAGGGGTTCAGTGGACAGGCAAGCCTCTTTCTGCCTTGGATACTTCTCATCTAGCACACGTTACTGTTAACATAGGGTCCATTTCTGGAAGGCCGGCTGCAGAAACTCCTTTTTCAGCATTTTCTTTCTCAACCTCTGAATGGGAGGCTCGTTCATGCTATTGAATACATATATTTAGGTCTTTCCCCTGTTCATCTTTCACATAAAAGATTGAAAACGTAACTTAAATATGGAGGAAACATGCAATATTTTTTATGCTGTTTACTAGCATGCGATTTATCTGCCTAGCCAGGAATATTTTTCTTATTGTTTGTCTTGTTAAAAGGATACTTTTTGTAATACAAATAAGTCAAAGTGAATTCCTTTTAGTCATTAGTGATCACACCCCACATTGCTAGTATCATACTCTTCTATTTTTTTGTAATCAGTAATATTTACAATGCTGATTTTCTTTGCTTACCATTTAATTTCTAGGGAAAAGCATAGTAGCAATTTTGTGGTTTTTTAAGTTAACCCCCTTCTGGCTTCCAAGTATTTTAAGAAGGGTTTCATTGAAATTCAGTTCAAAAATGAGTGTAATTTTCTCCTAGTTGATAATAAGAGATCATCTGGYTTCAGCAAGGCTCGCGTGACTGAGTTTAATAAAACATTTGATGAAATCTTGATTGGATCACACAAAGYTTGGTATTTGGGAAACATCAAGTGTGATTTGTGCTTTTGTATCTTTCGAACCCTAATGTCCCTTCTTGCTGAATGAAATAATCAGCTTAAATGTATGTACACTAATGATGTGTTTGTCATGAAAACATAGCGCACAATTCCTTCATCAGTGTCACAGGAAASCACAATGGATTTAATTCAGTGCTAGTTGCAAAATATTTTTGTGGTGGGATGTTCTTAAAAGGCAAGATAAATTTGAAAAGCTCTTCTAAGTGTAATTTATACAGACAATAGAGTGATAAGCAGGGTCTCATAGTAGATGCCCTTATTCTTCTCATTTTACATTTGTTTTACATTTTGGAGCTGGGAAAAATAATATACGATTGACTATAATAGGATATGGTCTGAAGTAGGGTTGAAATCACTCTTCTGTGACTCTGCTCGAAACAAATCTCTTAATGCAGTAGTCATGTATGTAGCTTGCGAAATGTCTGGTAGCTTGGTCTCCCCACCTCCTTTCCTCTGYGCTGGTTTCAGCTGGGGTAGAGTTAATTTTCTTCACAGTGGCTAATATGGGCTGTGTTTCGGATTTGTGCCGAATAACATAGAGATGGTTTTTTTATTGCTGAGCAGGGCATACACAGAGCCAAAGCCTTTTCTTTTCATACTGCCACACTGGCAAGGAAGTTGGGGATTCATGGGAGGTTGAGAGGAGACAGAGTTGGGACAGGTGACCCCAACTGACCAAAGGAATATTCCAGACTTTATGACATCATGCACTGTATATAGAGCTGTGGGGAAGAAAGAGCACCTGGGGGATACTTTTAGTGATGACTTTTGTCTTTCCAAGTGACCATTACATGTGATGGGGCCCTGCTCTCCTGGAGGTGGCTGAACAGCTGCCTGCCCATGGGAAACAGTGAATTAATTCCTTGTTTTGCATYGCTTGTGTGCGTAGCTTTTTCTTTCCCTATTAAACTCTTCTTGCCTCAACCTACAAGTTTTACTTCGGTCCTCCTCCCCATTCCACTGGGTTGGAGACGAGGGAGAAGGGGGTTAAGTGAGAGGCTATGTGGTGCTCAGTTTCCAGCTGGGCTTAGAATATGACATCTTTCACGGAAGCAAAGCTTTATGCCAATATGAAATGCTTTTGTGTCTCCCATTTTAAGTTGTTAATTTTGAATGCACATTTGCATCAGATGTGAAAAGAAAAATTGAAATCTTATAAAATGGTCTGAGATAATACTGTTTTCTTTGAAGAACGTTACCTCATTAAAATTAAAGCAGCTAGGTTTCAATAACACTTCTTTAAAGAATGCTGAAATAATTTCAATAAAGTCAAAATGTTTTAACTGATCTTTGATGAAACACTGTGACTTCTCATTTCAGAATATTTGTTCAAGAAATTTGCTATGACATTTTATGTTACTCACTTGCAAGATAAGTTAGCAAAGACAAAATTTTACCTTTCAGTGCCATCAAACCGAGAGATTAATTTCCTTTTCTTTTTTTTTTTAATTCAAAGTCATAAGAGTTTGGAAGAAGGTTAAGATAAGATTTGAATAGTACAAATATTGTGTACAAAAAGTATGTACACATACTTTTGCGGTGCACACCTCTCTAGAATGGATATTAATCTTGTCATTTGTTAGCTGAAGTGTTAGAAAAGTTTTCATTTTCTTTGTGATCTAAATAAATTAGGCTGTAATATCTATTTTACATTATATTCTCTGTATTTTAAATAAATTTTTTTGCATTTTAATTTTGGATAGAGGTACTTGTTTCCTGGCAGATCCTGTTTGCTCATTGTATCCTGTAAGAAATATTTTATTATACCAGCTTTTATGACTGCAATGACAGCTAACTACAAAGTAAATCAGAATTGATAACAGTCTCAAGAAACATTTTTTTAAAAATTTTAAATCCATATGAATCTAGGGAGGAAATGCCATTCCTCTTAGTTGCTCATTTTCTTAATTTTGTTAACCTTGTTAATTTGTTGCTAACCTTGTTCAATCATTGCTTACATTTGTTTTTGTTTTTTAATTTACTCTGAGACCTTCAAAATTGTGAATATATTTCTTCTTGGATAGCATGTTGGCAACAGATACTCCTGGCTGGGAGTTGTGTCTTCCCTTGGTTTATGACAATATTTTTCAAACTGAGTCTGAAAAAGTGAAATCCTGATTTCTCCATAATTTCTTTTCCAGGAAGACTGTTAGGAGGGAAGACTAGGCATAAAAACGTCTTATTTTTGCTTTTTATGGGGGGAGACATTCCACATGAAGTGGAATACTTAAGGGAAAGGGACAACATTGCATCTTGCATGAACTGTTACCATTTAGTGCTTACAAAGCCTTGTGCAGCTTTTTAAAATTGGAATGACTTTTAGTTGAAAGTTCTGATTTAGAATTTCTTTCATGTGTCAGTAAAAAACTGCTAAGTAGCAGGTTGTAGGTGGGAATGAGGTGAGAGCTTACCTTAGTGAACCACAATGGATGAAGAACACTCGGAATTTCCTATATTTATGATTTCTGACTTTAAATATACACAAGATGTAATATTTGGATCCACATTTCATATAACATTTGRATGAACTCTAGATCTAGTGTCTGATTTAGTATTTATAATAGTTTGTATTTCTAAAATCCATACTTGAATATAATTTGCAGTTATTGTATGTAACTGCCATGTAGAAGTCTAGGCAGGGATTGGAATTTTATTGTCCTAAATTTTGTGCAAGCCAAAAAGGTGTTACATTGGGACAGTAACTTTTCCTCTATAATATTCCTACAGCTTTTAGCAACTGAAATTGTTGAAAGCTTCATAAGAAACTAATAACCACTAAAGTTAATGAGAGTCCGTCTTACGGAGGAGTGTTTCAGCCTCAGTGTCAGCCTCTACATTTCAAGTAAATGTAGTATTAAAATTTGCAATGTCCTTGATCATGTAACTTGATACTCACTTAGATCCCCATTTGTATGGTCCASTTAATACTCAGAAACAGAGACAAAGGAAATGCCAGCGGAACAGAAAATCTGTTACTGGTAAGATTTATAGTGAATATAGCAGCCTCTGGAAACCCTCCGGCATACAACTTGCAATACTAGCATGCATCTCCATTATTGTTAGGGTTGATGTTTCATATTCTAACTTTCTCTAGTTATGTGACAGTAGCAATGTTTTCCTGCTGTGAAATACCATAAAGTACCAAATGATTTATATTTGCTGTATTCCTAGAGTTAGAAGATTGTTTAGAGAAAGAAGATTTTTAGAGTGCTTTTGTTGCTGTTGTTCAGCGGTTGTGGGAATTCGACATTCTTACTCTTGGAAATTAGGTAGAAAAATAATGAATATTTTAACATGAGGAATAACACCATATACAAGTGCTGGTAAAAGACGTGTGATGGGAAGTGTTAGAAATACAATGACCAAAAAAAAAAATCACCAGATATGCAAAGCATTGCCTGACTTTTGACTATGCTCCAGAAGGTGTGTACCAAAGCAATTGGGTGGTATCTGAGCCTAGTATGAAAGGCAATTCAGGAATTCAATCACCAGTGATACTTATTGCATGTCCACAAAAGAACATTGCAGCTGAAGCACTTCTCTTTGTTCAGTGGCCTCCTCAGGCAGTGGGAATTAAAACCACATTTCCAAATTCTCTGAAAAACTGCTGGAAAGGGGCAAGAGGAAAATCTTTCCTCTTTCGATAAGTGGACTGATATGCAGCTAAGAATGCAAATCTTGTGGCCAGAGGAAAAGAAATTTGGACATTTTGATTGTTTTGCATCATAGTTATGTCACTTCCCTCATAACTGTAAAGAGTTTTGCCAGGAACAGTACATGGAAAATGAAGATTTTTCCCAAGACAAAAYTCATATTTTAGTTCATAAAGTTTTACATTTTCAACACTTGTGAACATGAAAAATGCAGCAATTGAAGCTCTTTCCAAAAGTTCACAATCTGTCTTTATCTGTGTATGTTTTTCCTACCACTTCACAGTGGCTTCTACAAATAAATGAGTATATTTGTAATGTGGCTATTATTAATTTGTCTGTCTGGCTATTAATTAGACTTATATTCAGAGTGTGATGGTTTTGAAATATTTGTGCAGAGAGAGTGTTATGGCAAGACCTGAAATATAAATATAATTTTTAGGTTTGCCAGGGAAACCAAAGGACACCACACCTCTCTTTTAACCTCCTCTTGATCCCAGTAATATAGCTGTTACTTAACTGGATAAGAATATCTGCCACGTCTTATATGGCTCAAGATCCTGCCAAACACTGTAATGTTTCTTTATAGTGTGTCACAAGCCAGGAAGAGAACAGCATTGGCACAACTAGAAAAGCAGTTGGAGGTAAACTACTGTGCTTCTGCTGCATGCTTCCCACTTCCTATATTATTTGAAAATCTGCTTATGGAACAGGAAAATCTTTTGTTCATGAAGGTAGTTGTGGTAATTTTAAAAAGTCTCTGGGGCTTTTCTGTGTGATATGAAGGGTGTGATTAACTTTCCACTAAAAATAAATATTAAGAAATACAAATCTATAATCTAGCCTAGTTTTTTAGGTTGTTTCTACAATGGAAATAATTTTCAGATTTCTGACTGTATTGTCCATTTAAGTTGCGCATATCCCATTTATTTTTCAGGCCTGACTGTCAGTAATACTGGCTTCCGCATTCTTGTCCATACTTAACATCCACATACCAATAGTCTTTTAGTAATAAAGGAGTCAAAACAGCAAGAAGTGTATGCCAATATGTATGCCAAACTCTGTGGAGCCATTTACTGACAGTAATTACATAACCCAAGCCCTGTGTGTATGCTGATGTAGAACGTGCTAAGTTTAAAAAAATAAAACAGAAAGACAGAGGGAAAAATTAATATGGAAGGAAAATGAGTACCTCGGGATTCCATAGATCTGTGCACAAGTAGCACCACAGCCAAAAGGATAAGATAGCTCAGCCTTTGACAGTGAACTGACAGTTACTTTTCTTATTTTTTAAAAGGTAATATAATTTACTTTCTATTTTTTACCCCTAGCTTTTAAATTCTTTAAAACTGTAGTCATAGAATCATAGAATATACTGAGTTGGAAGGGATCCAACAGGATCATTAAGGCCAGCTCCTGGACCTGCGCAGGACACCTCAAGGGTCCCACCATGTGCCTGAGAGCATTGTCCAAACACTTCTTGAACTCTCTCAGGCTTGGTGCTGTGACCACTTCCCTGGGGAGCCAGTTCCAGTGCCCAAACACCCTCTGGGTGAAGAACCTTTTCCTGATATCCAACTCAAACSTCTCCCAACTCAGCTTCATGCCATTTCCTCAAGTCCTGTCACTGGTCATGAGAGTGAAGAGTTCAGTACCTGTCTCTCTGCTTCCCCTCACGAGGAAGTTGTAACTGCAATGAGGTCTCCCCTCAGTGTCCTCTAGGTTGAACAGACCAAGTGACCTCAGCCACTGCTCATACGGCTTCCCCTCCAGACCCTTGTGGCCCTCCCTTGGACACTCTCTAATAGTTTAATGTCTTTTGTATATTGTGGCACCCAAAACTGCCCCCAGCACTCAAGGTGAGGCTGCCCCAGTGCAGAGAAGAGTGGGACAATCCCCTCCCTTGCCCGGCTGGCGATGCTGTGCCTGGTGCCCCCCACGACACCATTGGCCCTTCTGGCTGCCAGGGCACTGCTGTCATGCTCAACCAGACATTGACCAGGACTCCCAGGTCCCTTTCTGCAGCACTTCTCTCCAGCCTCTCATTCYCCAGTCTGTAGACACAATCAGAGTTTCCCTGTCCCAGGTTCAGAATCCACTACTTGCCCTTGTTAGGCTTATTATGTTTGGTGATTGCCAACCATACTGTAAAGAATTTTATTTAACTCAGAAGGAAATAGTGAATAATGCCACAGTCTGAATATTCCTATGACTCTTTACTCTCACTCTCCCTCATTTATGAGACTAATTTTGTTCATCTGTATCTTGACTTTAAAGATACACATTTCTAAAAGTTCCCTTTAAAATTATTAAATTTATTTCTTCTTAGGCTATACAGAAGGAGATGGATACAAAGATAAAATATCTGATCTTTAGGCTGTAAAACATCATTATGAGCTGTATAATGTATGGTGTAAAAATAAATACATCTTGCTACACTAAGGTTATTTTAAAATGTATTTCAAGTGGTTTTCTTTTTATCTTAGCCTTTCTGCTTTAACTTCTTCACATCTATTGTTGATTTTATACCTACAAAATGGATTAGAAGGAATGATAAAAAAATGCAAACATTTGCAAAATACTCCTCTGGAAAATACCAAATACTGCAAGACAACCTCTAGCCCTATACGTGAATCTGAAACAGTAGCTAAAAGCTAAGAGCTTTCTCAAATGACAGGTATCTCACCAAAGCCAGAGTATTCCCTAGTCAAAAGGGAGTCTGGAGAACAAACTGAAATTTTATTATCTGGACAGCAGTAATCATTYAGCAAATAGCAGCATTTGATTTCTAAAGTAACCTGGGATTCAGAGACATTTTCTATATGTTTGGCACAGTCCAAGTACATTTTCCTAACCTTACTTTTTCCACTGTTTTAAGCTTTCCTCCTCTGGGGACAGAGTTTAGCACTAGTAAGTAAACCAGTGATTTAAAACAGGCACATCAAACTGTAATTGTCATTTAGGATTTGATGTAAAAAAAGGCATGATTGCACCTGAGCTTTTATTTTGTTAAGCACCAGAATGGTTAAAATTATGATCTGGTTTCATCATCTTTAAAATGGTTTTTATCATCAATTCCAGAGCTRAGAAATCAAAAATTGGACTAGAGAGACCAGGAACATTAGGGAGGAGCAAGTAGCACAAAGAAACAGCAGTGAAGAAATAGAGTCAAATAAAAGCCAAAATTAGAATGCAGTAACAATAATTGATTTTACAGATGAAATTTACTGCATCCTTGGCTAAAATATTTTCCTCAGTTTATTCCAGGATTTATTTCCTAATGACTTAATAGGCATTACGACTGCATTGAATTTCTGCTCACAAAAGTATTGTACAATGTGTCTTATATGTCTCTGTAAGTGTATTGCTGAATACAGAGTTGGGGATATGTAAAGATTTAGGGTAAGAGTAGTACCAACACACGTGCTATTATTCTCATGTACTCACCTGTAGTAAGCAAAGCCATTGGTTATCATAAGGAAAACCTAACGCTTACAGGGAAGAGCAAAAGGGGCTGATGTGTACATCCATAATGAGAAAGTAAAGCTAGRTGAAGAAGTCAAAATTTTTTTGTGTTATGAACGAAAGAACAGTACAGGGCTGCTTAAATGTGATATGACTGTATTGTTCAACTGGTGAGCCAGGAGCCACATTTCCAAACTGCAGTAAGTAGAATATAATGTAGCCTAGGTAAAATACAAATATTCCTTAACTGAACAAGAATTACAGTAATACCAAAAATTAATTCTGTTAAGGCAGGTAGATACAGCAAAAAATTGAAAAAGGTTTCTGTCAAAACACAGAAAAGAAATAGAGAACATAAAAGTAGGACAAGGCTTAGGTGTATGTGCCAGCCCACACTGAACGATAACAACTACTGCGAAAAAAAAAGGGGATTTCCTCTGAATGAAAGATACCATGGTTTTTGTTCAGAGTAAGCAAAAAATCAGCAATGTAAAAAAGAATCACATACCCTACTTGATAAAAATATAACATGTATCTACTCAACAATTCTCTTAGTAGCCTCAAAATAATAATCATTAAGGCAGGGGTGAGGCTGAATGGCACAGTATCAGGGACAGCCCAGATGGGAAAGACGTGGAGGGGGAGCAGTGTTGTTGCAGTGCCTCGCTCCCCTTGGCACGCCTTTTGCATCCCCAGTGTCCCTGGAGCTGTAGGCTTTGTGGCTCCCTGAACCCTAAGTCTGACTCTAGTCCTCACTTTTCTGACTTATGTTAATTGTTATCCTTATCCAGTTTTCCATTATGTATTTCCAAAGTAATGAAATTAATAATTTAATTTTTTTTATTTACGTCTTTTCTTATGATTTGGGGGGTTTATTTGTATATTTCCCTCATCTTTGCTTTTATTATTTGTATGCAAAACATGAGGAAAGAGCTGTGTGCAAAATTAATTAGGAGCTGACTCTTAATCCGTATAACTCTTAGGAGAGATCAAAAACACTGGCAGTAGACACTGATACTTGTTCAGCTATATCTGCTGTAAATAAACATGGAACAATTTCCCATCTTTTGTTTCCATCTCACACATTCTTTTGGGGAATTTTGAGGTATTTGTGTGGAACTTCATATCCTTCCATTGAAATTCAGAAGAAATAAGGGTGCRCAGAGTTAAAGTAAATCTTGTGATTGTGTTCAAGAGATTATGAGAATTAATAAGAAAAAATCAGAAACCCCTCAACAAAATACTGAAAAATCCTAATTCTTCTGTCAAGTGAGACACTTGTTTTTTCCCTGAATCCTCTATATCCTTGGTTTTTTCATTCCTAGCATTCAAGGTAGCAAGGCGATTTTTTTAGGAAAATATAGCAAGATTTTGGCAGTTGCTTAAAGATTTGATGTTAYACCACACCCTAATGAAGATTAATGTGGACAAAGTGCCAAAGGGCAGTAGAAATTGCARGAAGAATATAATTTGTTCTATCAATCATCAGTTTATGTCAGTAAATATGTGTGACGYGGTATAGATCTTGAAATTTGTCACATGCTTTAATACAGTTGTTCGTTCTTTGGGCTAATCAGCAGCCATATTTCACATACTTCTTGTTGATACTAGCAACTACTTCTAAAAATGATTTCCAGGTAGTGAATATCAGCCTCTAGTCTGGAAGTTACTTTAAACTACAGTGGTTTGATTCAGATACTTGTTCCAGCTTTATATCACTGACTTCACCTTTCAGTTGCTCTTGCAAACATCTCTAGAATATCCTGTTTCTATATGCTCTGAAAGTGAGAAACTGTCGCGAATCAACTCTATAGAATAATTTAAAAGTAGTAGTGATTATTTTTATAGACTCAAAAGTATGAGCTTTAGGAGGAAACATAGAAAGTAATTGTTTTATTTCATGTATCTTTTCTGTTAGCATTTTCAAAGTCAGTGTTTGAATGGAAATGGGGTATAGTACTTCTATGTTGTCAGCAGTCTATCACTACAATTATCTAGTCAGAGAACATGAGAAAAAAGGCTGTTAAAAAACAGGCTTTATAAKCAATCCAGAAAATCAGGGATATACCCTTTTTTTGAGCCTATATATCCTCCTAGGATTCCTTTTCAACTCTCTGGGTCCTCAGTGGATGGTATTATTTATTGTATTATTTCACCAGTAATATAGTTGTTTGTTTCTCAGTATAAACACTACATTTGTCGTATATATAAAGAAATCTCAAGGAAGTTTAAAAGCTATTTTTCTCTAATCCTGTAAATTGTTCTTTGGCCACTAAATGAGAATGGTGACATTTGAATTCCGGTATTAAGTTACTAGCCACCTACTATATTTTCATTTTTTCTTTTCATTTTTTCTTTTTTTTTTTTCCTTTTTGCTATCSAGTCAAATTATAACAAAGCATGTGAATCCTAAGGCTGTCCACAGAGTGATGAGCTGCCTCTACAGGGTGGTTGGGAAAGCTCCAACTTTTGGTGAAACAGCAGGTGAATCAAGTGGTTACAGAAAATCCTGGGGTGCTTTGCCTGGTGGCTGCTGTGCTTAATTTAGACTGTCCAGAGGGGATAACTGTAAAGCAAATAATTTTAAAATTCTTACCCTTATTCCTTTGTGTGCTCTTTGCCAGGTTCATAGCATGTTAATTGARCTTGGAATTCAGCTTCTTTTGACTAACCTCTTTAAAAAGCTGCAAATTGTCAAGTAATTTAGAAATATTTATTGATATAGGCATAGCAGCAGTACAATAAAACTGTAAAAGAAAGCTATTGAAATGAATGACTGTGCAGATTTGTACTTTCTAAATGTCTTGGATGAAGCCTGGCTGAGAAGAGTTCAGAGCCAATATTCAGAGACAGTCTCCTCGAATCACCACAACACTTGGAGTAATATAGCCTCCTCCTGAGTTTGATCTGATAATCATAAATATTATGAAGTCATCAATTTAACAAAATACAGAAAAAAAGTTTCTAATTGAAATAAAAATATAAATAATAATTCAGCTAAAGGTCATTACATTTGTTTTCTGAAAGCATTCTAAAAGCACAATCCTTCAGTGTACTGCTTTTCACAATTATTTGAGTTATTATTTCAAAGGAAGATTGAAGAGTTTGATGTGACCCTGTTGCAGACATGAATTACAGCTGTACCAGGTTTTGAGTGAGCACTTGCCTGTTACTGTCTTCGCATTTGTCTGTGTATGGCCAACAATATATCTAGATATGGCAAGGACTTTGTTTCTTATTTTGTTTTCTCAACTGTGGAAGAAACAGTGAGGAGTTATAGGAAGAACAGTGCAAATATATGAATTTTCAATTTTCAATTTCACCTCCATACTTATTAAAAGAGAAAGCACAGTTCAGCATTTGACTGTATCCCCAGATATACAAGTAACCCTTGATTTCATGTACACACAGTTGCCTATTTGAGGAAAAATCCTTTCAGTGTGAGAGGCTGAGAATTGAAAAATGCAGTGGTCCTGAGGCCCTCTGTATAAAGGCTATGTTTCAAACAAGGTTTTTCCTACCATCCAGTSATCTCAAGTCTCCTCCTTTTTTACTTCTCACATGTCTGTTGTCTCCTGCACATTTCACGGCCTTACACATGCCAGGCAAGTCGCTCTTTTATTCCAGCTCTAATTTGACAGATCATCTTGTCATGTTTTGGAAAAGCCAGAGTTACACATCCCTGCTTTTTCTGATTTTCTTTAATACGTAATTCACTTGCATCACATTTCTGTGTCCTAAAAAATTTTTAGTTTAAATATTTTCTTCCATCTTTCTATCAGCCTCTTCTTCCATATTCTGCTAGATGTCTGTCTATATACCTAAGTTTCAAATATTTAAGGTCCATCCATTTCACTTTTTCATYGTCAGAGTTATGAAAAATAGAAAGAAAATATTTCAGAATCATATAGCTTTTATTTTGTGCTAATATTTAGCCTTCCTATTTCTTTTTCCTCAGGTATTTAGGTTCTAAATATACGTTTTGCATTTCCACTTTTAGTAATTTCTTTCACTAGAACTGTAGTCTCTTTGTTGGTCACATCATAACCATTACCCATTAGTCTGTCTTCCTACCCTCCAGCTTTATCTTTSCTAGTAAATTAAAGGGTACTGGGAGACAGACCTAGGCATAGGAACATTCTTGAGCACTGAAATTCTCTTTTGCTTATACACATATTTTTATAATAATTCTTGCCCAGATTCTATCCAGCCCAAATAGGACTGTATTAGGAAATTTCAGGGCACTGAAATTAAGATGAGCCATGAGCATAATATTAAATCCACTTGTTAATTTGGATGAGACTACCCTCCTGTAGAAAGTATTTGATTCAGGAAGATCCTAATCCACAAAACAAAAATCAACATTTATTCGTATGAACATGGTTTGTTGGTCTCATTGCAAAAGCTTAGTCCCAGACACATTTAATTTACAGGTGTATATAGTCTCTCATCTCTTCTCACTGCTAGTCATTCTGAAAACTGCCTATATAGGTCCTACCCATATAGTTCATCCTATCAAACCTACCAATTCTTCTATGTAGTTGTCGCCCAGTATTTACTCACTTACTTTTTCTTCATTAGACACGTAAATCTCTCCTTACATAAGTCTATCTTTCCTTTCTTTTATATCGCTTCACGCGTTGAGAAGCTTCTCAGATTCTCTTCCCAGCTGCTCTGTTTTACCCTATTTGCTGCTGTGAAAAACCACTGCCCCTGAGTGCAGCTCGGAAGGCACTTTGTTGTCAAAGTGCTTTCATCACTTCACACATTGCTTCCTTATTGCCTATAATACCATTTGATTAACAGGGATTAATACTGATTTGAATGTTCTGTCCTATTTGACTTTCGTTTTTCCTTGCCATGAACCTGTCACAAGTGACATAGAATATGTCTACAGGGGCAACTCTGTGCTGCAGAGGTACATCTAATGTTTACAAAGTCTCTATACTTGAAGTGATACAGTACAGATTTGAGTGTAATGCTGACATGCCTGAAGTTTGTTTTTCTTTCATGATGGAATAGATACGGTACAAACCAGGGCACCCTGTGAGCACCCTTCTTGCAGGGAGGACACAAGATCCTCACACGACCAGTGCTCTGTGCACGTGTGTRGTGTGTGCCCCTCAGACAGGCAACTTTAGCCAGGCAAATTCATTGCTGGTAAAGACATCATGAGTATAGTTCTGAACTGTAAGTAATCACTACAAATCAAACCTTGGTCCTTCCTTCTGTGCGTGGCATCTGTTTCTTATATAGTCAGCTCATAGGTAGCAGCTCGATAGCAGGAATCAGCTCATTTGGTTTTGCATTCCAAGTAGAAAACGTAACTATAATAAAAACTATAAATTAATTAAAATTTATACAAGTCTATGCATGCACACTTTTCTTCTTTGTACACGACAAAACATGAGAAATAAAGAACTGARTTTTGGGATCAAGTGAAGTCCATTCTTACCTTGTTTCCAGCAATAGAAGGTGAGGCAAGATTATGTGAACACCATAAAGATCTCTTGGTTCTAAGATCTCCTRGTTTCCAAAGTTTTGTGAATTAGGGTCTTCCTGAATCAAAGACTGTATCTGGTACTTAGCAGTCTCTGATAGATTTTTCTCTCATAAATGCTTTCGGCCTCTTTTCAACTTGTGCTTCCACAGTATTCTGTGGACGAAGCCTTTAACTATCCAAAGGTGACCAGGGATTCTTCTTTAGACCTCCAGCCAAAGACAAGTCACTGTGACTTTGAAAGAAACACAAATGAAATCACAAGACTTAGAAGCTGTAGTTTAGCTTTATTAAGTAGCATACCGAAACCCCATCTTCTGGTGCAGACAGTACAGAAGTACTTTGTACCTGCTATACTGCAGGCTGAAGTCTAAAGCAAAAAGTGTCTGTCCTCACAGATTTCCAGGAGAGTGAGGGAACAAAGATAGAGAAATAATTTGTTAACATAAGGTAGAGAAGGGGAGAAAAATTAAGAGGATGGGTGTGCAAGCCTAGATTATGACTATTTTGATGTTTTTACACATATTCATAGATGTTTTTCTGTGTCAGTGAGCCATTTCTGATTTAAACAAAGATAAGGCATATCATCAAATGGAGAAAGGTTTCTGATTTTATTAGTGCATAGAAGTCCAGAGCAGGTAATTATGCTTAAAAGCATCGCACATAACATCATAGTATTGACATGAAAAATGTCCAGCCTAGAAAGGAAAAAAAAAAAAATAGAAAATAAGAGTTTAAAAGTCTCCTGTTAGACATAAAATGAAACCAGAAAGTCACCTGCGTAAGAATGTGGTACACTGCCACAATTTATTGATCTTCAGTGATATCCAGGCCTTGGAGCCAAAATAAGGGTAAATGCCAGTTAATGCAGTGGTTGGCCAGAGTGCCTCCTGAGAGAGGCTGTGGCTCAAGGAATGGAAAGGGTATCTGATGGTAGTGACTAGCAGGAGCATCTAATGAAATGAGGTATAACTAAGAGTAGCTTGAAAAATAAGGATCCATGGAGAGGTTAGTGACAGCTCCAGAGCAGAGCAAGAAGCAATCAGAAGAAGGA
Source organism: Parotia lawesii (assembly GCA_003713295.1). NCBI lineage: Eukaryota > Metazoa > Chordata > Aves > Passeriformes > Paradisaeidae > Parotia > Parotia lawesii. The sequence continues at coordinate 932,908 of RAHM01000069.1, read as the reverse complement.
GAAGCTATTAGAGAGGAAGCAAGTCACACCACGGGAAGACCTGACAGTCCTGAACTGTGAATAGAATAGAAAGCAACCAGCTATCCTAGCCACATGATGCACTTAATAGKGACACTGAAAAGATAATGTAAAAAGGGGAAACTTTCTGTCATTCTGTACTGCTTTTTTGTCTTTTTCTCATTTAAATTCATTCACCACTTCACATGGGCAGGCAGATGTTCAGCCATCCCCAGGAGAGTAGGAGTCCATCACATGTAACCTTTATTTGGGTAGACAAATGCCATGATTCTGAATATTCCAGGCTCTTTCTTCCCCCAGCTTTRTACACTGAACATGATGTCATATGGTGTGGGATATCCCTGTGGTCATTTGGAGTCACCTGTCCAGAATGTGCCCCCTCCCAGCTTCTTGTGTCCCAYCCCCCTCCCCATCCTGCTCACTGGTGGGACAGTGTGAGAAACAGAAAAGACCTTTTACTCTGCTCAGCAATAGCTAAAATATCCCTGAATTATCAGCACTGTTTCCAGCACAAATACAAAACATAGCTCCATATTAGCTACTCTGAAGAAAATTAACTCTCTCCCAGGCAAAACAAGCACAGGATAACAGCTCAAGCTGCTGTTTTAGTAATGGCCTCTTAACATTTCAACCTAACCCTTATCACAACCAGTGACTTCTTCACAGAAAAGTTACAGCAGACCTACAACTACCACAGATGTCTTTCAGGGGTGTAACATCCCCAAGCCACCTCATTGTGATTGCACCATAGAGGTCTTCCCTTTGAAAATCATTCATTTCTTAACTCTAACTGTAATAAGCTTGAAGGATTCGCTATCATCTCTCCATTAGAAAGAACTGATGTCAAAGCATTCATGCACATAGTGGATCGTTACCCGGTGATAAAAACAGTCTCTGTTAACACCCAGGACTCATGCATCATACAAATTGAATTATTTCTAAGGGTTAAAAAGAACAAAGCTATGAAGCTTTGACCTGTGGATCGATAAGGAACTTACATCTCCAGCAATGTGTGGCTCTTAATCAAAACCRTGGCTGTTCATTTATACCAAAATAAAAGGTCATTGATGCACTTTCAGAGAAAAGATTGACAACTTCCCAAAACACCTTCATTCTCTGATCCTTAAAATCTTTTAATGAGCAAGAAATGTACAAGAGGAAGTTCTTCTGTCTGAAAAATACAATAAGATCTTAAATAAAAGACAGCAGATATGAAACTGGAAATAAACCTTTCAGTCCTTTGACTGACAAAGTTGACATGAACAGAAACCTTTGTATCCATGTTCTCTTTAAGAGCAGCGACAGTCTGAACTCATCTGGTGACTCTACTAGGAGCTAAATTTTAATACAACTGACATCTCATCAATCTTTAGGTAAAAACAATTAAAAAACACTTAACGTTTAAAGTAATGCATTTCTGAACAAATGTTGTTGTTCTCCACAGTGTTAATCTGGTTCTATGTGAAACCACATTTTATTTTTCATGCTATCAGTAAATGTCAGAATAATAACCACAATATTTGTACAGTCTTGACATAATTGCAATATCTGTAAGTTTTTATGAAAGTTATGCAGCAATGTCAGTAATGAGTTTCAGATTTATTCTGTTAAGAAATTTATAAAAAATAACCTGCCTTCATGTAAACAGAGGAACACATCACAAAGATCTTGTTAGTGTAGTTAGCCAGTTTTACTGTGACAACTTTGTCAAACTAAGAGTTAAATAAAACTTCATTAATTGTGCAGTAAAATTTGAAAACTGATTAAAGGCATTCAATTACCATAAGACTAAAACATGCAAAATATCAGTGGTAAAAGTAGTGTATCATATTTTGGTCATGCTGTATTGTACAACAGTCAGTATCAACAGGGAAGTTTAAAAGTGGTGGAAAGTTCTGGCCATATGCATATCATTTCTAATACATGCAGAGGTGTTTTTTTTAATAACAATAAAACATGCATGAATACATTAACATAATAGACCTTGTAACGTAATATTTGATCTTCAGATTTTTTGTCTTATGAGAGAAAAGAGCATAGATTTTAAATGAGMAGATTTCAGTGACTCTGGAGGGGACAGATTAAACAACAATAGCAACAAATGAAATTTTTTAAAAAAAGTATAATGATGAAAAGGGAAACTATGGAATACAAAAAAAAGGACTAGAAAAAGATTAGAGAAAGTAGGAGAAGAAGGATTGAAAGGAGAGTAATACAAATGCCATACACTGATGCATGTAACATGAGGAACAGACAGGAGGACTTGGGACTCTGTGAAGACACAGGACTACGACCTCATGAGGATGAAAGGTGAGTGCTAGAATATGTCACAGGACTGGAGTGCTGCGGTGGATGGATATGTGATCTTTGGGAAAGACAGAGTGAGAAGGCAAGGAGAGGGTGTTGTGAGAGGGCAGCTGGAATGTATGGAGCTCTGCCTTGGTGTTGTAGTTTAATGCTGGTGGGCTGCTCAGCCCCACAGAGCCACTACTCACTCTTCCCTCGTAGGATGGGGAAGAGAATTGGAAGGACAAAACTGTGGACACTTGTGTGTTCTTATAAGGACAGTTTAATAGGTAAAGCAACTGCCACATGCACGGGCAAAGCAAAACAAGGAATTATTCATCACTTCCCATTAGCAGTCAGGTGTACAGCAATCTCCAGGAAAGCAAGTAATCTCACATTGACCAGTCTAGGCCCATGTTCTGGAAGGATAACACAGAAGGAAAGAAGCACTTCTGAAAGAAAGATTTTTTGGAAGTATCAGTAAAAGGGTATCAGTAAGGAATCCATTTCTGATGAATATTCTGACATGGCAGACTGTACATCAAGTGGGCAACAGGGAAATACTATGGCATGGGGGATTCAAAGAGAACAAGAGGAAAAGCTTCTGCAGGTGAGTAGTAGAGCAGTGAAGCAGGTTACACAGCTGTGTAGTGGAAGTTTTTGGAGGTTTTCAAAACTGAGCTAGACACAGCCGTGGCTAACCTGAACTGGTATAGTATCAGTCCCACTTAGAGTGGAAAATTAGACTAGAGGATTTACAAACATCCCTTCTAACACGTATTTCTATAATTCTATGTATGCTCCATGATGAAGAAACTATTTTCAAACCCACAGGTGTGTAAACCTCCTTTTCTACCTGCTGCTATTTTGAAATACCAAAGCCAATGCCTTATGTGGTATTCATGAGTTGGATAGCAATGCCTAGACATGACATGTCATTTAGTCTTTAGAGAATACAAAATAAACTCTTTTGCTAAGCTGATAAGAAATAAATTACAAGGAACATTACAGCTCAGGAAAACATTGGCCTTTTTTTCTTGAGAAAAACCAACCAAAAAACCAAAAAAACTTACCAAGCCCCACCATAGCCAAATAAACCAAGGCTTAGAGCAACACTAAAAAAAAAATTATGTAGCTTTTGTAAAGTTTTTTCAGTGATGTATAGCATTTCTAAGGAATTAAAAATATCTTTGATATATTCAAGCCACCTCTTTTGATTTTCTATTTTTCTTCTTAATAGATATTGCTTGTAAAAATTGCATTCTGCTTCCTGGTAAAGCATATGTTACATTATTTTGATGTTTTAAAATGCAAATTATGTTTAAGTGAACATTGTATTTCATTATATTTCATATTAGATAAAAAGTTTTGCTCAACCTGATGCTCTATCTTTTAAAATATTTTTTCCAGAAGTTTAAAGAAATACTTTGGTTTCCTTTTAATTATTTCCTTAGAAACTTTATGTAATTTTCTTTCAAGAGGAATACTTTCTCTCTTGACATGCTATGAAGGAAATAAATTAAAATCACTATGTTTAGACACTTGTGAGGGTGACAAAGACCACACTGGCATCATTAGATTAACCCTGTTTTATACATATGTATATCAGTTTTCTACACAGCAGGATGAAAGTTTTCTTTTAATTAAGAATCTTATTGTTTCATACTCTAGAAGAAACATTGAGGAAACGTCATGCAAGACGTGCTAGAAGACTCACATCTTAAAAGAATTATCAAAAATACTGAATTTTGGCCTGAAAAGACATACTTTATCCAGAAAAAATACACCTCAAATAAATATTTTACCTATTATTGAATTTCAGTGGAAGCTGAATACAGCAGCTTCCAGAAAATTTGGAATGTAGCCCCATGAATTCACAGTATTTATTTCTGTGGAAGAAATGTAGTTTATTCTCTTGGGACCAGTATTTTCAATGACAGGTACTTTGAATTTGTTGTGGATAATTATTAGAATTGTGTTTCTTGCTTGAGCTTTACAATAAGACATTTCATGAAACTTATTAAAAATTCACTGCTTTGTCCATTTTTTTTTAATTGATCAGATCACAAGAGCTTTCACGAAAAGAGCCTACCAATAAGTCAGAAATGTATGAAACTAAACCAATTGTTTACTTTCCTAAAGGCTCCAAATTTCTACATACAAAACAAGATGTACTGTTAAAAGAGGGTGAAATATTTGTTTGTATAAAATAAAAAGAAAATTAATTATTGCACTGAAATCAGTCATAGAATCCCATGTAGCAAGACTGGTAGACTGTGTTCTGAGTTTTGGCCCTCTCTTTGCTACTTTAGTACTTCTTTTCCCTCACTGAGCCAACAAAATAGCTGGTTGTGTTTGTAGACATTTTCTTCATCTTTTTTTTCATTTTCTACTTTCAAACTTTCCTCATGACATTTAAAACTGAACAGTAATAGGGATGTAAAATCCATCTCATAGGGCCACTACATTTTTTGTGAGTTACATACATTCCAGATAGTTTAGACACTAATAAATAAATAAATTATTGGTTGCTAATTTTGAACCATTTCTGCAAAACACATACAGCAGTCAGTTTGATTCCCTGCATGCAGTTCAGTCATTGCTGTGTAATACTTCATATTCCTCCAATGCTCATATAAAACGGGAATATAAACACAAAGGAAGACTTGATGCACAATTAGTCAGTAGAGTAAGGTGTTCTGCTTTCAATTTGTCCTTCTTAGTATATTGTGCTATGGCATCAATCTTTTTTTACCTTAACAAAAGTCAGCACACCTGTTTTTTCCTGAAAAAAAATTTTCTCCCGAAGTCATTTTAGGAATGGCACCATTACAGGAAGAAAAAATATCCTACAGTAAAGATCAAGGGCTTAAAATTAGTGCTCATGTTCAAATAATGTGTTCTGAGAAGTACGTTCATTGTAAGTTTGTGCTCCATGGCTTCCTCACTGAAGAAAACAGTGGCATCACATAGAATGTTGCCCTGTCATAGCCTGTATTTAAAACTGCAAAATGAATTCATCTCTCACTGCTTCCTCTTGTCTACTTGTCAGGGAGTAATTCTAGCTCTCTCCAGAAGAGAAGAAAGGAAATTTTCAGGACATATTCCAGCTGTATTCATGTAAAACAGAAGAACAGAAAAATCCACTCTTTTCTTATTAAGACAGCAAATTAGAAGGCAGTAAACACAGGGTGGAAATCTTCTCTCATGCCTGATCCTTGAGCAGTGCAGGTATGTACCAGAGTCATGAAGACTCATTTTTAGCATACAAATTAGCTGCTAATATAATCTAACTCAGTAGAGTAACCAAATAACTGAAACAAGAACCATGTGCACAATTCTTTATCCATTTTAATTTGTCCTCTTTAACTAACAAATTTACTTTTAATAACAAAAGGTGAAAACAGAGACTTTTGATGTAGCCAGTAAAGCTAAGTTCTTTGGCCACAACAACTCACACAAAACCAAAGACTGAGCTGCTGTGTGTAAAGGGTGTTGTGTCTTTGTTTTGGAAAGGAAAAGCCTGTAGGTGCTTCATCTGACATGGAAAACCCTCTCACACATCTCATATCTGACTGTCCTGTATGGTTGATGCTGAGATAGTAGCATGACACAGACTACCTTTAAGATCTAATCCTGACATAAATCCGAGTTCACTGTATTACAGCCAAACATTCACAGTCCAGAAAAAAAATGAAGTTCTTTTAAAATTCTTACCTTCTTTTATCAGACCACCACCTAGTTTTCTATCACTGACTATTTTAGCCTCAGTAAGACAGACCTTATGTGACAATAAAAAATCTGACAGTGTCTTATAGGACAGTGTTTATACATCCATCAGTCTCTCTGTTCATTGGTAACATTCTGAGCATGTCTGCCACCCTCCAAGAAATCCAAGTCTCTTAGCCTTATTTCAGGTACTAATTTTCTGTAATACTTCACTATGTGGTACAACTCTCTGTGGCAAAGCAGCAATAAGTATTCATATTAATCCCTTCTGATTATTCTCTGGGTATGTATTTATGATTGCTTCTTTCAGCTGACAGAAAAGAAAGGGATTTTATTAACATAGTTTAAATTACAGCTCCATCATGTCATGAAAACCCACCATCAAACAAAGAGTTTACATTGCAATATCATTCTTTCCTGTACAAAGTTTGTTAAGGGCAGTTAATCAAGCCAAAATAAGTAAAATATTAGCAGAATGGAGAAGGCTAAAATCTTTTATTTGTTCTTAAACATATATGAAAAGGTCATAAAACAAAGCAAGACTACCAATGTCTCATACAGTCATTTGGCAGGAAATTCTGTGAGACACGTAAAATATTGTCCTTGTGAATTACTTGTGGCATTTTTCAAAATGGTCCTTTTCTGTTCTCATTTTCTACACCTATCAATTGACCGCTTCAAGGAAAGGCATTTTTTATTGCTATACTCATCCAAGAAAAAAGGAAAAAAAATTAGTGACAGACCTTGAGAGAAATAGAAAGCAGCAATAACTTGTGTCAGTCTATTTGAGAGCAGATGAATAAAAAGACAGTAAAACCAAGCTGGTAATATTGCCCAGCTAATACATTATGCCAACCACAACTTTATACAGTATTAGTTAATGTAGCTTTCACATAACTTTTGGGAGTTTTAATATACCCATTTTCCTTTCTGCCTCAGAAGATGAATCAGCAAAATCTCTCCTAAGCTCTCAATATCAGTATGGTAAATTTTGCTGCAGATTTTGCCTTTAGCTGTGAATCTAAGTTCCAGACCAATCCCATTCTTAGGCTGTTATATTTTCTGCATAATATTCCTGACTGAATAGATCCAGAATATCAGGGCTCATCTTTTACCCACTTCTTTCAATACTTCTTTATAGTACCGGCACGTTTTCCCAGAGTTGCCACTAGCTTGGCTGATGGACTGTGAGTTGTGAGCACGATAGTTGCTCTGTTGGAATCAGCTGGGGTCTCACACAGGACAGCCCCTGGCCTCTTACCACAAGGCCACCCCTCCAGCCAGACACCCCTGCCACAAACCCCTTGCCACCTCTACCTGATACACCAATATGGGAAGAAAATTCCTTATTATTCTGTCTGTGAGATCTGGACTCAACAAAAGATTAYGTTCCTTTGGGATATTTAAAATAATGTTAAAGAGGAGTTTAACTACAAATTAGAACAACCCTCACAACAAAGAGGTGAAAAAGACAATCAGTCAGAGGGAAGTAAAATTAATCTTGTTGCCCCAAGGCACATCCATTTCTTAATGAAAAAAGTCTCAAATATGTTGTTACCTACATGAAGTTAGGTTTGGCTGATTTTTAAAAGTTTGGAAAGTGATAATTATTTTGCTGTCAAGGAGGAATTCTGAGTCATCAGACTTGATGAACTTGTACAGAGGACTTACCTAGGTCGAGTRTGTTAGACTTATTGCTCATTTCAGATCAGTGAGGTAGTACGTGAGTAGGAAGTCTGATATCCTTGTGTGTTTAGTCTACTGTGCTCTGACAGCTTGTGGCCAGGTTGTAAATCAAGTTAGATAAGAATAAACTAATCAARCATCAAGGAAAGCATTGATTAACTTGGTAAGTAAGTGTAGTCCTTCTGTCTTCTTTTGTTTACTGAGTTTGGATAAAACCTGAGTCAGAACTTGGGCTACCTTCATCTAGACAATATGCCATAAATCTTTAATTTAATGYGTTTGTAGGATTATGTAATAGATGGAAGTGCATAGAAAAAGTATTGATTAATGGCTGTGACAACGAGACCTATAATGGACATTGACAATGCTCTGGAAGTACTTAATTTTGCACACAGTGACAAAGTACAACTGTGTTGATAAAGTAGTKGTCGTCAACAGAAAGAGGGGAGGTCAGACTGGAACATAATGTATTAATTACCTCTAAGTCAAAGACAGGCATGTAAAAAATCTCTCTAAAAGCAATATTTATTATTTAATAAGATAAATTTATGTCCAAGCTTCATTTYTGTGGCTTTTTAAACAATGGCCTGAGTACTTTGGTTCTATACAAKCTGTATCATCCTTCAAAAGTTGTACAATAATGTTTTCCACTGAGAACTAAATGTGGTGATTTTTTGTCAGGAGTGGTCATGCATAAAATTAATTCATAGCACCATAACATCAGCAAGCTTATACTTAAAAAAGAATTATTTTAAGGTCAAAAATCTTCTAGAAGCACTTTTGTCACATTAATACATACAGTACACTGCTAAACAATATAAAGAATGGAAATTTAAAGTGAAACACATTGCTTTATCCTGAAAATAAATATTTCTTCTTAAAAATGAAAACCARTATCTTTGTTCCTTAGAGTGGAAACTTTGTACTGAAGAGAAAAGGAGAGCAGAATACAAGACCTTCTTTTATTCCCTTATATCTATACAAATTCCCTTTAGCTTCAATGGGCATACAGCGAATAAAGTATAATGAATAGAGTGAAGTATAATGAATAAAGAATAAATCCTATCATGAACAATTTAAAAATATTATTTTGAGGTAATATACTCTGGAAAATCTTCCTGAGAGCCCATCAAAAGCCCAAGAATCTGTAGTTATACCACTCCTGCTATGTTTCCGTTGCCTGACATGCCTTTTTACCATGCTTAATTGACTCTAATGTTCATAGGGAAAGTGGCAGAAGCTCCACTGTGTTGAAATTCACGTCTCCAAGGCAGAAAGAACATCAACACTGTCAGCGCCAGTGCTACTTTCTTTGTCAGTTTGATATGAAATCTGGGTAGACCACATCTCCTCAGATGGCAGAAGGTAACTCTGACAATGTGAACAGCACCAGGAAGCAGATGACGACTGTAATTTCATTTACAGTCAAAGGAGACATCACCCACTGCCAAGGAATGTGATAAGGACCCACTTCTGCTCTGCCTGTTTGGTGCACAGTCTGAGGGCTGTGATTAGGTGTAGGTGCCACAAATATATAAGAAGTGTCAGCTGCCCCATCTCTAGTTTTCACAGAAGACCTGTCCCCTTCCCAGCAGCCTCAGGGACCATTTTCCCTGGAAGTCATTCCCAGGATGAGACACTCTGTCAGTTTACCAGGAAGAGCACCAGCTCCAAAGGCCCTTTCCTTCTCTACACAGGGGACTGTCATATGTTTCACCCACCGTTTTAGGTCAAAGTGTCTTGTCTCCATTTCAGGATAGGTAGCTGTTGCTTTGTTAAATATCATCCTGCTCTATGACTGGCTGATTACCATTTCTTGGCATCATCATACCCACATGTTCTCTGAGATTGACTTCCCACTTTCTTTGGACCTGGAAGTGTTCAAATATAAATATATGTACTTCTGTGTAAAAAAATAAAATAATAAAAAGAAGTATATGTATAAATCACATCGTACTTAATTACACATAGATACACTATTTACATAATATGCACACCTATATATAAATATATGTGCTATATACATAAATTTATGGAACTATAGAAATTAAATAGATATAGCCATAAAACCATAGGCACAAAATGGCTAAAGCAGGTTTAATAAGAGCTAATGGAATGGATAATTAAAGTTTAAATACAAATAGCAAAACATTAAACAAAAGTAGAAGAAAAGTTGCCCCCACTTTACCAGGTTGCAGAACAAGACATGGCATATCTGAAGCGTGGGAACTTCAAGAGAGTGGATGGGTGATGAATGGGATAGGGGACAGGGCACAGACAAGCTGGAACATGTCCAAGGACTGCAGACCCCCTTTTATGAGGCCAACCAGATCCCTCTGTTGCAAACTCGGAAAGAAGAGCCCAATCCAGTGAGCTGGAGTTAGAGATCTCTGCATTGTGCTGCAGCCCAACAGGTAGAACGTGCAGTTTTAGTGGGGCAGACTTGGGCCTTTGCATGGTGCTGCAAGGCACAGGCAAAGCTGTCTGAAAATGGAAAACCAGAACAAATGCTAACTTCAGAAAAACTTGTATGTACAGACAATAAGAAAAAGGCACAAAGGGATTCTCCCGAAAGACTGTTTTCTTTTGCTTTCTTTTGATGTTTGCATTGACATGTACTTCAGGCTTAAAAGTATCATGTGGGTGGACTGAATGGGACAGTGAAGAGATTTAACACTAAGCTGGTCTTCAGTGCCATAAAACTAAGTAAATTGTGCACTTGATGGTTACAATTCACTGCATAATCTTTTGTTTCCAAAAATTCTGGCTATGCAAGTACAAATCTGTGTAAATAATCAAATGTACATTGCAATTAGATCAAAACTGTCTGAACAAAACTTAACTTTGCAGGTTTTTCTGGTGGAGATAAAATTTATCCAGAATGACTAGATTAATGAGCTGTTGGAGTGCTCTAAACTAGCCAATATATCTCTAAGTACAGAGCCACTCAAGAATCCATATGCCAAGATGACAACATCAATACCAACACCATCAATACAATACCAATATATTCTTTCATTTCCCAGTGTAACATCCTAGAACTGAGTGTGATTTTTCTTGGTTAGAGTTATGCTACCTAGAGTCCACCAGTGAAGATTCTTCGTTTTCGTGATTGGAGAAGCCTTTTGTAAACTGAGACTACTACTCCTACTTGATTTGCAATGGAGAGCATCTGGCTTGTATCTGAAATAATAATTATCTTCTTCTGACACATTTATGAGTTTTCCCTTCATTAATTTTTATCTGGGAAATATTCACTGCTATGGTAGGGTAGTTTTAGAACAAACACCTGGTTTTTACAACTCTTATCAGAAATTTGCAAGGTTTCAGGCAGGGAACAGCTTAAAATTAATGAAGTGAAAAGCTTAACCCTTTGGGCCTCCTTTTGAAGTGTCTCAGCATTACCCTTTCCAGTAGCTTTGAAGGGTAATTTTTTCCTTTACTCCATATATGTTATTCTCCCTCAGTGACTCACAGCTCACAAGGTGCCATTAGTTTCTGCAAACCAGAAGTAGCAGAAAGTGAAATATAGAACAGAAGTCATTTCACCTGAAAGATCTGAAACCTTTCCCGGGATTCAAAATTTATTCCCAATTCACTGTGTTTCTGAATGCAAATAAAGAATGAATTTAGAATCTTTGAATCCTCCAGTAGTCAAGGCTCTATACATTTCCCTGTATTCATGTTAATAACCTCTAACAAAGAAACCTTGGTATTTTTTTTAAGATGGTTCACAACATCTAGCAACAACCATTAAAGGTATCTAGGCTACCTCCCTTAAGTCGATAAAAGGTACTGTGTGAAAAATGCAAAATAGTTATTCTACGAGGGGAACAGAATTTGCCAAAATAATTTATCAGCTCATAAAATAGCAAACAAATTTATTTGGAAAGTGTACTAGGAATAATCTGAACCTGATAGGATAAGTATTTTTTTTTTTCACTTCAATCATCATGTAAAATATACAAAGACTGCAATCTCTCCTAAAGAGAGAATCTTTGACAAATAGAAGTACAGAACATATTAAATTGATGTAAATTCTCATGCATACAGTCTCATAACACAGCCAAATTATGATAGTGTTCAGCATTCAACTTACTTCCCGTATTTATTACACACATAAATGTATATTGTTTCATAAGAAAAAAAAACAAAACAAGAAAAAAACCCTTTGATTTAAGTCAAACACTTGTTTTCAGAGTTAAGGTACAAACCATTACAAAACCTGATATTTGAGGAAGGACTGAAAACTCACTGTCTTGGTGACAAAACGGGCTTTCATTATCTGAGTCATGGTGCAGAGATCTTTCTGAGAGCTGGGAGAGATATTGTGTTTTCTGTTTCGAACAACTCAACTTTTTTTTTTTTGCTTTTTGCTTGAATAATATTTCTCAATGTATGTAGCTAAAAGTTTTTGTTTTGACATTTTCAAATGACAAGTTTTGACTTCAAAATATCTCTTTCTAAAATTTATCTATGAAAGTCTCATGAGAAAGTAATGGCTGTGTTAGCACACGTACGCACTGCTAATATATTTAGATTGCACAGGGAGCTGCAGTTCTAGCATTTGCTAGTCTTTCTACACCTAATTTTGATGTTAGCTGGTCATTTTAACTTTCAGAATACAGTTTTCTATAAAAGAACAAGAAAGAAAAAATTATAAGAAAATAAGAAGAAAAGAATAACCTCTTTAACCAGTTAACACATCTCATGCACTACCAGCACAATAAAAAGAACCAAAACAATCAACATTCTGTTATTCATAAAGGATTCTTGTAGTCCGATGCAAAGGTGTTTTGTGTCTTCCATAAAAAAAAATTCATTTGAGCCCTCAAATAAAATTGGCATCTTTCCCTTCCACGGATATGTTGTTGTTTTAAATTACAAGGTCAGAAGAAATTCTCATTATTGTTAAATGAATGAAATTCCACCCATGTGCAAGAAGTCTATATATATATACCAAGTCTATAAATCAAGTCAAATTACTTGAAAAATCTTTTAGCATTAAAAAACATCTGCTGTTCCCTACTGGGCCATATTTGACTCTGTTTGCAAAAGTAAAAGAAACACATTTTGCCTGTTATGTAGGAAACATAAATGCAAACACACCACTTTTAAGAATTAAAAAGAAAAATAAAAAATCCTAGTGTTGCATTAGTTCTTTAATTTAATACGCAGGGCATGTAAAATGGTTAATTTTTAAAAACCTACTACAATGAGAACAAAGATTTGAACAGCTTGATGTCATAAATGTAAGTCCCTAGTTTCAACTGTGAACACAAGAATTTACCCTTAATAGATCAGAACTTTACACCAAAAACTGTAGAGCTGCATGCTTAAGAATCTTAATTTTTAAATTTTTTGGTTCCTGCTACTGGACTTGCTTTCAATTGTCCTCTTGCTTCACTGAAGTAAGGGCTCTAAACAGAAACATAAAATCCTGAACAGGCTTAAGATCAGATAGCACTTATAAAGTTGCTTTTCTTAGGGAACAAGAGGGTTTATCCCCAGCTAATGATTTTCAAACATACTAAAGAATTTACCCAAATTTTGCAGAGATCTTGAATATTTCAGGAACTGTATAGGATCTTATGGAAATTTGACTGTGCAGTTCTATTTTATTTATGCAAATTCTATTAATTGCTTGAACTAATAATTTGGCCTCTTTGAACTGAAACATAAGTTGATGATTTCATGCTACAATTCCACCTGCTTACTTTATACCAGGAATTTACAAACAAAATCCCATTTGTTTGGACTCAGTGTGAACTGGCTATTTAATATATTTGTCCTTAATTTGAAAAGATACAAAATAAATTTTTAAAGAATTTCTACATACAGACCATGTATATGACTATATATGTTAATGTTTTGTGAGATGCTTATGAATTACGGAAATAACCATAGTCAAATTTAATTTATAATTATTGCCTCATCTGCAGAAGAAAAAGACAAAAATACATTTGTGACCATCAAAAAATCTAAAGATCAGAGAACACTTATTTCTACCTGAACTAGCAGTGTTCATGGCTTGATTAACTGAATGACCTACTATAATTCCATCRCTTCATTTCTCTTTGCAAATCTTTGTTTACACATAAAACAATATTCTTCTAAATTTCAGAAGATGGTCAAGTTCCATAAATTAGTTTTTAAAAAAATCAAACCATAAATGTTCAATTACTTATCTTGTTCTCTTTTATCTTTCTCTTTTCATGATAATAGATTGGAGACATTTGTGTGCATATCTTTTCTGCTATATCAGGTGAAAAATGGTAGAAGATAGTGCAGTTACCAGCTAACCATGCCCTGTAACATTATTGTGTTATGTTATGGAGGTTCAGGTACCACCCTCAGTACCCGCTCTTATACAAAGTGGGAGCAAGAGTAAGTAATAAGTCAACACTGAGACAGTTCTCAACCAAAGAACCTGTTTCCAGGATGCAGGTTAGACTTACAAAGAGATCACCAACGCTCATCATGCTCAGGCTATCAGTAGCTGACCTAACTGTATAAGTTCTAGGTTTTGAAAAAGCCGTGTTGCAGACTGCGCTGTCATATACGGAGACACAAACTACTCTTAGAAAAAATAGYGTTGCAAGACTTGCACTTCTTACATATTAATGTGTGTAACACAGTCGGTCACCACCAGACACACAGACAGTAGATCTCTGTATGGAGAGAAGGGGTGCCATCCAGAGTGACCTTGGCAGGCCCGAGAGGTGGACCTGTGTAAAATTCACGAARTTCAACAAGGTCAAATGCAAGGTCCTGCACTGGGATAATCYCAAGCATAAATACAGGCTTGGCAGAGAAAAGACTGAAAGCAGATGTGGAGAAGACCTAGGGTGGTTGGTAGATGACAAGCTGGATGTGATCTGGCAGTGCATGCTTGTAGCCCAGAAAGCCAACTGTATCAAAAGGTCAAGGAAGGTGATTCTACCCTTCTACCCTGCTCTGGTGAGACTGCACCTGGCATACTGTGCCCAGCTCTGGGGCCTGCAACATCAGGGCATGATGCAAGTTGCACAGCAAGCCCAGAGCAGGCCACAAAGACAACTGGAGGGCTGGGGCACCTCTCTTGAGAGAAAAGGCTGAGGGCTGGGGTGGTTCAGAGTGGAAAATAAAAGGCTCTGGAGAGACCTCATGGCAGTCTTCCAGYGCCTGAAAGGGGCCTGTAGAAAGCAGGAGAGGGACTTTTTGCAAGGACATGAAGCTGATGGCTTTAAACTGAAAGAGGGTGCRTTTAGATTAAATGTTAGGGCAGAAGTTCATTGCTCTGAGGGTGATGAGACACTGGAACAAGTTGCCCAGAGACACTGCGGATGCTCCATCCTCGTAAGTGTTCAAGACCAGGTTGGATGCAACCTTTGAGCAACCTGGTCTAGTGACAAGTGTCCCTGCCCATGGCAGGGGGTTGGAACTAGATGATCTTTAAGGGCCTTTGCAACCCAAACAATTCAATGAATCTATGACTCTATATCCTTTGCTTACAGAGTGATAAGAGGAGGATGCAAAAAAGTAAATATATGGGAGCTAACAATACTTACCAAGAAGAACTACTCTAGCAAGTGCAAAGAGAGACAAAGAGGCTAGAGGGTACAGGGTGCAAGTTCCGGAGCGTCTTCCTGCTCAGGGGTCTCGGTAAACTATTTATATTAAAATTTTACAGACTACCGAGAACAGACAGGCCACTAGAATACATTTTTACAAGGCTCTGTTTCCAATTTAGTTACTGCATTTGAAA
The DNA here is from genome assembly GCA_003713295.1 of Parotia lawesii. NCBI lineage: Eukaryota > Metazoa > Chordata > Aves > Passeriformes > Paradisaeidae > Parotia > Parotia lawesii. Next base: position 917,442 of record RAHM01000069.1, on the reverse strand, counting down.
ACTTCAGAGGTTCTCCTGTTGGGGTTTTACAGGAAGGATGGATAACAAAAGCCTAAAGTGCTTTGTATCAAGTGCTTCCTTACCATCCTCTCAGCATAAGTCAGCACAGTGACACTCAGCTGCACATAGCTGAAGGCACATATCAACAGAAACAAAAACATGTTCCAGAGCACAATTACTGAAATTATAAACTTTGTTTTAAACAGATCCACTCATTTTTGTTTATGAAATGTGTTTTATTTTTGATTAGATTTCTTTTGTCTTCTTTTCCTTCATTTTTTTTGTGATTCACTACTTAAACGTTTGGAAACAAAATTCTCGTTTGTTCACACACCATTGAAAAGTGAGATTTTTAAAAAGCACTGAATGTTGATCCAACTGTGTCTATTCATGCCAATATGACCCTTACCTCTGACTCTGGTGGAACGGATTTTTTTTATATTTATTGTTTGCCTTTCCTTCTAATTGAAGCTCTTCCAAAAAAAAAGGCAAAAACTTCCTGTGAGAGAAACAAAGTTGGAAAGAATAAATTCAACAAAAACTGGGCAATTCAGCACTAGAAAAGTAAAGAATTAGCAGCTAGGAACAGTGGTGGTTCACATTCTCTGGGCCGAGAAATAGCTTTAAGTGCAGTCTATTGAATACTACTCATTTCCTGACCTGGTTTCTCTGCCCTTTGGTGTCAGAGATTCTGTGGGTGATTAGCATGTCTTCTCTGTCTACTTTCCTGGCCATCTTTTGCCACTGCCATATAAATAGTAACTTTCCAAACCGAGAATTTTTTTGTACAGCAGCAAAATGTCCAACACAATGCAAACCCAGTTTCACTTTGAAACATGTAGACACCACTATATTACAAACTAATAATATTAGGTGACGAAAAATACATATGTGTTCAAAGTTCAGCAGATGAAGTAATGGGAAAAAAAAACTTGAAAAATTATAACAATTCGGTTGTCAATAATTTTCTTATTGATTTCAATGAAAAAATACTTTAGTAGCTAATTTATGTTAAGGCTCATGAGGAAAACACCACACGAATTATTTTCTGAGAGAAAATGTAATTTTCTCGAAATTTAAATTTTCTGTAAAATTTTGTTTTGAGGAAAAAGTTAATTTACATCTGAAAATGAAATTAAGAATTAAATTTTCAGTGTATTCAACCTATAATTTTAATATTTTTCGTTTTTGTAATGACCTAAAGGGTCCCAATCACATTTCTCTAAAAGTAGTAGGCTCTGCTAAGAGTAGACTCCTCACACTGAAGATTTATAAGTCCCAGAGTAAACTCGGATATACCCAGTTAAATGAACAAGGGGCATTCACATACCTCAGAATAAGTCTGCTAAAACTGTTGTGTACATACCTTTGCCTGGACTAAAGAAAACTTAGATTCAAGCTTCTCCTCAGCCTTATTTGGAGAAATCTGGCATGAAAAATTGTAATGGGAAAGAGACAGTGCACAAACTTGTCCTGCATGTAGCATATTCTTGCTCAGGACCTCTTCCAATACATTTTCAGTGCGACTTTGCTTTAAGATAATTCTGTTTTCTCTCTCCTTCAAATATCTGGCTTTGTTCTCAGGAAAAATAAAACACTTTTTCRTGCCTTTAGTTTTGCTTTGGAATAGAATTGTCATATTCATTTCAATACTCATTACAATATGTTTTGAGCTAAGAAAACTACATAACACTAGGAAATGCCCTAGCAGTATGTACAAATAGGATAACACTGCAGTTATTTAAATCTTGAACACTGCCTCTTAATTTCAGTTGCAAATATATAAAGCTCTTTTCTCTGTTTTGAAAGGTTATATGCTAATCAGATTATGGTTCTTTAATTTATTCTAATCAGAGTTATTGCATTATAACTCTTATTTTAAACTCCAAAGAACTCGTATATACTTTAAATTCCTTGAGAATTTTCATGTCCCTCATGAATAGAAAATATACCATTAGCAAAGAAAGCTGTTTCATGAAGCCCATGGGGTGTAGAATTGCTGAAAAAAAAAAATCTGAGATATAGCTTACAAAGTATATTAAACCAAAAAGAAAATCAGGCATATGAATGATGAGGAATGAGCAGGGGAAGTGAGGCATAAAAAGAGAATATTGCATTGATATTAAATATAATTTAGTTTGAGGGTTTTTTTTGGTTTTTGGGGTGTTTTTTATAAGGACATCAKGAGACGGCTAATAGGAATAAGTTTAAAGAAACAGTGTTATAATCAGGTGAAAGAAAATTCAAAATGCTTGCTATACTCAAGCATGGACACAAAGTGTTGACAATACTAGGTTTCTGAAATAACTGCAACATGAAATCAAAGATTCTGTAAAAAGGGTTTAAAATTATGTCRGGTCAGCAACACTGTTATATGACATTGGAATGACAAAAGAGTACCTGCATTTAGGAAACTGAGTGATATGACATCTATAACACACAAGATATTAATATGTGTCACACAGTAAAGGTTGGTGTAGAATGAAGATAARCAGAAGAATAAAATGCTGATTTACAAGAGTGAGTTCATGACAATAACTTCGTAGATTTCTCTGAGCAAGTTAGTAGCTTTCTACAGAGAGAAAATTTATGTTGGCTGCAGATAACTTGAGCCTATCATTTGATACTGGTGGCCTTATGGGAAACAATTAGGAAGCCAGAAATGCTGGTTAATACAAAAATAGTAGGCTGAACGAGCAACCAGTTAAATGAAGACCTGTAAGGCTAAAAAAATTTGAATTAAACTATTAAACTTTTAATGGCAAATAGTCTGGATGTATTTTCTGTACAGAAGAATGAATTACAGGATAACTTGATGAACAAAGTCATAGGAACAAGGTTTGAGTTCTCCTTCACTAGAATTCAGCTAGTCTAAATCCCCAAGTAGTAATGTATCAAGTAAGTACTGTAAGTCATGTCTAGATTCCATCAAGATTCTGAGAATATGTATTGCCCTAAGTGATTTTCTTCCATTTCCAACAACAACTATTTTTTTTTTACATTTATTATGGGTGAGGCCTTGCTCAATGATGGAGAGTTTATTTTTTCCCTTTCACTGCAAACCCAGTGGCTACCACAATTAACAAGTGTATGAATAGGCAGGTCTTTTGAAGGAGATATGAACTTGAATTCTTCATCTCCTATGCAAACATCCTTTTCTCCCATTTTTGATTATTTTAGCATATCACTTTTGATCTTTCTTAAATGACTATATGAAAGAGATTAAGACAAAAACTTTAGTTGAACCTGCTCGTATCATAGAATCATAGAATGTCCGGAATTGGAAGGAACCCACATGTATCACTGAAGTTCAATCCCTGTTCCTGCACAGGACGACCCCAAAAATCACACCATGTGCCTGAGAGCATTGTCCAAACACTTCTTGAACTCTCTCAGGCTTGGTGCTGTGACCACTTACCTGGGGAATCTGTTTCAGGGTCCGACCACCTGCTGAGTGGAGAACCTTCTTCTAATATCCAGCCTAAACTTCCCCTGACACAACTTCAGGCCATTGTCTCAGATCCTGTCACTGATCATGAGAGTGAAGAGATCAGGGTCTGCCCCTCCTCTTCCCCTCCAAAGGAAGTTGTAACTGCAATGAGGCATCTCCTCAGTCTCCTCTTCTCCAGACTGAACAGACCAAGTGACCTCAGCCACTCCTCATATGGCTTCTCAAGGCCTTCCTTTGGGCACTCCCTAACAGCTTTTTTTATATTACACACCCAAAACTGCAGAGAATATTCAGGGTGAGGCTGCYCCAGTGCAGAGCAGAGTGGGACAATCCCCTCCCTTGCCTGGCTGGCMATGCTGTGCCTGATGCCCCCCAGGACAGAGTTGGCCCTCCTGGCTGCCAGGGMACTGCTGACTCATGTTCGACCTTCCATCGACCAAGACCCCCAGGTCCCTTTCTGCAGAGCTGCTTTCCAGCATCTCGTTCCCCAGTCTGTCCGTCCATCCAGGATTGCCCTGTCCCAGGTTCAGAATCTGGCCCTTGCCCTTGTTAAACTCAGTAYAGCTGGTGATTGCCCAGTCCTCTCATTTGTCAAGGTCTCTCTGCAGGGCATTTCTGCCTTTGAGGAATTCAAAGGTTCTTCCCAATTTAGTACTATCAATAAACTTACTTAGTAAACCTTGAGGCCTGCATCCAAGTAATCTATGAAGATGTTGAAGAAAAGACTTCTGTCCTCTTTCCTTCTCTGGTTTTATATTGAATGTATATTTTTTATTCAAATATTTAATTTAAATAAGAATTGGGGAGCAGTAATTAGAACTCAAGGTTGCTCTTTCCTAGCTAAATTACTGAACAATGGTATATAGAGTGATATTTAGTCTCGGAATCACAAAAACATTGGTCTTGGAAGGGACTTCTGGAGGTCCAAATCCCACCCTTAATCCTGACAGAATTGGATTGGGTCCAATTACATCAGGTTGCACAGGGCCATGTCCAGTTGAGTATTGAATACCTACAAAGATCAAGGTTTCATTAACTCTCCATGGAAGGTGCTTCAGGGGTTAACCACCCACAAGGTAAAAAAAAAWAATTTCTTTATACAACTGCCTTGTACTCACTCTCTGATCCACTCCACTTTTTGCACTTCTGTCTCTTTGTTAGGTAACTTCAACTATGAGTAGAAAGTGATGTACTCCTATATATTCTACTGACCTCTGGAGGAGCATCATCAGGCTTAAGAGCATTCAGGTTTGAATGAGTGTGTTCCATACCAGATTATTCTGTATAAATTGTTGATACATGCTGACTGAAAATATATTTTGCTTTCTTTTAGATGCATGTGTTTATGAGTCTTTAAAYGTTAGGAGTTTTTGACATCTGACTTCCCGAAAAGTTCAAGGTTGGTAAGGAGAAGATCAGGTTTACTTACAGGCAGTCTTAAGAGAGCGGCTGTGATAAAAATACAGTCCCACTCTCCTTGTTTGCTAGTTTTAGGCAACTGCAGGCTAAACTGATATGAACTGGCCCTTTCTACTGAAGGTTTTTGCCTTTGAAGATGCCAAAACTTCCCTGCATGCTGTTATTGAAGATGATGCACTGCAGGCAGATTCCTGGATCTCTTTCTGATGTCTCTTACCTGTTACTGTACTGAAACTAGATGACAATTCTTTAGGAGCTGTAGTCTTTAGAGTGACTAAGACTCATCCTGAACTGATGAGGTGATAACCAAGAAAACTGATTTGATTTTCTACCAGTGGACCACTAGGCATGTGCTGTACATAAAGTGTTTTGAAATAAAGCCCCTCAACATAGTCAAATGCCTTTTCTGTATCTGTTGAAAAGATTATATGAATCCTAGCAAAAAGTACCAAATTTTAGCAGTAATTTGTGCCTTTTACAGTCATTCTAAAGAATGACTACTGTCCCCATATAAACAGAATTAAATATTTGTGAAGCAAGATAGGATACTACCTTTCCATAGTAASGGTGATGTTGTCTCTATACTTAGTGGGAGGCAGGGAGGGAGGGAAAGAAATATGTAGCTGGGACATTTGTCTCTTAAATTACATTCTTGTAGTCATMTTGTGATATCTAGCTCCTTTGTGGAAGAAAGCTAAACAAATTAGTCATAACAAGAATCAGTGGTGGGAAGTGGGAAATGTGGGCATGGTTTATAATGTACTACTGAGATTCATTAAAATTGGCAGCTTTATCTGATTTCCTTTTCTTCATTTTAGTAACTACTTCTACTGTTATGTTTGTATTTAAAGAGATAAATTGCTCTGAGGATAATTTAAGTAATTTGATATTTTTTAGATTTTTTTTCAGAGCAGATTATTCTTAGGATATTGGATGCTATGTAATCAGCTGTAATAGAAACAAAGTTTTAGTTAACATCTTTGTTACTCCATAGCAAAATTAATGCACAGCGTTCTTGCTGATAGAAGACCAACACCTCTTTCACAGTAAAAGCCTGTAGTGTATATGCTTCTGAATTTTCTGTTTACATCAGTGTGTTCAGTTTGTCTTTCAGTTTCACACTTCTTCCTTATAATGTGTGGTTAAGCTAACAGGAATCTCAGTTTGAGGAAGAAAATGTTTTTCTTGCCCGACTTTTGGCAAATTTGTTTGCTCYTTGCCTTTGTTCTTAGATAAATAAGAAAAGCACTGGACTGTAATAGCCATGTTCCTTTCYAAAGCAATCATAAATATTCACTTTTTTCCCAGCAATGGACACAAAMTATTTTGAATATTAAAATATACCATGATGACCATAGCCTCCTGTGGTTTACTGGAGAACTCCTACCCTGTACCTTGCAAACTGTTCCTTTTAACTTCAAGAAGGTCTCCAGAAAGATAAATTTTTATAAATCTTACATGTGATCTGTAAATCCCTATTCCCCTGAAACTGCTTGAACAGGGTTGATGATGATGATGATTCTCTACTGCAACATGGAATAGCAGMCACACTCAGAGTAGTTTTTGCAATGAATGTGTTTATTTTACAAATGGATGCATGCATGCTGTGTTTTAACAGGCAAGTGGTGAAAATCTCCTAGCGAGGAATGCCCCTAAGCCAGAAGGTCTCCAGGATATCTGATGAGTGATCTCCTGTTGATTTATTTGGCTCTTGCTGGTACCCATTTCACTGCTGACTGGACAAATGCCATTCAACAATAAAGTATTCTTGCCCGGAGGACTTGACACAGATGGGTCTGGTCAGATCAGTATGTTTAAGGGTAAGGAATCAATCTCATGACCTTTTTTATTGATAATGGTTTTGTACATCATACTTTTCACAGAACAGGTGTTCACAGCTGTTCACTGTTTGAATTTACATTGYATTGCTATTCAATTTTTACTTCTTTGGGTTTTTTTTACCTGACACTCCATATGATCATAGATCAGTGTATGGAAGCCCTAGATAATATATTATTCTTCTATGCCAAATATAAAACACACTTTTTTTTCCTCTTGTTTTCTTGGACAAATGCCACTTTTAACTAACACTTGACTAGTCAGTATGGAGATTATTATATCTAATCCTTAAAAATAATTTGATGGTGATTGGATGTAAAATAATTATTATTCTTACCAAACTGTGACAAAATGTTTCAGAGMAACAATTCATAAATTGCCATGTAACGAGATGGTAAAAACTGATACACGATGCCATTTCTCCTTTGACAATAATATAAACTTMGACATATTTCACTGAAGTCAGTAATCTGATTCAAATGAAAGGAGAATAAAGTTGCTATGCTACCATAAACCTTATCTATGTAGAAATGTGGTGAATGGCTAAACTCAAAAAGTTTCAGAAGTTATCAGAAAGTAGTTTTTATTGATCATTTTATACATGTTTCATTCTTCTAATTGTCTCTTTTTCTTTGTCGGAGTCATCTTGCAAAAGTAATCTTTATAATCATATTTAAGTAAACCCAAATACATTAGTGTCTATGGTATCTAGAGAAATACTTTTTTTTTGCTGTGAGGTAAGAAAATAAATGTGACTCTATAAGGCATCTTTCATAGTGAAAGTAACTCTTGTAAAATGATTTCTTGAAGCTCAACATTACAGAATACTACACTTTGTTGCCATGATATTTTATGTTACATCCCTCTCTTAAGCAAACAGAAATTAAGGAAATGAACCCAGGTTTAACATTTTTACTGAATGTATCAGGACAGCCAAGCCACAACTGTTAGATTGTAAAATAGCATCCCATCCCATCATAGGACTCTGGCAGTCTGGATACCCAGCTGCAGAAGTCAGTGATCCAGAAGCAGTAATTGAGACAAATATCACCATGTGATCCCAACCACAGGCCTAGGCTAATCTCATCCTAGAGGAGAATGCTAGAATCATGGAAATTTTGGTAAATACCWCTGCGAATTGCTCACAGAGTTTTGGCAAGTGCCTGGGGTACGCAGTAAGGATTTTGTGTCTCTTGGCTAAGGATAACAACTTTGCTCTTGATCATGTGTCATGCAGGTCAGGAACATAAGTCACCTCAGTGGACAGTTATAACGGGTTATCTCACAGTACACCTTACCAGAGTTTTGGTATGGCTAGGTAAATTTACTTGTAAAGTAAGGTAAAATTGAATATAGGGATCTAATAGGGATCTAGTTTAAAAAATTTGAGATGTGCATGTGTGTATCTCACTAAAAAGGCACAGTTTTCCTAATTACTTGCTCATTATGACATGTTTACCCAACTCTGATGATTAGTYATTGGTTGGCAGAATTTAATCTTCATATTTTTATGTAGATGCAGCACAAATAACTAGAATGTAAGTTGCCTCACTTTGATGTCTGTACATCTCAGGTCTAAATTGTTACTATAAAGTTGTTTTAAATTAAAACTTGGAAGTTCRAATTGAAAATTGTCTAGTATGTTGTAATCAGTTGTTGAAAAATGTAATCATAGCACAAGATTCCATTTAAATAGTTATTTCCTATGGTATAATTACCAATGAAGAAGAATAGAGTGGCTAAACTACAGTGAGATTGAATTTACAGCTGCTAATGCTGCTCTGCTTCAGAGTATACTGGTGGCTGAAAGGCAGACGTGAGATATCCCAAGGTTACAGGTTTTAAGTCTCAAAACTGCCAGCAGATTACTTCCTTCATAACCATGTTTCAAAGAGCTCAGAGGCTCAACTTTAAAACAGAAATAAGTATCCCTCAGAGAAGGCACCAGTACATGATAGTCAAGAAATTTCAACATTAAAACTATGATATAAGAGTCAACATCTGTTCACAGAAAAATATTCCCAACTTTTGTCTAACCAAACATTTCCCATGTGACAGGTATGTGTCTCCTGCTTCTTATGGCTTTTAATAAAATTCCAAATGCAGATCTATAAAGAGAAGGCTGGAAATACAGCCATAATGAGTCATTAGTAGACATGATGAGATATATGTAGAGATGTCTATGCATCTCTGATTATCTCTGTATCTTCAGACTTGTTTTATCCATTAATAGTAGCATGCTTTAATCGTATTTCAACAGTTCATTTTGATATAACAACCTTATTGTTCCCCACACTTAAGTCACGTAGGCAATCTGTAAGATGATGAAAGAAACACTGTCTTCATTGTGTTCCACAGTTCTCTGCCCTATTGACCAGGACCAGAGTAGCTTCAAGAAACTATCAAGCATACAGATGTTCTTTCCCCTGTGGTTACCTTTTGCTTCCAAAGGAACGCATACACCTTTCTAAAAAGCGGAGTTGCCATAGACTTAGGAGGGAATATATGTCAATAAAAGCACTGCAGCTGCTGAACATGTTTTTATATATTAAAGCATTTTAAGATTGTGGGTATATTGCAAGTAAATGATTTAACTACATTCAGCTGTCCTGTAAGTTGTTTGTAATTACTGATTTTGCTTTTCAGATTTGCATAATAAAGTTCTCATCGTAGCTCTTTCAAATGCAGCAGCAATGCTGACTCTTCAGTACTTGATAGTTCAATCACACAGGATATCTTCATATTCAAGTGAGAAAAAAATTAAAAAGAAAGATAGAGGCAGCACAAGGTAATGCATGGTATTATTAGTGGCTCAAATTCATTTGCTTTGCAATGATAGCTACAGTCTTTGAAAAATTTTTATATTTTTAATCATATCTCTGGCAGTAGTCACACYTTTAATATTTCAGTAAGTCTATAAAATGTTTCTTTCATGCGTTGATAAATTTTCCTACATAGTCTAGACAAAGTTTCTTTCTAGTCAAAAATTATATCAAAATATCTTATCCTAAACAAGTAAGATGCTCACACTGCATAAAAACAAAACAAATTTTTCAAGTGTCAGGGTAAGTTAATTTGGCATGCACTCTGATCTCCAGTAATCACCCATTTGTACCACAGCTTATCACCATGATATTCAAGCACCTGGTTTTTTCCATTTTCCCCAATAAGGTGTTGCCTTTTTTTCTTGGTTTCCTATAGAATAAAAGCATGTGCATTCATTCCCTATATATGTCTAGCTGTTGATAGCATAGCAAAACAAAATAATTTGTGGAGACCTCTAATTATAATTAGTATACTGAAACTTCCTTTCACAAGAAGTATAAGCAGATAGGCTGACACAAAACAAATTGTGATTCTGCCAACACATTCGTCAGGAAATGTGTGAAAACACATATTTATGAAGTAGAAAGAAATTTGATARACCAAAAGATGAGAATTAGAGTGGGACTGAGGCCCAGATAAGAAATTACAGCACTTCCACTCAAGCTGAGAAGAGATTATCAAGAAGAGTTCAACCTGAACAGTATGTTTAGGTTTGAAGAATTATTTAAACATTTTTGGTTTTTAACTTTCATTTAAATTAATTTCCTGGCAGATGATTTATCTTTCAAAATCTCTGTTTCCATTTCTTTTTTGAAGATAAGGGTCTTCTGGTGGAAAAACTTCATCACTACCTCTTTCTAACTCCACTTCCATTTCTTCTACTCTTCAGATGTCAGTAGAAATGTTCATCTTACTTTGATTGGGAAACAAAGTTTTGCATTCTGTGTGATGAAAACCAACTGTTTCAAACTAGAATTGGAATTTTACTTAAATCACCTCAGGAGCTGTTCCACAAGTGAGAGCACTTTTCAGTCTGCTTTAATTTGATGCCAGAATGTACACATAATCTGAAATCATAAGATTTTTTTTTTGTGCTTATGAAAAAGACCAGATATACAGACTAATGTATTTTGTTTGCCTGCAGACYGTGCACCATTAAATTGAGTTTCAGGAGTTAATTTTAAGAGGACAGGAATTAAAATGGAAAGTAACGCAAATAAATGCCTTCAAAAGTACTTTATTTTCAAAGATTCTTCAAATTCTCTGCAAATACCAAGTAGTAATTATGAAGACTGCTTTATATATAAAAGGTAAAGCTTTGTCTGTCTTCTCCAAGAAAGTTTTGCGATCAGATTTTTACACAATATGCCCTTTTCTTAAGAGAAAAGTGATTTTTCAACTCTCTGCACTCTTCAATGAACTTGAATCCCCACCACAGTGAACTGTGAATGGTTGAATAYAGGAGTATTTGAACAGATATTTTCCATTCAGTATACTGTATGGTTTAACCTGTAGGTAAATATATTTTTGAGAGATAAAACACAATGCAAAACTAGGGCAGGGGTTCAATAAATTGAGCTCTAGTTGTTCAGGTTCTTGGCCTGCAAAAAGCAACCCCTGAGACAAAGTATCAGTGTTTATGTTCTGATTCAACATCTTTCTCTAGTATCTGGCATGAGGGAGTTTCCTTTCTGTCTTAATCTTCTCTGGCCAGAGTAACTGCTTGAAAACTTRTTAGAACAGATCACTGTGCTGTTTACGGCTACTTCTGTCCAAGGACTGGTTCATATACTACACAGTAACTATTTATGGGGAAGATAAAACCAGACCATGCATCCTCATTAGGCAAACTGTGGTCCATCTTAAGCCACTGCTCATCAGAGAAGCAGAAGTCAGTTAAATTAAGCTGTCCCTTTGAAACCAGCACTGAGGCTGTCTAAACAACTATTAACTACAYTGAATCTTCCCCAGTTTACTGTTGCCAGAAATCCATTGAAATTCAGTGAACCAGTATAATCATAAAATAGAAGATGGACCTGATCTAAGAAGGGGCTGTAGACACTAGTCTCTTTAACTGTTTTTCTTTCTCATGTAATGCACCTAGGTTCACATAGTTACATTAAAAAGTAGGATTTGTCTCACATTTATTCACTTGCTCAAAACTTAAGTATCTGGGTGTTCTCTTTCGCAAGACACGCCTCTGGAGAGCAATACTTCACACCTCTGAGATTCTTTTGTAGTTTGTTTTGTTTTTTTAAGGCCCAGAGACTATTAAGAACCAAAATGTTTAGCTTTAACTGTGTATTGACCCTGTAGATAATTACATTGACTGATGTGAAACCTTTCAAACTCTAYAGGGCTTTTCCTTATTTTCATAATTGCATATCTCTAGTCCTCTCTTTTTACTCACATAAGTATTCTGATCTCACAGTGCTATTCCTTTGATTCTGCCATTGATTCTAGGTTTGACAGCACTGGTCTGCTAAGAAAATCCTGGTAGTCTACTAGGGAGGCTGAATGAATACTGGAACGCTCATTTAACTGCTTTTTCTGATGAATCACTAAATATTTTTTTCATTTGGAAAAAGTTTATCCTTTTTTTCCCCTGTTTATTCCAAACCAAAACACATATCAACTGCCAACCTTACATGAAATATTGAATTCTGCTCTAAATTTTTCAACCCTTTTAAGTCCTTTTTTGAGGGGATGAAAATTACAGCTTTCACTAAAAAATGAAATATTAAACTGGTCAGGTTTTCAAAAAAGTTGTAAAAATCTATACAAAACAGAGCAACATTTCTAGAAATTGTGTCATATTGACAAGACAGTCATCAATGGAACTCAAATTTAGGAGTAATTTCAACACGGTGGCATTTACTATTTGCTACAAGGTCAGCATTCAAACCTATGGCTGAGTTAACACATCCTGAAACATTACATGGATCAGATGAACTGTCATAGTTCCATCTGAGCTGCCCGTCTGTGGTAAACTCCACCAAGGTAATTAAAATGATTTTAAGCTGGGGAAAATGTGACAAGCCTGAATCTAGTAGTGGTCAATGCCATAACTTGGTATGGAAGAGTTACATGCTGTTATAACTGAGTCCTCAGATTAGTTACTCCTGTGAATTGCAATACCAACATTTTTTTTAAAAGTCTGTTCCACTGCGTTTTACTATTTAGTTTTACTTAGAAGAGACAAGGAAATTCTCAAAATGAAGGCTAATGTACAAGAATAATTTCAAAAATCCAAGGAACAGCAGCTATTTAAAACAAATGAACATGTAACAAGCTTACAGCACTGTAACAGCAGGATACAGGAGAAAAACATGCAAAACTAGCCACTTCAAAAAATTGTTTATTAGAGCACTCATCTCCACAGCAGGAAATAAGAAAAATGCTGGAACAGCCACCTTAAAAATAATTTATTAAAAAATGCATCACCAGAGATGTACAGGAAGAAAACAGTTTACCAGCCATCTTAAAATAAATTTATTCAACTATGCACCAGCAGGATATACTATGAAAACTAAAATTTCCACTGTGTGAAATAAATAAAGAGAATTATTTTCAAACAAGGGGGGAGAAAAAGTCCTTTTAAAATAGTTTTATATAGCTTGCTTTGCATTAGTTGAGCATAAAGACAACTCTGTTCACCAGTGGCTTCATTCTTCATGATGTCACATTCCCTGGTCCCATTCAACAAGCATGTCCAATATGCATTTAAACAGAAGCATGTGAGAGGCCCCTGCTACCTCAAGTTTAAATGTTGATAAGCTTACTAACTTTAATAGCTGATYTATTTAAAKTAAATTATATTTTAAATTAAATTTATTGCAAGCCTGTTTTGGAGAGGGTGATAAAGCTGTTCTAAAATTTTCTTTTCCAGCCAAGTCACAATTTTCACYGGGAATCTGTCATCCTTCATGGTATGTCTCAGTTGTATTTCTGCGAGGGAGGTACCCAAAGTTGCATGGAAGCACAGTATCTTTAAAGAAGCCAAGGACTGACTAATTACCAGGTAGGAGCATGCCAGTGTCTCATCCTACTGCAATGTTATGTCATTCCACTGGCCCCAGTGGGGCTGGTTCTGAGACACAGTGGTAGAAGTGACAACACAGCCATTCCAAGTTATCAACTTGATTTTGCCATCGACTGTGTAAGCTCAGTTATACTTGTTAGCCCCACAGATCATGGTTACTTGTTTTTACAAACCAACAGTGATCAACCAGCTTTGCTGCACTAAGGTGGAGCATTCAGGATCTTTATTCCAGGCCGTTGCCTCACATGCAGGTAAAATGAACCTCATAAATATTTATGCTCTACATCTCTCACTAGGATTTTTGTTCCACCGGTATGAGCTACATTTGTCAACCCAGAGAACTTCTAGATAGCCCAAAGCTCCCCCTGTGTTTAGGAACAGTCTTGGGGCAGCAAAGGACACAGTGATTCTGCTGTGTTTCAGCAGACCTAGATTGGCTACATGCTTTATCCATGCATTTCCCAAGCCTTGCAAAGCCACCACTCCTACTGATGCTATGCAAAGAGTAAAGTCAGATTCCATGACTCCTCCCAGMAGCATTCACTTCTATTCCAACATGCCAGACTTTCTGTGGTAGTAAGAACAGGAAACCCCTGCTCTCAGACATGTTAGTCTAGTAGCTATTCTATGTATCCCTACCCTTCCCCACTGAGCCCAGGAGAAGTCAGGCCCTGGGTGCTCCTTCTTGATGTGGGTGAAACAATCACACTGATAAGAAGCTCCGATCTGTTTGTATGAAGAAAAAAAGATAGGAAAAATTACACGAAAAGTATCTATGGTCTTAGCAATAATGATGAGCTGAGAATTGAGCCTTCGAAGTAGCATTACTATAAAACCAGGSAAAATAAACTCACATTATATACACAGTAACTACCTCCATAAATGTAAATAGATATATGTGTGTATAAACACAGAGAGCAAAGGAGATAAGAAAAAGATGAACATCAACCAAAGCCTACTGTGTGAAAATGTGGTTATTATAACATATACRTCCCTGACATTAAAACATTTCTCTACTTTTAGGGAAAGCTAAAATAAATGTAGTGAACCTCTTAAGGATTGATTCWGCATACAAGTCAAGCAAAGTTCCTATTTGCATGAATAAAGACTTCAGGATCAGGCATAGTTCTCATTTATTTCTCACCCTGTTGCATAATTCAATAACTAGAACTGCAACGTAAAAATGTGTATAAAATTTAACCTATTGAGATGTGGCTGATCACTTTACCAAAAGAAGAGGATTGTGCTGTTGGATTATGTTAAATCAAACTTCAGTCTCTTTATGATCTTAAAAAACAGCACCAGAAATAAAGTTCATCTGCAGTAAAGTTGSTGTTCTGCTTCAGGAAATTATTTGTGAGTGGCAGTGATGATTATAGCCAAGGAAATAGTTCCTAGCAAATTWTTGATTCTATGAATTTCACTATTTCTTCTGTCCATGATTTGTCTGAGATCAGACAGCAATTCTCTCAGTGTTATTCTTAATTCAGAATTGTTCAAGATGTCATCACTGAGTGTATCGTGACCTGAAAGACATTCACAAACAGCTATTCGGATTACAAAACTGGCCTGAGGCCTGTGATTGTCTCCAGGAGTTTCTCAGGTAGCTGGTGTCTCAATTGAGCCTTTTCTCACTGACTTCCCACTAAGCTTTTCTTGGAGAAAAAGTATGTGACCTCATTTCAAAAAAAATGCCTCACTGAAAATGCATTTCTAAGTCTGGAAAACAGAGGCTTAACATATGTTATGGGGAAAAAGCTTAAAATATTGAACAATGCAGTTTTCTTGACCAATTTCTACTTGAAATCCAGTCACTTAGAGGCTGTGGAGAAAGCAAGTAACACAGCTGATAGTTCTTCCTAGAACATCCTTACAGTACTTTCCCCCTGGTATTTCCTAATTCACCTGTATAGTGGTGAGAAAGGAAAGCTGGGATATTGAGATCATCAGGTGGTCTCAAATACCATGGGGAAAAGAGGAGCAATCCTTAAAGTGTAAATTGTCTCCCAAGTCCTCCTTTCCAGCATCCTTCCCTCTCTTTTTCCTTCTTGATCAACCTGCTGTGTATAAACAGTAATAGTCTATAAATATTCAATAGCAATATTCAGTAAATAGCAATTTTAAGTTCATGGCCATTAGGGGTAACTTAAAACTCTATCTTACACTTTTCCTGTTTTCAAATACTTTGTATCTACATGAAAACATCAGTAGTGACACAGAAAACTATGACCTCAAAAAATAGCAAAATAGCAAAAATAGCAAAGACTTCAAACAAGAGCAAATCCTTGTAGATTCATTTTAACACCCTTACCCAGTACAGCAGTGTTTACTAAGGATGCCAGGGATTGGTAAATTGATGCAAAAAATGGTGTTCTCATTTCTTCAGCAACTTTCTACTCACCAATCTAATGTTTATCTGCCTATTGTACCATTGCAAGAGATAGCTGGCTAGTAAAGGAAAATTCTCATGGGATTTCACCTGCATAAAGTAGTAAGATCTGAGCCATCAACATAAGGAAAATTTCAGTGTTTCAGGTATTAAAACTTCCATTTAGAATACCTCAGTGAGAATATTGGATATATCCTTTAGTTGTATTGTGTACTTCGGCTGTGCACTACCAAATACTCCTTTTCCCGTAATGGTTTTGGAAAAGGAAAATATAATGTTTTGTAGTGGGGTTTTAATAGGTTCTTATTATTTTTGATTTTTTTAATAACAGCATTCAGGAGATATTATTCTTCTCCTTTTATAGGAAAACTGTTTTTTGGTTGTATTGAAAATCATTCATCTAAGAGTTTAATAACGTTCCTATATAAAGTAGTTCTTATATTAATACGTGTATTTTATGCCACTTCAGCTGTAGTTCTATCTTTAATTTCATATAAGCTATTTGGAGTTGATTAACTACTATATAATCTCTGCCTGCCAAATACATGAAAAGTTGGTGGTGTATTTTTAATCATCTATATTCAGGGCTGGAAATTAATTTTACTTTGATTTTTTTTTAAACATGTCCTGATTAAAACTTAAGCAGTCAAACATCTTAGGCGTTTAACTTCAATGTTGTGTCCTCCTCTATCAGAACAAAATTGGGCATTTTCCTATACACAATGGAGGAAAAAAAGCAATTACTATCAATCAGTGACTAAGCAACAGATTGGAGTATTTAGAAAGAGTCATTCATACACAGATTTGCGGCAGTGTTCAGCTCTTCTGATTAGATTCCATAGATTTTAAATTGTAGCTAATTAGGCTGTCATAGGTTCATTAATGGCTCTACTGATTCAGCACTCCCTCACCTGCATGCATATTAAAGCTCATTAGCTCCCTTGTCTAAAATACCACCTGCATTAATTGCTGCTGAKGCACTAGGACTCTTCAGCAGGCTCTTCTGACAACTAGTCTACCTGCTTGCAATACCCATTGCCCCCAGAGCTCTTCAGGAGACCAGGCACATAAAGATCACAGTGTTTCACACATTGTAATGCTGCAGCTGTTGTGAGGGCAGTCAAGCCTGTTTTCTGCTTAACAGCAGGAAATAAATAATTAGCAATGCCTATACTGTAATGCTTACCACAGGACCAGTTTATTTGCTCTGGAATCTCACTACTGTAACCCACCTAACGATACCATGTACTAATGAAGTGCTGGGGGAGATCCAAAGGCATAAATAATCTATTATGACCAAAAAGAATAGATGACCTCAAGTTTGACTACGTCTGATGTTCTGTGACCTCTTTAGATTACATGTTTGGTGAATTATCTGCCATAAATCCAGTGGGCCAGGCCTGAGAAACAGCGCTTACAAATCCTTTAGTCACTTGTTGTATGTTGGTGTCTTCATAGGTATTGGAGCTAGATTGTGTACAACAGGGGTTACAGTCTACAGSTGGAGTGATAAATCACAGCTGTACCTGACTGGAAGATCACTAAAGAAACAGTTCTCCCTGGCTCCTGATTTCCAAGCAGTTACAATCACAGGTGGACCAGGATGCTAATATATATCATAAATTCAAAACACACTTGGTAACTACTGACAGCAACTTGCTTTGCTGAAAGGCTGTTAAATTGAAGACAATGTCTTGCCATGTCATGGACAGTTCTGAGATAAGCAATGGTAACGTTTCATAGAAGGCGTCCCCAAGTGCAGTTTTATATTTGCATTAATTGTGCTTGGGAAGTTTTATTTTTTTCTCACAGGAGTTAAATATGGCACATTTAAAAGTAGTTTTTCATATTTATAGTCATATTTTCATACCTACATACATGATTGTATTATCAATCTTCCAAAGTTTCTTTTTCTCACTTCTTGATATAAAAATAAATTATTAACAATATTTTGAAATAAATGTATTGATTATGCTGAGTTTATGAGAATTAATTTATTATCATTATTTCATTTACATTTCATTGAAATCATTTAATTTTTAAAATACTGAAATTATAACAATTSATTCTTTACATTTTCTTTCTTAGTTGGTTTGTGTGCACATATATATGTATGCATACACAAGCATCTGTATTCCCCCAGACTTTTATGTATATTACACAAGCAGAAAATTCACGAAGTTTTTCTTGGCTTTTGTTTACTGTCAAGATATTTTGGAGGTGAGAAYGAACCATCCTAGCCTCTTCTTTCCATTGGAAATATTCAAAATATCTCCTGAAATTTCCTATCTTTTGCCTAATTTTGAGTAAGATAGTTGGAAGAAGGAACACTACAAGGGAAAAAACCTCTCTGTTTCACATCCATTATTGCAAACTTACCATACTAGCTGACATTTCAGATTTAATTCTTCAATGTTGAAAATCTGTGATGGAACAGAGAATCCCTGTACAGTAAAATCTAAATCCTGTTTTGGTAAAARTCACTGTCAATATATTGACTTAAGTGATTAGTGATTCCTCAAATAAATAGAAAAATATAGAAATTATTAGTACTTTACAGTTAGYGTTTGAAGCTCTTCCTCTGACACTGAGTTCTTTCTTACCTGTCTTTTCAAAAAATCAAAAGAGTTTAATTATCAGTGAAAAAATCACTGTTTGAGTAAATTCTCAGTTTGCTCAACAGGCACTGCAGTAGTTGGAAGACATAGAACTGTTAGAGCTTTTACAGTTGTGTTCCTCTGCCCTTTTTACTGGACACATTCTAGTGTTTGATGACACACATCACAGTTCCTGTTGTGGACGCTTTTACATCCTGTTACTTTTTTTTTTTTCTTTACTATCATAAAAGAAAGAAGGAACAAATATTGTTTAGTTCAACCTTCTTTAGCCCACCTGGGTCCGAGCCGTGAGTGAGACTGAGTACAGAAAAAACAGGTCCATATTTTGAGTATAATTTTGTTATGATCAAAGGCAGCATCCATAGTTATAATAGTGGTGTCACTATGGTGAGAAATGAATACTTCAGAAAACGTCCCAGCCCATCAGGGGTTAGTGTAATGGGAATCTAGATAGGCAAGTTAAGGTTTAGGGATAATACTAAGCCTTTCACTGAATTTTGATCAATACTTTGATCTTGCAAGTCTGAATGTCACTCTGGAAAAAAAAAAACAAAACAGAACAAAATCAAAAAGAAACCACTGTATCAACAGCAGGTGGCTTAAAAATACCTTGCATGTGCACTGAGACACAGACAGACGGAACCATCAGAGCAAACCCAACAATGATGTTTCAGAGCCATTTTGGCAACATACAAACATAATCCCTTCTTCCCACCTGTGTAASTGCGGACAGATGTCAGCAGACCTGGGGTAAGAAAATGAGAGCTCAGTTCCCCACTTCTTACCACCTTATTCATTCTTTCTGCAGAGCTCCAAAGTGTGACAGAAGGGGCTTATACTACAGAACTTCATGGGAAGCAGAGTCTTATTCTTGTCAAAGTGGTGGCAAGTGAGAAAATTACTCCTTAGTCTGCATTTTCCTGTAAGTTTTATTCCTTCTCCTTTCTATCTTCTATTAATTAAATGCACTTGTGGACTAAAAACAAAAAATATTGGCTCTTCATTTTTCAACATTTATTTAGAGCCTAGTCGCATCCCAGAGGTAATCAGACTTACTAATTTCTTTGGATTGTATTCTTCTTCACTTTAGACTGGCACAGATACAGCTTTTTTTCAAGTATGGTTATGATCATGAATCAGTTTCAGTGCATATGGAAAAGTCACTAATTCTCAGGTACTTTTCCATAAAGAGTTTATTTTTCCATGGTGTGTTATAACACAAACCAAGTAGTGACAACCGACAACAATTTGCACCTTTACTGGCAGCCTCAGCTGAGTAACTACACCAGAGAGAACAATGCATTTCCTTATCCTTAGACGTGGGAATTGGGACACAGCGGTTAGCAACATGAGGATAGCTGCTGCTTTTTACCAGTCAATGAAGGGAATTTTTTTGACAGTCTAGTGTTTTCAGAATATATTTCTCTAAGAGTTTTTGAAGTATAAAACCACTCAAACCCCTCTATTTCCTCTATCTCTAGTGCTGTGTAGAGTTTCTGATATTTCCCAGAAGTGCTGTCTGAGAAGATCTGTCGCATCACAACAGACTTCCCATAGGGGAAATATGCAGGTGCTTCCAGCACTGCACAGAGAATAACAAAACATATATTTTGTAAGCATATACAGGRTCAAATTGTCACCCAATGCTATACCAGGAAGGCATGGTGTTGGAAAGAATGTATTTCTTAGCCCACAAACAGATTACCATGCTCTATCCCATGCAAATGCTTTTATGTACAAATCACAGACGTATTTATCTATGCTGAACAATAGGATTATTTTCTTCCACTCACCTGCACATACACACAAACATCCTTTCATTTTGGAAGAGAACAGTTTGGAAGAGGACAGTTTGAAAGATCAAAAATTCTTTTTCTCCAAACATCTGCCTTTGACCACTCCAAAAAAAAGCGTTGTGTGAAAGAAAAATCAGAGGCACTCYTGGCAGGGAGGATGTAGCTATTCCTGACACTTTTTCCCATAGAGTTCATACTAAAACCTCTCCTTAAACTTGRGATTAGTTATCACAGCCTGCTCACCAGGGCACAGATAAGAGCCACTGGCTGCCAGCCAGGAAGAGCTGTGGCCACCTGCCAGCTGCCTGGCCACTGCTGGAGAGCGGCTCTGTGGGGACGGCGTGCAGGCACACACGACCTGCACTGGTGGTTTTGACATGTCCCTGGTCCTGCAACTTTCTGTGGGCTCCAACTGCAGTCTCATTTGCTCCAGGCAGTTCAGTCTAAAATATCGACCTTAGGAAATATTGACATTGTTCATTAGTGTCAGTGGGAACTGGTTTTGGATCAGACCTGCAGATTTTGCACTCTATTGGAAATGAGCATTTTTTTCCCTCATTTTTCTTGGCATAGGAAGAGAATATAAGGGCCCATCATTTTTGTCTCTTTTATTTAGTGACCTGTTCGGCCAGGATATCTAAAACAATAGACTAATATCTATTACAGTCAGGTATGAAGCAAAAAACAGTTTTGATCCATATTATACTTCTATATTTGCTTTAAATAAACTAGAAATGCCCCTACTTTTCTTTTCTTAGAATGTTTTGTCCGTTTATCTCTGAAACTGCAATGTTAGCAGGAAAAAGATCCTCTCAAGTTCTTGCTGCAGTGTCTTTTATTATTCTTACACAAAAGGGAGTGCACAGTGCCTTTGAGACCTTAAAGAAACCTGACTAACAGGACAGGCCTTTGAAGTCTAAAAAACATGTATAATCTACTTTTACTTAGTCTAACAGAAGAACCATATTTATCATGCTCATGTCATTATGGATTTTAGGTTTTTGTTCTGAGTACAAGGTGTATGATAGTCTGGAGATTATCAATTTGGGATACATTTGAAAGTTGACTTTGATCTCCTTAAAGCTATCAATCTCAGCCTGGGAAGGAACAAAGAGATAAGAGAAACTAGAAACCTAATTTGCATCTGATACCTCTGGAAGAAAAGCAGAGAAAACAGGGAACTAAATAACTAGAAAGCCAAAAGTCTTGCTCAGCGCACCACAGGGTCTTTGTAAAATTGCTCGTTTTATAGCTAGAGAGACACCCAACAGACTGAAGTGAGATAAAACCCAGCAACTCAATTATAGCCATGGGCAGCCTTATTCTTTATATGGCTCATAAAACAAGGATTTGTTTTTAATGATGAACTAGAACCTGTGTCTTCTGCAAGATATAAGCCAGAAGCCACACAATAGGGGCATTTATTTAGACTTCAGAAAGAAGCCTGATAAAAACTGGATGTTAATTATAAAAGGGAATACAGGAATAGCACTCTGTTAAGAGCTCTGCTTGAAAGTGTGTTTTGATGATTTTTCTTTTGAATCAATTTCATCCACTCTCTTATCACATCACACCGCATCTTCACCAATGATTCAATGCCAACATACAAATGCTGCATGCCTTTCTTCCCATTATCTATATGAATGAAGCGCCCTACCAGAATGGGTCAGGAAAGCCATTGCGCTTTCCTTTTGTAATTGTTTCCTGAAAAAAAAATACTTCTCTTCAGTTGTCTGCAAGGAAATGACCAGGTCAACACACGCTTCTTCAACCTTGTAAACTCTAACATAAAAAAAATAACAGTGTGTACATTGGAATAAAATGCCAAATGCCTAGCATGGCTGAATGCTTTCCTACACAGAGTTCACCCCTAAGAATAAATGCAAGGTATTTGAAGGAGATGCTAGCAGTGTCATTTAATGCAAAAGGGCACACAACTTTCCCTGTATGGCACTCAGAGTCTTCAAATGGCTGAAAGACTACAAGACGCTGCACACAGTTGAGAGGATGAAGAGCTCTGGGGATTGTGTGCGAGTGGATACACAGCACCAGTTCCCCAGCCAGCTTACAAACCCACAGGGAGAGATGGCTGCAGCACAGCTAAGCTCTGGGATGATCCAGCCTTCCTATTCACTCCAGCCACCTCCTCCTGCACCTAGAGATCCAGTGTGCCCTGTAGTTCACACTTTGTAAATTCACTGTCGAGCCCTCCAGGCAAACAGTAACAGCCTTCATGGCGCCGTGTATGAAAATACCTGTGGCCAGGAGTGATAGCTGTCTGTGTCTTACACCTCGATGATTTCAGCCAGTGATTAGAGCAGAATAGACTCTCGTCAACCTCATTTAATTATCTCGTAAGGGAATTGCTCGTGGATCAGTGGGCATGGATTGGGGGACATACAGACACCAGCTGAAATCCTGTTTTTACACCTACTGCTAATTGCAAAACTCTGATAGAAATGGAGGGGGGGGGCAGGAATTTCATCAATTTAAACTAAAAATGGAAATCACTGTAGGAAAACAAGAAAGGATCACATAGAGTTAAAGGAAGGACATTTGACTGTCAAGATAAGTCAAATAACTTGTAGTGTATAACGCGATCTGTTCCGTTAGCTGAGGCAATACATCTCACTTCATTCCTAAACAGCTTCTGGGGCTGGTGTGTGTGTGTATGTGTCTGTGTGTGTGTGTATGTGTGTGTTTTGGGGCTTGAGGGGGCCTGAGGGGGTTCATTGGAAGGAGGGTGTGTTCTCTWTTTTTTTCACTAATGACAGTCTGTAGGTTATTTAAGTCAGATAAGGAACTTTCCCATTTTATTGCTTAATATTCATACTCTCGAATTCTGATTAGAACCTGCAGGAATTTTARTGATATTTGGTCTGTATCAGATGATAAAAATGACATGCTAGTTTTAGTGTACATTCTTTTGTTTTGTGTTTCGAGCATTCCTTTATTATCCTTCTGCCTTGTGACAGAAGATTGTCTTTTTCTCCTCCATTCTGTGAAATATT
The DNA here is from genome assembly GCA_003713295.1 of Parotia lawesii. Taxonomy (NCBI): domain Eukaryota; kingdom Metazoa; phylum Chordata; class Aves; order Passeriformes; family Paradisaeidae; genus Parotia; species Parotia lawesii. Next base: position 894,051 of record RAHM01000069.1, on the reverse strand, counting down.
TAGTGAATAAAATTCTTGTTATTTCAAACTGTTCCACAGCAGCAAGATCTAAATACTCACTGATGTGTTTGAAAGCTGTGTAAGCTGCTGTCTGAAACACAGATATCTAGGGTGTAATGCATTGAAATATGAGACCTCCCTGTGGATGTGGAATTCTATTTCTTTATTTTTATATACGTTTTCTAAATTTAAAATTAACTCCATCTGGCAGTCTTTCATTAAACTTTTATGTATTGTCTGAAGATTTCCATTTATGGAATTGATCGCTGAGAATATTTTTCTTCTTTTCCAATGGTATAAATCAAGAGCAATTTTGAAAATGTCTGAAAGCCTTTTGCACCTTGGGAGCTCAACTACTTTTTAACTCATCTTGTCACTTCTGGTGCCATTCTAAACTGGGTGCAAAATAACACCGTACTGACAAAATTTTGTTAGACTTCTATGAATAACAACAAGATTAACTACAGGAAATTTAGTGACCTGAAAATTCTTTGGGTCTGCTTATAACCACAAGGATCATGTTCTTTCAGTTCTGATTACTGCTGATGATAATTTCATCAGTATATTTTTCTTGTTGACATAAGATATGATGTTTWAAGTTTTTCTACAAAATTCCTCGGTTTTGGTGTGACTAAACTTTGACAGATCTGTACTCTAGTTTCACCCTAATAGATTTTTCTTGCTGAATTGTTTCTGATGAAATCTATAGAACCAATTCAATAAAAAATGTTGTGATTAGTAAAACAGATCCATGGGCAAGTTCCACTACAATCAGTGAAGCATTTCTGTCAACTCTGTTTTGCAATTCCAGTTCTGGATTTCAGTGAAACACAAAGCAYGACAATGAAATATCATGTGATTATTTTTTAAAAAAATAAGTACAGAAATGGAGAAGAGTAGAGGAAAAGGACTGAGGAAATAATTCCTTATCAAAGACATCATTGATTGGGGTCCTGATTCAAAGCCCCTAAAAACGAATGGAAGCCCTATAATACCACACAAACTGGCTTCAGAATAATATTAGGTTTTGTCTCAAAGATGCAAAAGTTGAAGTACAGTGAATATCTCTCTATTTCTGGTTTACAGACAAAATGTTTATTTCTTTGCTTGACATGGAAGACTTATCTAAGATCTACAGTATTATGGATTATAACATAATAAGACCTGATAATTGTTTACAAACAAAAACAGTGAACTACTGATCTCCGTCCTGAGTAGAATAAATAGAAAGTTGCTTCCTTTGATGAATAAAGTACTTGGTTCTTATTACTTTATTCATCTTTTCTGCCCTTTTTTTATCCTTATGCCTTCTTTTCCAGCACAGTTTTCTGCTCAAGATTCAGTACACCAGAGCTGAACAAGCCTAGCAGGCAGTCATTAAGTTTCAACAGACATGGAAAGAAGATGATGCACTGCAGCAGAAACTTAGGTAAGCTTTATTCACACCCCCTGAAATAAAACACATTACTGACCATGAGGACTGAAATGTGCAGACCAGACCTCCCAGAATGAAAACATGGATTTCCACTAAGAACTAAATAGTCTCTTCCAGGGAAACTCTTGCTCCCCCAGTCCTTGCGTCAAGGATGATAAAATATATCACACAGATTTATTGAGTCTAGCTCCGTGCTTGTGTGTCAGGAAAGGAAAAGGACACAAAAGTCATGCCTCTCTGCGCTTGCCTCGCAGCAGCATTCCCATACTGAGCAGTTGTTAAGATTGCGGAGACTGCTGGAAGCAAATGCTGGCATTAATTAGCCTAATCAAACTGGGTCAGGAAAAGAAGAGGGTTATGGCCACATAACCTGACATCTTCTGGTAAGAGACTTAGGGCCAAACAAGCCTTTTGTAATTTTTGCAGTTKCCTGGAAATCAGTTGAAAATATTGTTTAGTTCTTACTAAAGATTTAACACGAACCAGACATGAGGTGCTACGATAGTACTACCTGTCTAGACATACTGCACAGATTCAATAAGAGAAAGCTCTGGAAACTTAGTAAGTGCAGTGAAGTTTCTGAAATAGCAACAACGGTTTGGTTCAGCTTCGTTTCCTGTTTCTCTGCACTCGGCATTTTATGGAGCTRTGCATGGATAAGGAGCTGCTTTGTAAACCTGAAAAAGTGTATCAAATAACACATTGAAAATAGATTATAAAAATGAGTTTCTATTGTGTTGTGGTATCCCACTCTTACAAAACTAATTCTCAACACTCACCAAAGCTAAATAATCTTAATTTATTTCCAGTTACATTTAATCAGCAAAATACATTTATGATTCATCATTTTTTTGAAGATCCTGGTCACCAAATTCCTCTTCCCAAAAATAATTTGGAGATCATATAGTAGGAGGACATTTGTTATAAATCATGTTAAGAAATATTTTTCTCATGGAACCACAGGCTCAGAAACTATCTTTAATTCCATATAGAAGATACAGTAAAAAAGTAAGAGTAACAATGATGGAAAAGAAGGACAAGAAGAAAAGTTGAAGTGCAATCTCAAAAACTAGCAGATTGCAGAGAAGTTTAGCAATGTCATTTGAAATAATCTTTTCCTCCTTTGAAGTCAGCAGTCTTGAGATGTTATCATGTGCTGATTGTGAAATCTTGTGTGATCATATTCTGATCAGATTTTCCACTCCCCATGGATCATTGCTTGCATAACACTGTAGACTTTTCTGCATTGATTCAGCAAATTATTTATAGAATTAAATTGTAATGCAGAATAATTTATACTCTCTATCTTTCAGGATAATCCCTTGTGGGACTGATCAATCTTGTGAAAACAATCGCTTTTGTCTTACGTGAAGTGATTTTTTAGTTAAACAGGAAATTCAGTCCATAGAGTATTTATATAGCAGCTTTTACCAGTGTTGAAATCAGGGGTGCTATTTCTTTTGAAAAGACAAGAAAAAAAGTGCAATATTATACTATTTCATCTCAATACACTCTTCCACTCTCCAGAGATGTTGTATCCATGTCTCCTGTAGCACTTGTAAACTGACCACGGCAATTTTATGTTGTAAAAGAAGCCATATTGGGATATTAGGAGAAAGATTCACTTTCACATTCATAAAAATCACTGTTATATTCATTATGAAAGCTTAAGCTGTACGAGTACATAAAGGCTGCAGTGATGATGAGTCCTTTATGCTAGATATGCACGAACACCTAACAAAGTTCGTAAAACTTCTTCCAAATTTCAGTGCAGTCAGCAGAGAAGATAAAACCACCACTACTTGACACTTCAGAAAACTTGCACGARAGAAGCTGCATGAGAAAGTTTTGGCACTATGACACTGTGGAGCATGCCAAGTGGCAGTTGTTTCTTCTAAGGTTTTCAGCTAATTTTCAAAAACTATAGAAATATATTGCTGATGAAGATGCAGCACTTCAATGAGTATGCAAAATGTACTATTACATATTTGTGGGTCATCTATCACCACACAACATCTGACACCTTGATAAATCATCATTTATTTCTAACTTAGTTTATGCATGATTTTTCTGCAATGCAGCTGATTATACTTGTTACAGATCCTAATTTTCAAAGGTTTGCAAAAAAGTAGATCCTTATCTACARTTTACGTCAARGAAGATAGTWGTAATGGGACATTTGTAGCATTTCRTCTCAAAGCTAGCAATTCAACTTGGGATCAAATCAGAAGAAACCGAAGTTATAACTRTACAAAGTTTCGATCATCTCCACAAAGTGAATTTATGGTCTCCATTTAGTTCCAAGTGTCCTATGTAAAAAAAAATAAACATGCGGCTTTCCCACCCAATTGCTGACATAATTTCAGTGAAAGGATATTCCTTTCATAGGCATAAGCATTTCTGCAAGTCAGAACAAGCGTAATAAAGAAAAACTGAAAGCATTTTATTTCCCCCTAAATTTACAGACAACATATTCTATCCATTTAGTTTATATTGCAGTCCATGCTTTATTCTGGGGTATGTTAATAATCATTGCAATGACTGTATCTAAAACCCTAGGTGTGTATTGATGCCTTAGGTTTTGACTTCCATATTTTTCAAATCCTGTACTGCCTASWGTGTAACTCTGAAGTTTCCTGTAGCCTGTTAACTTCTGCTCTCTCGTGCTAGGTAGACATAACAAAGCCTCTCCAGGCCTGCTCTCCAAGGTSACTCAGACCATCCTAGGCCCAAAAAGTATAAACCAAAAGCCTCTAAAGGGRGGCAAGCGGAGGGKAAATTACACCATTAACTGAAGCTTTAGTCRGAGAATTAACCCTGATATGCAAATGAAMCAAACYTATRAAAGTGTGAAGAATTCATGACCTGCTGTCCATCTTGGGGTCCATTTTGGCAGTAGCCCCTGGAGATCATCTAGTCCAAACCCTCTGCCAAGGCAGGGTCACCTGGATCAGGTGGCACAGGAGTGTGTCCAGGTGGGTTTTGAATGTCCCCAGAGAGAAAGCCTGGGCAGCCTGATCCAGTGCTCTGCCACCCTCAGTGTAAAGTTCTTTGTGTTGAAGTGGATTTTCTTGTGTTTTAGTTTATGGCCATTACTCCTTGTCCTGTCACTGTACATCACTGAAAGGGTGTGGCAYCACCCTCTRGGCACACACYTTYGAGATATTTATATGCATKGAYGAGATCCCCTTACACTCTTCTCCAGACTAAATATGTCCAGCTCCCAAAGTCTCTCCTCTTGGAGAGAGATGCTCCAGACTTCAGGAATTTTATATGAGTGAARATTTTATATAAGAGTGAACCAATTAAAAACAAGACATCAGTGATGGAAGTTCTACAAGGATAAAAGTGATATCATACTTAATATAGTAACACAGAAGTAGAAAAAGTATGGATATTAACCAAAAATAACTGAGGGCCTAGCATTCTGTCACTCTTAAAGTATTTACACACAAGGAAACAACTTATATACAAAGTATGCTATGCTGGAATTTCCAAGCATATGCCATATCATCTTTTCATAAGACTGCTTTGGTTTAGCAGGGYGGAGGGGATAACAGAACTTGCAATGCTCACAGAGAGTAAGGTTTTTTTCACAATGGAGGCTAAACCGAAACAACAGTAAATAGGTGTTTAATAACTTGGATGCACTTTTAAACACACTGAAGAGTTCCCACACACACTGTGACTTATTTTTAAACATCACTTTCATAAAAGTCAATACATTTCAGAAATTGCCTGTAGGTTCACACTAGTCTAGTAGCAGCATATGTTTCCATTGCACAAATCTAACATGATCACTGCTATAATACCTATTCCCAAAATAATTCTCCTTTCACAACTCCCTTTTCCCCTAAAGATTAGAACTAGTAGCAAATTCCAGTCTCTCCCTGCAGAAAAGGATGTGTTTTGAAGGATGATGGCTCTCTTAGGCAAAGCGAAAAGAAYAAAGAGGAAGCTGYGAGTGAGCTGACAGCATCAAGCGAGTACATGATGCTTGATCAATGCTTGCCTTTGTCAGAGACATTCTTTAGGGAAATTTTCCATTGCAGATGTCAACACCAAATGAAGTGGAACAGAATTAATACAGAACCTGCGAGACTAACAATGAAATTTTCAGGCTTGCTATTCTTTGTTTTTTTTCTTCTATAACTACTCTTTAAATTGTTTAGATTTAGGACCTAATTGATATACYCTAGCTGTAAGCATTGCTTATTTAACCTGCTTATGGTCTCAAACACACTTTACAACATTGATTTGGTTTTAATTGAAAAAAAACCCAATGAACTTGTCATGTATTCATATAGAACATTGATACCAATGCATAATAAAAAATTTTGAAATATTTTTGCAACCAACYGGAATGGCAGCAAGACAAACTTATTTTAGTCCTTCTGTGTATTTTTTWAATTTTTTTTGACCCAGTACAGGTGGGGGAGATTGGAGAGAACAACAGTGATGGAGAAATACTACAAATTTTGTGTTAAGGAAAGGGAATTGTGTAGGGTTTTTTTACAGCTATCCCCAGGCCAAAAACAGAAATAAGACACCCTTCAGACAAAATGCCATAGAAATTTAACAGGTCAATTAATATAAGTGGAGGATATGTAACGAGGAATAATYCCATGAGCAGTACAGGCAAGTAATAAAGGTGATAGGATTTTCTCACGTTTTTGTATCAAATCTAACATCTTGGTCATGATCACTTGCTGGTGTTGTTGCTTTCCTTGATGCACATGGTGACAAAWGAGATTATGATAAAATACTGGTGAACAAAAGGGTGCTTATTAARTACTCCTTCACACAAAGAGCCAGGCATTGTCTTTTGTGTGTCCAATTAAAATATTTAGTAATCATTTCCACACTCATGCTGTGATGAACCTTTTTTTTCCTATTTCTTTTCCTTCCCTCCTTTAACAGGATATTTCATTCGTTTCTAATTCCGCTTAGGACCCACTTCAGTAATACTTTCTGCCTTAGATTAATTACCCTGATCTAATTCATTTAGTGGAGGACAGCTGTGGTACGTGGGTTGCCCACTGATGTATTGTGTTAAATGACGCCCATCTGTCATTGCAGCRTATCAGCATGGATGCAGTGTCATCCACTTCATTGGCTCTGCTGAGATGTGAAGTACAGCTACAATGTTTACCACTGTTGTTAATTTAATATCTACACCTTTAATAACCTGACTGCTGTCATTTGCTGAACAATGATACATGATGGCCAGCAAACAGCCAGATAGAAGGCATTAGCATGACAGTGGAGCAGGCCATTTGGTACAGTTAATTAGAGCACTTCTGGGTAAACTTGCTGTTGAGGGTCTTGTAGGGCATTCCCATGCAAAAATGCCACATTGAAAATAAAGGTAAAAAACTGACTTTCCTGTTAACAGGGATTTTGACAAGTATGGTCATTAGCCCATTCTCTTGACTCAAAAGTGGTATTTTTTAATAACGGCTGCTTTCTCTTATGACTGATCAGCCTGCTGCTCTTTCCTCTAGCCTGCTTCTTGTCTCYCCTCATTTCTTTTCCCCTTTCTCTGTCTGAAAAATGGAAATGTTGGGGTTGCACATCCAAAYACACACTGTCATTTCAGTGCAATGGTTTATAGACACGTATCCAAAACCAGTGTGGATTTCTCATTGTACAATGTCAGGTTCGGTCACTGACCCTTTAATGAATGTGATGAAGTAACCCATTCAAAGGATTCTATCTGTTGTTTTCTTTCCGAATGKTAAAGGTAACATCAAAAGAAAAATTGGTAGATACTTATCACAAAATTTCTCTTACACTGTAGATAAAAATATGAATATTGATGTTCAAGTATTCKGTAGAAGGATACTTTATATTCTCATAAGGGTTTATCTGTAGGCTTACATGAAGACTTCACTGAATAACAAAAACTTATACTTATGAAAAAAGTACTGTGTGCTCTTAACCCACTTTCATGTATCTCTGCAGACAGAAATAGACACACACGTCTGACCACACTGTGGTTATCATTTTCAGGGAGCTGGGRAAATCCATATAATTGCCTGAATCTGGTAGTGTGTGATTAGAGTTTTAAGACTCTTGGCTGTGTGCCTTGAGCACTCATTCAGCTTTGGAGCAAGACTCCCACCTGTTACACYGACTTGAAAAACCTCAAGACTCACACAAAATAATTTGGAGTATTATTCTAAGAACCTTGTTGAGTCCTTTGCTTTGTTTYTTTTTTAGGATGCCCTAAATAAGAAGAGTGCCTCAATGGTCACAGGGCAGGAAAAATTGTTCTTGCACATATTTCCTATTCAATTTTACATTGCCTGCAAATAGAAGGATTTGCTGGTGTTTTTAGGGATCTGGGACTTCATATTTCTTTCAGCTTTCTAGTTGCAAAATTGGGACTTTCCTATCTCAGCTGGCATCGCAGCAAATGCCTTGAGACCTTCATGTACAACACAGAGGGACAAAACTGATTGAGGCCTGAGAGTTTCTAAAGTTCCATGTTGGGTGAGATGACSAACCTTGTCCCCAGGCTGGTCTAGTTAAGATAAGCCTGAAAGCTTCTGTAGACAAACATTAATTCATGATAGTCAACACTGCAGAAATGATSTAACTACATTAAAATTGAGCCACTTCTCACTATTTAGTCTGAATGACCCATTTACAGCTGGATTAGGGTGGTCTTAGGAATGACTTAGAAGCAAAAATGAAAATCCCTCCTGCAGTATGAAGACCTGCAGCGAGAAGCCTGAGAGTATAGCAACAATAGAGGCTTAGAAAGCTCTGTAAAAGAACAGCTTCAAGTCGTTCATGAAAGAAAGATATCGCTCCCCATTTCCCCCTACTTAAATAAAGTAAGCCCAGTACCTTCCTGTGGAGATTGCTTTCCCAGAACTTGCAATAGTTTTTTTAACAYGTTCCTGAAAAATAATGGTGTAATATTAGCAATGGTCTAGGATTCACAATACTGACAACAGGAGGTATGATATATTTTGAAAAGTGTGTACCTTGCCACGCTTTTTACAAAACAGACAAAGTAGTTCTAGCTGCAGAGCTAAGGGTTAATTAACATCAAATCTCTTATTTCAACTACCCAAAATACCATTCATCTACTACCCTTCTTTTGAGAAACAATCTACAAGAAATCAATGTCCACAAGAATTTTAGCATGCCAATTTTTAAAATAAAGGTGTTTTTTATTTTTAATTAAAAATCTCAGATTAGCAGAAACATCATAAAGTATGAGTTCCAACTGATAATATCCAACTGTTATTTTAATATATTTTCTACCTTTTTCCATCATACAAAGAAGTATTAGAAACTACCAAACTCTGAATAAGGTTTCTGTGAAGATCCTGAATGTGAAGCTGAGGAGTCACCCCACATACAAATACCTTTGCTGATTGCTGTGAAATGTACATAGTCAGCTATGAATGCAGATAAAGAGCTCCATGAGTACAATATAGTCAGAACAAAGCCRTCAAATTCTGCTCCAAACCATTTATATGTTGACAATGAAAAATTTACATGGCTTTGAGAAGAAACATGGTCCCAAACCTTTCAGTTTTTAAGGTCTATAAAATGGCACCATGCTTACGTTAGCAAGAAAGAAACTTTTTTGCGTGTCCTCCTACCTTCCCCTAAAAGAATAAAACAAGATTAAGAATAGATTGCTTTAATTGACAGGGTGTTCCTTAGGTTCAACTGAAAATGAGATTTTTCTTTAAAGCAGTCTTCCTGAGATCTCACACACAAACACGTGGAGACAGGTAAATAGGGTCTGGAGAAAGACAAAGAGGCAAGTGCATTTTAATAGGCTCAGTTTTTAACTTCTTCCTTTTCCTTTTAGAGTAATAATAAATCTTGCCTAAAAAAAATATAAGCTAGCTGAGTCAAAGGAAAAGCAGACCGGTCTTGGACAATCAGACACAGGAAAAGGGATTCGATTCAAACCAGACATGCAGTAATTCTTGACTCTCTTTAAGACAGGTAAAGGCATCTTGGGTAGTATTAATCTGATTTTAGAAAATATACCTAAAAAAGGCCAGATGAATTATTCCGTAAAGCAAACTTAGCTCAAGAGAAATTCTACCCCCTCTTTCCAGTGGAGAAAGACACTTTCTCCTTGGATCATAAGTTGTCCATCTATTAGGTCGAAGATTTCTAAAATTTAAAGCCAAGAAATCTCTGTGGGGCACTGTGGAAGTTATATTAAGAATATACTTGCATCTATACCACTGACATATTGCTTCTACCATTCTTCCCACTTAGAGCTGTTTGTCTTTTGCTTAGAAATCTCATGCAGTTTAACAAGACCAAGTGCTAGGTACTGCACCTGTATCAGGGCAAACCCCAGTATCAATTCAGGCTGGGGGTGAACAGATGGAGAGCAGTCTTGCTGAGAGAGAATTGGGAGTGCTGGTGGAGGAGAGGCTGGACATGAGCAACGTGCACTCACAGCCCAGAAAGCCAAACGTGTCCTGGGCTGCATCTAAAGCAACATGGGCAGCAAGGCAAGGGAGGCTATTCTGCCCCTCTGCTTGCTCTGCTGAGACCACACCTGGAACACTGCATCCAGCTCTGGGGTCCTAGCACAGGAAGGACATGGACCCTACAACGACACACAGTGCCAGGACAAGGGGYAATGGCTTCAAGCTGAAAGATGGTAGGTTTAGACTAGTTATTAGGAAGAAATTCTTTGCTTGATGATGAGGCACTGGKACAGGTTGCCCAGAGAAGTTGTGGTTGTCCAGTCTCTGGGAGTGTTCAAGGCTGCGCTGGTTGGGGTTCTGATCAACCTGGTCTAGTGGAAGCTGAAAGCAAGAAAAAGTACTATGCAATGAAAAGCAGACTTTTTCCTAACTGGTCTGAAGAAGGAAGCAAAAGTGTTTAGGAATGGCACATGCATGCATGGAATGCAGCAGGGAAGATATATAACTAGAAAGCAACACCCATTTTCCAAAGAGACAGCGATGTGTTAACATCATTRTACGAGACAACTTCAACAAAAGTGCAGGTCCAATCATCTTTCTTCAAAAAAATTTTCATTTAAGCTGCAACAATCACAGGAATGGTCCACCAAGGTAATTGATGGAACACAGCACCTGCAAACTGAGGTAAGTCTCTGCAATAGAGAGTATCCAGACTAGAAAATATAGTGGTAGAAAATGAATAGGAATGCATTAAGGAGGAAAAGCCTCTATTTGATTAGAGGTTAACATTGGTGGATGGGCATAACTGCATAAACCAGCACAGATAAATCAGTGCTGGAAGTTATAAAATGGCTCCTGATTAATAGGGTCTCTGCCACTGCATTCCAAGAGGAGTGACTGGAGCTAATGGCCTACCAGATTTTAGTATGGAATTTTATAGATTTAAAACTAGATTTGGAAGAGAGAAAAGAGACCTATCTGTCTAGACTGTGGAATGGATTAAAAGAACCCTGTGCAAACCTAATAAAAATTGTATGTTCCCCTGGCCTAGAAATGCTAGCTCAGATTTCCTAAAACACGGTTTTGGCACTGCCGTCCTGCTCATAAGCTGTCAAACTGCCTCCTGTCATTTTGCTGGGTGAAATGAATATTCACTGTGGCAAATACCGAAATTGAGGAGCCTCATCCCTAACTACCCAACCACTCAAGTAAACGATTGGTCTGAGATTTTGTCTCTTGCCCAGTCTTAACACATTAAACTATTTTCTACAAGAAAGGATGTCTTGTGCAAGGTGGAGTGAAGCGTCTCTTCATGTCCGCAATGCAGAACATTTGATTAAGCCATTACAGAGGAGTGAGAGCTCTTTGTTCGGAGCATTAAATCAAACAGAAAGTAGTACCATTGTAGTACTTAAATTTTTTTGAATATTTTGGATTAAAAGAAGTTATTAAGTTCCTTTAAAATGCAATGCTTGAAGTGGGTTTTAGCAATGAAGTAGTTAAATGCAATTATGTGCATAGGCACAGTGAAAAATAGATCTAGAGCCCATTTTACCAAGCAAGATAATTGCACACCTCCTGTATGTAATTCGAATGATTTTACTGGATATCAATGAACTGCTAAWCTTTGGAATTAGATTAATTTTGCTATTCTTTTCAGTTGAAAGATAAAGAAAATATGTAAGGAAAGAACATATGGAATAGACTTTTTGTGACTTCAATGAATTTCAGCTTTTGGCAGTTTCTGAAAAAATGCTTCCCCTCCAAAAAAAGTCACCCTTGCTCATACATCCTAGCTACTTTCAATTTAAGACTGTACATCATAAAAGCAAGAACAATCTAAGGTTAAGAAAAGAAAGTTCTTCCTTTTCTGAAAGAGATCTATGAACAGGGCAACAGCCCTTGAAAGGACCAGTTTCCTAATCAGAAGCAGTTCCATCAGAACTATTGAGGGAGGGGGGGAAACAACTGGGAAAATCAATGGGTCTCTTTGAATACTTTGTAGTTCCTTCCACTCTCAGCTGGTCTATACAAGTTTAAAGTTAATTTCGCAGACAGTTTGCTGGTTTTTAGAATTTATCATTTTCAAAATATATGCAACCCCTTGGAATTCCTACTTGTACATGCTACAAAACAGAAAAAAAATTAGCAACAGCAAAAATGACAACATTTCTATGGTATAGATGCCCAGCTGGGCTTGTTGGTGGCCTTGGACGTGATCTGATGTGCAGTCAGTTCCTTAATCATTGATCATTACATTAAGTCTCAAGAAGATAAACATATGAAGGTGCACAGAGTGGTATCTTTTTTGTTTCTTAGGGCAACATGGGACATGAGAACTGTTTTTGCAGCAGAGCAGGAGCATCTAAGTATCTGAGAGACAGTAAAGCAAGCCTTTGAAACTTCAATCTCTCTCTAGGCAGGAAACTGAAAACGGGTCCTTGGCCAGCACTGTGGTTCAATCTGTGCCAGAAGCCTTGCACATCTCTCTGCCAGATTTGCATGTTCTGAAACTGTGCCTTCCTCCAGGCTTCATTAAGGTTTTCTGAGTCCCGCTGCTGGGCTGAGTTTAAAACAGTAGCAGGTATTGATCACATCAGTCTTATCATCTAATAAACATAGTTATCTGCTCATGCAAATAAGCTAAGCATCACAGAGAAAGTCATATGTAAATACTATGGGTTCACACAGTTTTTGCTGTGCATTTCCAATGTGAAGTTTTTCTTTCTCTTTTAGACACTGGCTAGTGGCAGGAGGTGTTGCATCCTGCCTAAAATGACCTGTTGAGATGCTTCCCTTAATCTACAAAGGAAAATAAGAACAATACGCACAAGAAAAGTTATGCTTAGAGTTGTTGTTTGCAGGAGAGTTTTATAAATTACTAACAATACTACTGTAATCGTTAACAGTATTTTATTTGTGAGACTACTGATTTTGTTCACCTTACTTGATTGGAATATCCTAGTTCAAAGGCATCTTTGACTCAATGAAAGTTTAGTTTTACAAGAAAGAAGAAAATGGTATATTTCTTTCTTTCACTTTCTTCTTGTAAAACAAGGCAACAAAAATCCCTCAAAAAAGAGCAAAAATCTCTTATTTAACCAAAACTAAATTTGGCTAATGCCCAATTATCTGTGTATCATGAACAGGATTCACACCCACCCTGAAGTCAAATTCTAACTTTAAAGCCAAACTCAGACATTATTGAAGCACAAAATGAAGAAAAAACAAGCAAGTTAATATCATGGGCTTCACAATAATTTGGGTGGATTTTATATAAAATAGTCTTCTGTGCAGCCAACTGTTGTAATCAAAATTAATCTAATTCTTCACAATGACAAAAGGAAGATATTTTATAAAATCTTGCTGTTTATGTCAATCCATTCTAAGTACAAAAACTTGGTACTTTTAAAGAGAAGAAACTTCCTGTTGCCTTCCATGAGTCAAGTAAAAAAATCAACTGAAGACTAATTTCCATTCACCCTTGCTCATCTACATGTGATAAAGTCCTTGGCCGATTCAACTGGGTATAATCTGATTCATATCAATGAATCTATGCATGTGATGTCTTTAAAAATTCAACTTTTTTATTAGCTGTAAGACTTCTTTTTCATTTGTATTTTGTGGTGTTTGACACATATAAGTGATGAAATACTTCCTAGGAAAGTATTTTCTGTCTAGCGTCATGCTGACAACTTAGATCTCATATTTTAAAAAATCAGTGTATATATGTTATTTTAAGAAACTGAAGTTATAACAAACATTTTTAAAATTTGTTTAAGAGATCTACTGTAAAATAAAATATAAATAATATGATTTCAACTCTATAGCCTTTCCTCTAGAATATATTTCAGTTGTGTAGTGTCTTTTGGCTCTTCAGGATTAAGTATATTGAAAACAGGAAAATTATTAAAGGTTAAGTACTGTATTTTTCATTATAAATTTCCTCTGCACARTAATGAAAACTGAATAAGCAGATTAAAAACTGATTTAAAAATTAATCCTCAAATCTCTTCTTCAAGAGATTTTGGTCTTCAATTAGTAACTCAAGATTTATAAAATTCACATTGTGGAGACCAAGATTTACATTATTGTCATGGCTGTTGCAAATAACCTGTGTATAACTGACATGAAATGAAAATATTTCCTCAATCCTGTTTTAATATCAGACTTAATGAGTAAAATAAAAATAAATTATGTATTAATTTGCTCACACTAATACTCATTGGGAAGAAATTGTTGTCACACTAACATATCTCAAAAAAATGTTATTTCTAGAGGAACAAAGTTGTTTCTAGAAAAAATACAGTTCTGACAGCTTTCAGAAATGAGAAAATTCAGAAGTAGGTTTTTCTTGACTGAATTTGAAATACTAAGTAAAATCCTAATCCCACAGAAGACTATGGCTAAATGTTCAATGATTGAAATAGCTTATTTTCACCTGTTTTGAAGAAAAGTTTATTATGTCTGATGCTTTTGAGAATCTCATATTTTTCTTCCTCTTTGGTAAGAAAAATTTGTAGATATTATCTGTCTAACAAAATCACTTTAACTGGGAGATAATTTTAGACTTTTTACTATTTACTCTTTTTCTTGTAAATCTGAAACAAAATTTTCCCCAAAAACATTGAATACTTTGGTAACTAAAATACATTAATGCTATTTTGGTGAAAACACAGAACCAAAGGTTGTCATTACTTTTTAAAAAGTGAATGTGAATCTGTATGTCTTAACATGATGGTTCCTTTGTACCTCCAAGTTTTACAAAAGTAGACTTTTTAAAGAAAATATTTAGTTTATTTTACTTTCCTTATTTATATTTAGAGCTAAACTCAGGAAAGCAAATAAATAAATAAATACACAACAATAGAAACCACAACCTAAAAAAAAAAATGCAGAGATTGATTCCTTCTTCAGGACTATTATCAGTTCAGTAGACATTGAACACTATAGGTTTTTCTATAGTGCAGTCAATTGGTTTTTTGATACCTGTRGAAGTGTGGTTTAGGTTTACTAAAGCACAAACATATCCAAGCGCATCAGATTTCCTTCCATTTTCCTATCTGCCTCTAGCAATGTTTTACAATACACAGAACRTGCCTGCTCATACAGATAGACATAGATAGAGAGAAAATGTACTCTGTAGGTAATACCCTTCTCCTTCTTAATCCAAAACAGCCATTGAATTTTCATACTGACAGACTGCACTGAAGTATAAAGAGTGTTCTTTCTTTTTTTCTGGCCTCTTTGTTCATTCAGCTCCAGACCTGGTCCATTCAGAAAAGCAGTGCAAAGTTGTGGATTACAATTCAGTGTCATTCATTCAACGGGACTTACTCCTACTCTGCTGGGAGAYAATGAGAGCTAGGACCATAATTTTCAATTATGTTGTCAAAAATGCATCATATGCTTCCTCTGAAAGAATCTCCACAGAAAAAAAGGTCTAACTTGGCCCGAAAGACTACCTCAGAAGATCTGAAARCTCCAGCTCTGGTATTGAGGATAGCCTAAGAAGAATTTGGTTTTTAATTTTGATCCATTTCACTACTGCAGTAAAAAAAATGAGGCATCTTGCTTCTTTTGCTTGTACTCCCGACTTTGTCACCCAGAGGCAGACCTGCCTAGAAGGTAGGTCGCCTTGCTAGTGCGTAATGTTGTGCCTAAATGTATGCAATGTCTTCAAACCCATCAGATTAAGTAACTGAGTGGTGAAAGATAGGGTTTAAAGTTCTGGACATGACAACATAGACATATGTCTTGCAAACAAGCTGGTTTATGGCTGGTGACTCAAACCCGAGACAGAGAACTTAGATCATTTTTAAACAACCTCACTAAAACTCCTGAGATAGCAAGAAACATGATTTTTTTTCCCCTGGGAGTTTAGGGTAAAAAGACCCCCACCATTGCATAATGTAGTCTAACTTTGAATAGTGTAATAATATTCCTTTAATTTCAACCATACTGAGTCCATTAACACATCCTTGGTGGGAGTACACCCTCCAAAAAAGGCTTATTTGAACATGTCAGGAGAGGGACAACCCGCCATTTCATTTGATTCTTTATTCAACAATTAACACCACCACTGTAAAAACCCCATCTTGTTTTGGAAAACAAAAATAAAACCAGCCTAGTTTTCCTCTTTTGGAGTATAAATCTGTGTCTGCTTGCTACACCTACTTCAAAGACGTTTTAGACTATTAATTTAAGTTTGTATACAGGTAGTGATTGAAGGAAAAGTAAAAAGAAAACTAAAAAAACAACCCCAAAATCGTTCTTTTGTAACAGTTTAACTCTTCTTTGGAGATAGAAGATAAGATTTACCAAAACAAACTTGAAACAGCATTTACCATTTACATTTCCCAGCACAATTTTGTATGTAGTTTGGACTCCGTGTGACTTCAGAATGGAGCCATAAGAAATCTTGCTGTGAAGCAAAGTCTCACCTGCTCCTGTTTAAACCTGAGTGTTTGAAATCCTACAGCTTCAGTTAGATAGCCAGAGTGGTTGAAGACTATTCTTCAGCCACTTTTCTCCCTGAACACTCCAGTTATCTTTCTTGATAAGAAGGGCAGTAAGAGTCCAGTCAAACCTTCATTATTTTATATGTATGAAATATGTGACATATTTCGGCAAAAGATGGGAAAAAATGTACAGTGATATTTGAAATGTACTGTGGATGATTAAAAGGAATCTGTAGCACTCAATTGCTTTATCACAAAGACATAAGATCTCGCTGTCTAAATCAGCACGGTGTTAGGGACAGAAAATTACTGACCAAAGGCAGGATTCAGAAAAGAGAACATTGCCCTATTTGCCAAGGAATTATGAAGCATGCAACTCATTGCAAGGTATTGATTGTTTTAYGGCTTTTTGCTACCCTCTCTTTGTATTATCAGGAAAAGCAACTATCTTGAAATGACAACCTTGAAGTGACTTGGAAAAAAAAGCGTGTAACCTTKTGGTTTTAACACCATGAAAGGAGGTCAGTAAGTCATGAACCTATTTTGGCCCTTACTGTTTTCTCCTTGAAACATTAGTCCAACTCAAATGCTGTATCTTTTCATACATAAACAGTAAGTCTTATTCTCCAGAGAGATGGTGAATGGCAGAGAGCATTTTGTGTGTTTGCATTTGCTAACAGTGCATAGCCAAAYAGCCAAATTAAAAATATTCCTGCAAATGTGTTAGTATGCCTGTTTATTTCCCAAACCTCCAAAATTTAACAAGCATCAAAGTACAGTTGTCCTGAAAGATATGTCTAGTCTTAAACCAAGGATGTACAAATATGTCACTGAGATACATGGAGAAGAATCTCTCTTGAGGAGGTTTTGTCTTCCATGTGCTGCACTTAATGCCCAAATGATTAATTCAGAGTAATTACTTAAATTCCAGATATCTAATTTTCATGAGATTATTTTTATCTGGAGTGGATAGATTTACAATTTAATTCTCTAATCTTTTTTTTAGATCCATCAATGTTCTAATTACCTATAACTTCACTTGATGCAGAGAACAGTTCTGTCGTGCCACTGTTTTTGGATGGCTGACCATAGCTCTGAATTAGGCTCCATTACTGTGTCTGATGATCTGAACCGAAACCAGTTGGACCTGTGAGTGGTTATATCAGTGCAAGAGGAATATGTTGCCTTTTGAAATAAGTTCCATGAGCTCAATTTCACACGTGACAGAACAGTTAAATAAATGCACTTTGTCTATATAAAACTTTTTGTTTAACAGAACTTCTCTATCATTTTGTGTGGTTTACCCTCTGTGAATCTGTACCTGATTTACTGTATATTGGGGCTATTCTGTTCCAAATATATGGGTTTTACTGGAGTTATATTACTATGTGTATGAATCAAAATGGAAATTGTGTGTTTTGCATTTTGTTTTTAGAGTTGCTTTTTGGGTTTTTTCTTTCAGAAATGGCAGTGGTGATTCTTTCTTTTCCCAATCCCCTAAAATATTTCTTTTCTCATGGCCCTTCCATGTTCTGCCAATCCAGTCCACAAATCTAACACACCCTGTCTGTGCTAGTTATCATATTTAATCTTGTGACTGTGAAAAAGTCTGAAAAGTCTTTATTGTCATGATCTCTCTCTTAGCTCAAACAAGGGCTATGAGAGTGAATTTTTTCCTTCCACAAAGACAATTCAAACTCTAAAGGATAACTGGAAATAAAAAGACTGAAGTCAGTGATGACATGACTATGATTTGTGCTGCCAAAAGCCTTTAAGGAGTTCTAAGAAACACCATTTTTAAAGAGCACTAAAGTATTTTGTCTTTCCTTGTAAATTCAAAGCGCACAAGCTTTTCTGTTCCCTTGACCTAGCGCTCGCACATTTCATCTTACCCAGGACTTCTAGTAGATCAAGAACACTGATTGAAGTCCTGTGGTCTGTAGCTGGTTCACTAACACATTCTGCATTCTGACAGGAAATAAAACCCTATCATTTCCTATTGTGCTGTTTCCATGTGCACAAATGATAAAAGAAATTAATATTTGTAAATGTTATTTATTCCATGAACTTGGGAAGATGCAATAGAAGAGAATACAAATAAGACACCTCTCAGCAAGACTGCACTTGATACGGAAAACACAAGTTACTTCATTATCACAGAAATAGACTGCAATATCTGCCTAAGGTGGTAATGGCTGTTCCTAAGCTCACTTAAAATTCAAACACAAATGTCAAATTGCAATGTCTTTCAAGAAAGCTGCATCTTACGTAAAATTTATTCATATAAGTTTTAAGAAATATCCCTTGGGGAAATAGAGCCTCAATTTTTTTATTGCTTCAGAAAAAACAGGAAGCTATCTATGAGACTAGAAACATAAGACCGAAGAGAAAGAAAAGAAGGCCTTGCAAATGACACTGAATCCCAAAACAGGCACTTTTAAAACTGGTTATTCACTCAGTTCTTACTGTTTTAACCTTCGAATTTTCTCTAATTTCCCAAACTGAAATAGAGCCTCTCTGCTTTTCAGATCAGGCACTGAAGGGCTTATATTTTATAGTAATAATACTCAGAAAGCAATTAGAGAYGAGTGAACACAGTAGCTTATGTTTTCTAAATAATTTGTAGCAATCCTTTCAAAGAAATTCACATAACCTGCATATTTGTGTGGATTGCTTACCCTCAGACAGTGGCAAACCCCCACAGTGCATAACCCCAAACCAAATTGGCAGTAACTGTAAGACAGTAATAGCTAACTTTATCTGGTATAAATGAAAAGGGACTTTAGAAGATTAAGTATTGTGAAATTTGTCCAATTGTTTTCAAACCGAACTGCATTTTAAACACATCCTCTGAACTGCTTATAGGAATCTGGTTTCCAGAAGTCATTACTGACCAACATTTCTTAATGTCAGAGACACAGCTTTTACACATGTTAAGGGCAAAACTTTCAAAATGCCTTCTCTCCTGTGATATCCTTCTACAAATATACATGGGATTCAGACAAAAAGCATATGCATTTTCAAATGAAGAGAAAGAAGAAATTTGTGCTGGTTTAGCAAAAAAAACTGGTGTGTGGAGGCAGAGGAAAAAAAAAAGAGCTGTTAGAAAAATGGTAGTTAAAAAAAAACAATAACCAGATTTAAAGGGAAAGAAAGACAAAACTTATATGTAGGTACCATTTTGCATATTTTAATCAATGCTCAAGAAATTTATGTTCGCTTTAAGAAGGGAAGACTCTAGTCCAGTGTGAAGTTAATACTGCAGCGTGACAATTATTTTTAAGCATTAGGTTCAATTGAATCAAGTACAGTTGTTTAAATTAAGAAGCTTAATGACAGAATTTTCATTAACCACAAGTCTCAAAGGCAAATGAATTTTAAAYTATTTCAGAGATTTATTTTATCTGTAAAACCTCATAACCTGCTTTTATGTTATTCACTCTTACAAAAAGCTATTGAATGAATTCTAAAAAAACAGAAAACACTTAATACTGTAAACAATTTGCATGCAATCAAAAAAAGAAATGGTGCAGTGCTAAATTTAAAGTATGACCTCTCATAATCTTGCAGAATCCCTCTGAATTACAATTCATTTTTGATCTTCTTACTACCATACCTTCAAACCAATAATCATCACTTGCTTTCAGCAAATATTTTTAGTATAGCCTAATGTCATTCAAGTGTTAGGAAGGTATTTTCAGCAAGATGCAAACAAGTAATAACAGGAAAGTTCATTGTGCAATATTTAGAAGTTACTGACTCTACATGGAGAAAATTACCCTTGTTCAACAACCCTTTTCACAGGTGAATGCCTGATTATGTAAACATCAGTTTATGAGAACATCAGGGTAATTTTAAGTCTATAAACAGGACTACAGGAGCAAATTACAAAGGCATGTAATTTATCTGGTTGGAGCCTAGAAGTTGGCCAGAACACAGTAGTAACTCAAATGGAAAAGAGTATTTTAGATAATTTGCAGTATTACGATCAAACCTCATATTTTGAATTTAGTATGAACCTTATTTAACTTTACCTATGATAAAAATTAGAGTCTCACTTAAATCTCATCATCAAGGCTCCTATAATAACCATAGAAAGAGATACACATCTCAAAAGAATACCTTCATGTAGATGTATAACATCATGACAACTTAGTTTCAGACAAGGTAAGATGAATCCTCAGTCACAGCTGTTTAACACACAATAGGACTGATGATAAAAAAATACCACTATACCAAGAAGACAGAAAACATTTAGAAGAAGCAATTTTAAAATATATTCATTTTATAGACTGCTCAGACAAGATTTACATTCTACCATGATAGAAAGACTAGAGAAATTGTAACTATTGCCACAATATCTGAGCTAAAAACAAGGCAACATAAACTCATATTTCCTTTTTCTGTAACACAGGCTGGTGTTAGAGCCCCAAAAGGCCTAACGAAGCATGTTTGCATAAGCATTTCCCAGTAATATTCCTCAAATTCTTACCACTACTGGAAAATAAAAAGAGGAGTTCACTGCTTGGAATTTACCAAAAAAATATGCATGTCCGAGTGATGGACTATACTGGCTGAAGCCAACCCAGTACCAGCTGCACTAAGTGTAAGGTCTTGTACCTGGGAAAGCATTACCTAGGAGTGTAGCACAGGCTGAAGTCTACCCAGCTGGGGAGCAGCTCTGCGGGAGGGGGCCTGGGGGACCTGCTGGGCAACAAGATCAGTGGGAGTGTACAGTGTCCCCCTGCAGCAAAGAAAGCCATCGAGATACTGGGTTGCATCAAGAAGGACATCACCAGCAGAAATAAAGAAATCATTATCTTACTATACTCAGCACTTTTCAGGCCACAGCTGGAATGCAGTGTTCACTTTGGGTTCCTGCTACACATAACAGATGTGGACAGGCTGGAGAGGATCCAGAGAAGTCCACAAAGATAACCAAAGGACCAGGAAGCCTGATGAATGAAAATGGCTGAGAGAGCTGAGTAACCTTGGGAAAAGCATGCTTAGGTAAGACCTTATCCCCATGTTCCAGAATCTAAAAGGTGGCTGCAAAGAAGAGGGAGATTCCTTTTTTACAAGGAGTCACATGGAAAAGATGAGGGTAGTGGGTAAATGGTCCCCCTGGGGATATTCTGATTGGACACAAGAGGAAAATTTTTCACAATGAGAACAATCAGCCATTGAAATATTCTCCACAGGGACGTGGTAGATTCCCCGACATCAGACAGTTTGGAGATCCACCTGGTCCAGATGCTGGTCCCTCTTGCCTAAATAGTGCTTTATGCTGAGAAAGTTTGACCCACGTGGTCCTTGGGGTCCCTTCCAACCTGGTATTCTATGATTTAAGTAATACCTTCTACCTCTGTTTTGGATCTTGATGACTGATCCTTTGAAAAGCAGAATAGTGGGGAGTTAAGATAAAATGATGTCTCAATGTTTTACTCCTTGCATATTATTGAATCACATGTATGAGGATCATAAGATTTTAAAGAGAAGTACCTTTGGCTTTTTATGGGATGACAGAACTTGAAGTCAATTAACATTTTCTGAATTTAGCAGCTAGGAATTATATACTGTTAAAGGTAACCGTGTGTCTTTTCACTGATTTCTGGTGATTACTGTGGGTCTGATTGAAGCCCTGACAGAGAGGTATAACAAGACATTGTTTATCTTGTAATACTTTATTTATCTTGAATCCTCTGAAGCATTACGAAGATCAGATTTTTTTTCTAAGCTTAATGTGCTTTGAAAAATTCTAGTTTGTGTGCATCTGGAAGCTGTATATTTATCTCTTTGCCACAACTCAAAGTATTTGGAATGAAAAATAAACTAGTTTTAAAAGAACAGCAAGAGTTAGTGGACAAGTCCTCTCGTGATGAACAATAGCCCAAAATGCATCATAGCTGAGCAAAGGATTTATTTATATCCCCATTGCATTGTAGGTGTTACTTAGGTTTGTCATGAAAGGATGAGACTGTATGGCAGTTGTGTATATTGAAGTTGTGTTGCTGAAAAGAAGAAGATCTATAATGGTTCCCTTCAGAGAAGTGAACAGCATAAATACGTTMTATTAAAGTTGGAAGAAGCAACGGGTGTAAAAGAAAATAGTATTTTCCTGTACCTGTCCTAGCTGATGAGATAAGACTGTCATGAAGGCTCTGAAGTTCTGTAAAACTCTGACATTTGCTAAATATAGTTTAATGACAGTGACATTTTAGCCTAATTTGTTCTTTTAATAGTTTTTATTAAAAATGCTTCATTTACTTTCATTTCCCATCTACCTCTCTCTCTTTTTAAAGCATTTGTTCATTTGCTACTGGAGAGAGTGGCCTAATCCAAACTTTTTAGATTTTGAAGAGTATAATTTAAAATAAAAAACATTGTAAATTTGCCTAGATATGGGGTAACAAACTCTAAGAATTTTATAGGATTATTTTTTTCATTTTTTACAACGACAGTAAGTCATTATGTCCCAGATAACTGTTTCTGTTAATCCATGTGTATATGCCAAGGGTTATCCCTGGAAACAGATTCATATATTATTATGAAACTGCAATTTATAACACATATTCTTTCCTAAGAAAAATCTTTAATAATGATCTCCTGTAATGAACATGATGAATTCAAGATTCAGAGTAGGAGTTTTTCTCTCAAGATCTTCCTACAAAAGCAATTAGAACTCATAGAAGGCAATAAGAGRGTTGGGACATTAAAATGCTATAGGCTGAATATAACCTGACTTGGAGAAAAGAAAAGATTGAATGTTGATGCGAGGCTAAAACTCTGAGCAGGATCTCAGTAAATTCATATTCTACATCACCATATTATCATCCATATTCTTTGTGTCCCCCACTATAAAAAATTTCTGTGATTCTGTGGCAGTATATGTAGCTTTTGGAAATTCATTGGATCAAAATTATTGGATTCTTCAACTAGATTAAGGACTTTAGTCCCTGTCATTTCTGCTGGAAATAATGGAAGATTATCCAAGAATCTAATAATTTCTCTTACTGCCATTACCATTCATTCTACATAAAAGAAAATCTAGATTTTCAGTCTACATAAAATGCGTCCCAATTCACATTTCTTTGTAGTTCTTCAGCTTAGAATGTAGTTTAATCCCTTGGTGTTGATCCTCCATCACATTTTTCCCCCCTATTACAAAATTTCTGAGTCTACTCCCATGTGCTTTCATATATTCAAGCAGGCTTTTTTTGCATCTGTTTTGCTTCTTCACCTTTCTTGAATACCTTGTGTCTCACCAGACTGTTCAATGGCTTCAATTTTAATTTCTTTCTTTAATAATGAGCCTCATGCCTTCAGTATAATACACCACTSGGTAACATGTAATATTCTGACTATTGACAATAGAAGACCCTGCAGACCCAAGTCAGTCTGTCTTGTAGGCACAGTTTCCAATTTCCCACTTAAAGTACATTGAGTGTTTATCATTACTTTTTTAGTGACTAATACACAAAGTCATTCTTCTTAATTTCTAACTAATCAATTTTCAGATAATACGAAAGTACCAAGTTAGCAGCCCCTATAAAATCCTATTTTACTGCTTCAATTTTCAAGGTCTGGTAATTTTTTTGTGAGATACCATGCTGCTTTTCTATATAGGTGATCTCTTTCAGGTTTGTGTCATGAATAAGCAYAGTTGCCTAGTTCAATTGACTTTATGATAAGGTCACTAATAAAAACATTATATAAGGGTCACATGTATTTCTAGCTCCTAAATTCTGCCTTGAACATAACTTATTGTCATCTTCCACGTAGAAAATTTCTTATCCACTTCACACTTCTTCTACAAATCCCAATCTTCTCTTTACTTGAGGTGAGCAGGAATACATGCATTTGCACTGCTACTTCAGATTCCAAAATCCACAGGGTTCAGGGAAATTATACAATTATTCAAATTTTCACTCGTCCAAGTCCTTACAAGTCCTAACCCAGGTTCATCTGTTTCTGTTGACCACATTTTCTAGTTTATTTATTTATTTATCTATTTATTTATTTTAACTAGCCCCAGTTTATTTCACACACTTTCTGCCTACTCCGCAGAATCTGATGGATTACTCACATTCTTCATTTGTACATGCTTTTTATCCTACCAAGCAGAAATATGGGCAGAATTCAGTTTCCTTGATTATGGAGTTGAGTATCATAATTAAAAATAAAAACAGAAGTACCTCAAAAGTCTGCGTCTGAGCACTTTTAGCAGCTAAACTTGGAGAATAGGTTTCTCTTTAAATTCAAACTCAGGTCACTGTGAAGCTTAATCTATTAATCTGTGAGAAKAACTATGGTACCATAGTGACCATCTCCATGAAAAAGCTTGCTGACTTCTGAGATATAAATGTCCATGTTTCTGGTCAACAGATGAAAAGCTGTAGTGTCTTTGATGTTAACACACTGCAGAAGCTACATGACATTCAGCAGAGAGACTACAATTTTCCAAAACCCTGGATTTTAAGAAAGCCATAGTTAAGCCGGATAGGGAAGTAAAAGAACTTGACTCATTCTACCAGAGTCTGGATGGAACAATGGTTTGCCTAAGAATTGTCAAAAATAGATGGAAAAATGTAACCAATGCTTTCATTTTTTACTCAATAGAGACTGACTTTTCAATTAGAAGCCAGTAGATGCAAGATAGAGGACAAAAATCAGATGTCAACAAAATCGTTTCAGTCATGTAGACCAGGTTGAAAAAATCACAGGCTACAGCTTCAGATTGTGTACAAAAAGAGTTCACAAGCAGTGATACAAGCCACATATGTATAGAGCTAATGAGATAGGTTTCATGATTAACCAACAGTGATGAAATAAGCCCCAATTTGGTATTGCATGTAATAGCTTCATAAAATTATTCTTTTCCATTAAATAGGGGGAAGAAAGCATCCATTAAAATATTTTATTTATACTTTTATTTATTGAAAGCAAACCACTAATTTCCTTAGCAAAGAGGCATAGAAATGAGCTATCCATTAGAACAGCATGAACTATCAGCACACATCACTAGCAATATCCTCATCTGCAATTTTTCTGTGGTATGTCTGCCACAATGAAGGTGGCTTTTTATTCTTATTAATTTAAATCTTTCTTGTTTACTATATTTTAATTTGTTTATGTTCTGCAATTTTTCAATGAGTTACCTGAAACCTGTTCTACCAATTCAAAGGTAAGCTCTACACTTACCTTTCTYTATGGTAATATCAGCTCAAGGAGTTGCCACTTTTAAGCTGTGTCAATTCCCTCATTTATATATAAGACAGTTTAAAATTAGGTATATGGGTCAGCTGGTGGCAGGAAGGCTACCCAGAATGGCCAAATGGAAGAAATACTACCCAGCTGCTGCCATGAGAGAGGTATGTGCTCCTAAGCAAAGTTTTCACCTTTGCCAAAACATTAGTGTCTGCACTGTTGTTGACAAGAGTGAAAGTCCTCTAGTCTGGTGATTCAGTCGTAAAAGTTCATTAGATGACTTAGCTACTGAAATAAGCAGTTCATGTTCCTTTACTGGGTCTAGAGAGATGTGGAAAAAAAGGACAGGTCACATAGGAGGAACATGGGAATGTTTTCAGAGTATGCAGAGAGGCAACCACTAAGGCTAAGGACCCCTTGGAACTAGATGTGATCTGTCAAGGACAACATAAAGGATTTCTTCAAGTACCAGCACTTTAATGAGTAGYAAATGGAAGACCAGGAAAAATGTGGGCACACTGCCAAATGAGGTCGGTGCCCTTGTGACGGATATAGAGAAGACATGGTTACTGAATGCCTTCTTTGCTTCAGTCTTTACTGCTAAAGCCAGCCTTCAGCAATTACATGCCATAGGGGCAAGAGAATGCTTGGAGAAAAGAAGATTTTCCCTTTGCAGAGGAGGATCAGGTTAGAGATCATTTAGGCAAACTTAACATCCAAAAATCCATGGGCCCCATGAGTGCTGAGGGAGCTGGAAAATGGAATTGCTAAGCCGATCTCCATCATCTTTGAAAGATCATAAAAAGATGGAGAAACATTTGAGCACTGGAAGAAAACCAGTGTCACTCCAGTTTTCAGAAGGCAACATGGAGGACCCAGGAAACTACTGGACAGTCACCTCCAACCCTGAAAAGACGGTGGAACAGCTCATCCTGGTTGTCATTTCTAAGCATGTGGGGAAAGGTTATCAGGAGTAGTCAATATGGATTCATCAGGGGGAAATCACACTTGACCAGTCTGATAGCCTTTTATGATGGCATAACTGGCCAAGTACATGAGGGAAGAGCCATGGATGTTGTCTCCCTCGGCTTCAAAAAGCTTTTGACACTCTCTCCCATAACATCTTCATAGGTAAGCTCAGGCAGTGTGGGTTGGATGAGTGGACAGTGGCATGGATTGAGAACTGGCTCAATGGCAGAGCTCAGAGGGTTGCGATCCCTGGCACAGGGTGTAGTTGTAGGTCTGTATCCAGGAGTGCTCCCTGGTGGTCAGTACTGGATCCAGTCTTGTTCAACTTATCCATCAGTGACCTTGATGAAGGGACAGAGTGCTCCCAGCAAGTTTGCTGATGATACAAAGCTGGAGGAGTGGCTGGTACCCCAGAGTGCTGTGCTGTCATTCAGCAGGAATACTCTCTATGCCCTGCTCCTAGTTTTTAGGGAAGTGAAAAGAGAAAAACATCTTTTCTTTTACAAGTTCTTTAAAATCGCCAAGTCCAAAGCTTACCGAAATCAAACTCCTGTTAGTCTAATTGGGCGTTTTCAATACAGCCCRAACAAGAAAACATACCCAATAAGATAAAAGTGAACACACAACTGAAAAATTCAGTTCTTTTAGTAGGAATGATGCTATACAGTGGTGGACTAATCAACTGAATCACTGGAGTAGGTGTATGAGGAGGGAGGAGGACAGTGAAGGGAAGGATGAGGAGGTCCCACTGCAGTGATTTACTTTCCTTTGCCATGCAAGGTAACTGAGAAGTCAAGGAGAAAGCCATGCTCATTATGGTCTAACATGAGTCCGTTTGTGAGTGTATCCCCCAGAGCAAAGCAGATAATCAATTTCATGATATTTTTAATCTTAAATATCTAAATGATAAAAAATKGTATTTATTCTTTTATTTTCTTCTTCAATTATAAGTCACATCAAATAAAAGAAAAAAAACATTTAAAGGATTTTTTTCCCTGAAACTTACCTTATTAGATTAATTGTTTAAATATTTTATGTCAATGATCCTGTGGAAAATAACAAATTGCCACTGTTCATTCAAATTTGCAGTAGCACTTCAGTCCTGAATTCTTCCTAATTTTCCAAGAATCTGATCAAATGAATCCCAATTACTGAACCAATTGAAAATATTATCAGTCATGACTAGAAAAAATTAATTAAGAAGTGTGGAGAATATAGAAACAAAGATTAAAAATGCATCTTCCTTAATTTTGAGTCATTGTTGTGCATAATCATCAGCGTTCTTATAATCGAAGGCACTCCTGAAAAACCATGCACATGATTTAACAAGTGGTCTGATCTAGACATCAGAAATTATTTAAGATTGAAAAATCAGAAATGCCTCTATTATAAGAACAGCTGTAAAGGAAATTTGCACCTAGAAATAGTAAGATATTTTGAGTTCAGTAATAACAGAAGATGATTGAGGAACTTTGACGCTTTCTAACTTTTTCTGAGTTAGAAGAGGGATAAATTTGTGCACTTAAACAAGGCTGTGAAGATTTTCATGCTCCTTCTTCCTCCTTCTTCCTTTTCATAAACTCAGAGACTCATTAATGTTGGAAAAGGCTTCCAAGACCATTGTGTCCAGCCTTTTACTGAACACCACCATACTAAACCACAGCACTAAACACCACATTCAGTCATTTCTTGAACACTTCCAGGGATGGTGACTCTGCCAGCCACCCGCCCTGGGCAGCCTGTATCAATTCTTGATAAATCTTTCAGTGGAAAAAAAAGCACTTCCTTGCACTTAGGCTCTTTGTATCCCATGATTTAGTGATACAATCTGTAGTGAATGTATGATGAAAAAGAGGGTTGGAAGACTACTAGAAGAGAAACGCACAGCTCAGCAACACATACTCACAAATGTATTAATTCGACTGGATAGGTGTTGGGAATAGTACAGCAATTCTTACCCCACAAAACATGCACATGAACCAAAGCTTGATCCTCTAAATCCAATTTAGACCAGTACATCACAGGCCCAGGGAAAGAGGTCACTTGGACCAGCTGTCATCAGGTCAGGGCCTGCCTGGCAGTTTGGATCCATTTTGTGCCAGCACTTCCTCAGGCTCTGCCATCCAAGTGATGTCAGGCAGCCGTGTGTTCTCCTCCTGCTCCATCAGCTAATGTTTGCACTGTTTATGGCTTTCTCAACCAGTTTGTCAGCCAAAGCAGCCCACGAGCTCACCATATCTGTTTCAGTTTTGACAAAGAAACTAGGACTTCCCTCAGAGAGAGTGTAAGGGGTGCAGAAGAGCAGTGATAAAACATGGATATACCATAAGATCATTCAGCTGTGTAAGTTGTTACTTTCATCACCTTATTGGTCCAAAAGACTTGTCAGGATCCTCCTGGTCTCTTATATATATGACAAACCCTCTGCATCCTGATCTTAGCTGGCAAAACCCTGATACCCCAACTTTCAGATGACCATATCCTGTCAGAAAAAAAACCCCATGAAGACAACAAGTTCTCATCTTCTCAAAAGCAAATATTCAGACACTTTCAGTCCCTCTGGAGCACCATCATGGGAACCCAAAACCATGTCTTGACACAAGTATAGAACCACTTGCTTTTCCCTCTCTCTCCTCAGACACTAGCTTTGTTTTCCATTTTGCTGAGGATAATTCCATTAGTCTGATTTCTCTCCTGTACCTCAGGTGCTCTTTTCTCTGTGAGCATTAACCATGGTACTCAAGGTATCCAAAGAGTTATACTGAAAAATGTAATATTTAAAAAATATTTACAAAGAGCAAAAGCCTTGAAGAGAAAGGCATATCAAAATGATAAACCAGACTATGTGTGTGATACATATGTATGAAGCTTGTTCACATGGTGGGATGACTCTTGCCTTCCCTTGTCTTCAGTGAGAAGTGGAAATAAGGAAATAAGTAACTTCTGATGTGTTTACTACCAACACTCAGAGGACAGAAGTGACAAGGTCAAAGATTCCTCATAACTTACTTTGCATCCGGTCAGGATAAAAAGCTTTTGAGCTCAAAACCTTCTTACCTGAATAACTGGGGCTTTGTTTGTTTGTGTTTTTCTCTCTTATATTCCTATTATGTTCAGTATGTGCAAAAGTATGTTCAGACYGCCAGCCTGTAGCTGCTCAGAGATGACCAATATTAAATATTTGCCCATAAAAGAGTTTCATATTTCACTTTACACAGAAGTTGCCACTATTCTTTCTTTCAAAGACCTGAGATAGTACTTTCCTATGAACTATGATGTTAGGGTAGGGCCTGGAGAGCATTTGTCCCGTTTGAGTTTATTTGGCTGGGTTAGATGGTTGAGTTAAGGAGTTCAGCTGTTTGAGCGCTCTCCTTTTGCTCAGATCCGGAACTGAAGATTTCATACTCCTGTTCTGGCTTCTTAACCTTCCATCTTTTTGATGCTAACAACCCCTCAACCACTATAGGAGGCATCTAATGTTGRTCACTCTTCTTAAGGTCACTGTCCTCTCTCTCCTCCCTGTCTTCTTCAGAATGTGGACCTCTGATGATCAGCAAGGATGCTGAGTGACAAATTAGCATCAGGATTGCATTCAGAAGCTGTGATCAGAGTCAGTCACAGAACAATGATCTCCTGGCAAGTCCACAGCAACAGGGAAGGCCAGGAAGCTCGGTCAGCAGGTATGGGTTAAGGGCAGGATGGATGGGGTAGCATGTGGGACTGAGCACACACTTCACTGCTGCCCGTCCATGAAGATGCACAGGTTGGGGCTGGCAGTAAAGCCTCTTCTTAAAAGCAGCACCCAACGGAAAGGAGTCCCTCACTTTTAGCTTTCTTCACAACACGTTTTATCAGTGAAGTAGTGACCTTGGGCTCAGCCAGCTAAACACCTTAACTCAGTGACATAAGCTCCAGGAAGGGGTGAAGTTTGCTCAGGGTCTTGAGACAGGCTGTGAAGCATAGGAAGCTGTTTTGATAGTGTAAGTTAATAAAAGAAAGTGGCTCATTTCATAGGCATCTTGCTAGTATGTCTAAAATAGGCTAAGATTCTCAGACATAAAATGCCTTGGAAGGGAAAAGCATTTTTTCTTTTCAGGAATTAGATAATGAGAAAGAATTTGAACAGAAATTATGATGAATTTAAGGGGTTTCCTAGAACATAATATAGGAAGTATAACACAGATGTCATGAGCAGCGATTAATGGGCTTTTTCATGTTGGTAGCTTGAAAAAGAATGAAAATAAATATAGAGAAGACTATCCAGCAAAGCTACTTACCCCTGCAAATACCYATTACTGAACAGAAGCAGAAGATTAGGTGGACCGGGGCAGCAGAATAAATCCAGAGTAACTACTGAAGACAGTGAAGTTACTCCACATTTATACCAGTTTAACTGAGAAAAGGAAAAGGTCCGTTGAGTATAATTGAATCAAGGAGTTTTCCATTAAGTCCAAATGACTTTCACAGCAGGAGGCTCCTGAAAGCTCAGAGGAGAGCAGCCATTTCAGAACAATAACATCTCACTTTTCTTCTGCATTTAAGTCTTTACTGTTTGGACACAGTGTTTTAAAATACGCTCAGGATATGCTATGTTTTTCACATTAGCTATATTTGATGCCAAACACTCTTGAATTCCAGTTACATAATCTATATTTTCTATAGATATTTACTTATATTTTCTGAATTTTATGTCTTCYGGGTTTTTTTGGGTTTTTTGGTTTTTTGGTTATTTTTTAATTACTCTTGCTGTTGTACAATTTATATGGACTTGAGTATTGTACGTTTTACATATTTTCTTTTGGTGGTTCTGGTCATGTGTGAGTGAGACATTTCAGAAATCCAAAGGTTTAAAATATTCTTTTGCCTTACTGAAAGATTAAACATATGACTAAAAGCAAGGTTCAAATATTCAAAATCACAGTTGGTTTTGCATAGTATAGAGATGAAGTATATTTAAAAAACCTGCTAAGGATTGTATTTATTTCCAGGTACTCCAAAGGTTTGTTCTTTCTGAGGATTTCTTTTGGGGATGGGAGTGAATTGGGTGCTTGGTTTTTTGTGGTTTTTTTTTAGTTTTTTGGTTTTTGAGCTCCAGTTTGGATATATATTATACCTTCTACCCACCAGGAAATACCTGGGGATAAAATTAAAGTTACAAAGTTACACGTACATAATGATTTAATGAATAACTCCTATACCTACAGCTATTAAACAAAACAGTGAAGAAAAAAAAAAAAAGGCATTTAACTCTTTCTAAAGCTTTAAAGTTTACCTATATGACCTCACATTAACAAGGTGATTTCTGGCAACATATAGATGGAAATTTGCCCTGGGCACCAGTCCCTCTTGAAAATAGTAAGACTAATTACCTAAAGAAGAGTACTCATTTTTTTATCATAGCAACAGGTCTCTGAATTATTACAATATATGCATATGTAAATGTAGCTATATAGGCACACACAGTACGATAAATATATATATATGTCCTAATATCTTTAATACAGTAATGCCTGTACAATGTTATAAACAAGTAGAACAATATGGAAGTGGTAAACCCAGTACTTATTTATTTATTTACTTACTTATTTGGATGTTCTTTATACAAATATTAGTCAACCAATTATTGGAAGATTACACACAAATTGAGTTTGGTGATAACCAGGAATATTGCAGTTATTAATTTTTAAAAGTAGTTTCTAAAATTAAGCAAGACTGCTGAAAGCAAAGTTACAAAGTAATTAACAGTGTGTTTTCTTTTTTAATTGAAAGTGAGAATGTAGTTCTGGCTCAGCAACTGTGTCTCTCTACTTCAGGTTTTATTCATTTTCATTAAGTAAATCCTTTTGATTTAGCTGGCAGAGACAGTAGGTAATGCAATCTTGAGCTGACACGTAAAAGAGCACACTACAAGAGGCCCTGCATTTCCTTTTCTAGGATTGGACTATATTTAGGCAGGTTTTCTTTTTCCATAATGAAAGCCTGGTTAAAACACGCATTGCTTTTTCAGAGTATGATTAATTTCTCCTCCCAGCTTCAGCCACTCAACCTGATTTACATGAATCTGATTATTTGTTGCACTGTTTTATGATTAATTATCTAATTCTAAGGAGCGATCAATGAGGAAAGAAAGCAGGTTTTCATTTTGCACATATTTGTTAAAATTTTAATAGTGTCTTTTTTTTTCCTATCACTCTCTTATTCCCCAAAAGAGAGAAGAGATGCATGAAGGTCACTACTGAAGATTCATAAACCATTGTGAATAATGTCAGAACTATAATTTAATTAGCGGCCCATCTGTCACTTTCTGTTTGATGAGCACTAAATGTCCAATTATCATTTAATATCTGCTCTAATCAGCTCTGGCAAATTTCGCAGGCACACTAGAGATGACATTAATAGATGGAAGTGAGGCTACCTTTGCAACATTATCAGAGAGAGGAAGCTTGTGCAGTTTTGACTTACAATGGGGAAGGCATGAATTCATTCCAATTAGCAGCAAAGACCTTTAATGCAGAGTCTGTTACTGCATACTACTAACTAAAGCTTTTAGTTGATTTTTTTCCAGAGTTTGGTAAAACACTTTTAATTTCTATGGAATTTTTTATTTTGTTGGTATCCAGAAATAATATTAAATACTATATTCTCAAAGCCTCTATCTTTCATCTCTCTTTCTTTATTGTTTTAATGAATTAGCTTGCACCTTTTGATTCTTCATTCTATTTATGTCATTAGTCCTTGTAAACCAAAGACTCGCTGGGTTCTTTACAAAGAAAGGAAATAATACGTTGAATAAATATGAGTAGATTTAATAAAAATTCCCAAGCAAACAAACAAAAAACCAACCTGAAATACACAATGTAGACAAAGAAAAAAACTGGGCTAAATTTTTAGTCATTTGCTGGGACAGAGGACTAATCCCCACCATGACYTTTTTCTGGTAAAGGAAAAGCAAAAGAAAAACTCTTTTAATGAGAACCTACAGTACATGTGTCTTTTCAGACAAGACACAGAAAATTACCATGTTAAAAGCATAAAATAACTCGCTGATAAGACTGACGAGCTATGAAATATGTATTGATAGTGTCCTAAAATGCACTTTTTCTCTTGTAATAGGAAATTAAAAACCCTACTTTATCCRCACCTTGGGTCAAGGTCAGGCAGCCTATACCTTCTCAGATTTGACATCAATAACATAAGTCTCTGAAAAAGGCTTTTGTCTTGACAAGAAGTGTCCTCTAATAAGTAGCAGCTGCTCACGTGACCCTTTAGATTTAGTCCCCAACTCTAGCTCAAAGTGAAATTCTCCAGCACTAGGAAAGAAAATACGACCAAAAAACTACTGTTTGTAATATGACTGTATTGGTTTGATGCTGAGTAGCTAATAAGATTGGTGTTGCTGCCTGGCAGATCCACTGCAGTGATAAAATAGTCAGCTAAAAGATATAATATAAGCCCCTTTTCCATGCTGCTATATGTTTTGGCAGCAACTCAAAAGCTAGAATGTCTTTTCTGATACTTCCATATTTCTACTAATAAGATTGAAACTGAGATTGTACCAACTAYAGCTTGAATTTGTAAGAACTTTTCAGGACGTTACAGTCCCCTTAACCCCTCATTACTCTGACCAACCTAACATGCATCATAGCTTTGGGTATTTAGAAAACAGAAATCTGCTGCTGGATGCTATGCAGGTTCAACTGATGCACATGAAGAAGAATTCTTGTTATGTGAGTCCTCTCAGGTTTCCCATGGTATAAAACTTTTTAACCCCACTTTGCGTATGAGGCACTGATTTAACAGTCAGCTTCTAAAAATGGGCACAAGACATCTCTGAAACAGAGCATAACAAAGGGATTTTTGCAAAAGGACAAATTAGCAAGAATATACACAAAGCAAATTAGTATCACCCCAGGGGAATGGAAATGAAGTAGATTATAAGTCCCCAGATGTAGGGATTGATTCTCATTTCTTCTCCTGAGCTTTGGCTCAGAAATTTGGCTCTAGACACAGGTCTGAAGAAGATATAACTCAACTGCAGGGATTTGCTCATGAGAAACCCTGGAAAGAAGTAGTTCACTAGAACTAAAGGCAAATCCAGGAATGAAAAAAATGGTTATCAAGGACTTTCTTTGAGGGAACGAAGAAGTGACTTGATTCTGAAGACAATTTTAAATGCCCTTGAGAATTAAAAGAAAGAATTCAAGAAGAGAGGAGGTTGTTTRCATGCAGGATTGGTATAAACAAGGACTAATATTAAGGTCTTGATCAGATCTTTTCCTTTGGATGAAGTAGAGCAGAAATCTTCAAATATCTGCAAAAGGTAGGCAATATAGTCATACAAAGTGAGTCTTGAGGACAATAAACTAGCTCTTCATGTATACATGATGTCTGAGCACCACTGTGCAGTCTTTTATTTCTGATTRTGCAACAAACAGCTAAATAGACTGACCATATGGAGAAGTAGTATCACGTATATAATATTTTAAATTATTTTGAGAAGTTATTTTTGCTCCTATTCTCTTAGTGTAACAAGAGGGACCTGTAGATATACCTCAAGCATCTCTCATTATTCCATCTGATTTCACAGGCATCCAGACTGTATTTTTCCATTGTAGCTCTCCRCATTTGTAGAAAGGACTGGAATAAGCAGGTATAAGAACCACAGAACCTGCACACCTTGATAAAATTTTAATGCAGCATTGTCTTAACTACCCTTTTTGCTGGAAAATAAGCACTCAGTCACATGGACTAGTGAATAGCTAAATATTTTACACAAACTGACATTTTGGAAAAAAAATGCTGACGTCAGCACTTCCTTCAGCTCCACAGTCTTGTTGGAAGTTCCTCAGATGTTGTGACAGAGATGAGTTATATCTTGTCACGACATGTCTGTGACAGTATAATGGATAYCTAAATCCTAAGAAGTAGGCTTCTTAGTTTTACCTTGTAAGAACAATGGCAATTCAACTACGTATTTCCAAATGTTTTATCTATCATTAAAAAAATGGTTTAATTCAGCTGAAATGTAGTACTACTTTAGACCCATATCCAGAATTAGTTCTGGATTACTGAAAATACATATTCAGGAAAAAACTAATTTGCTTTTAAAAATTCTGCTTATACCTATGGGGTTTTTTCTATCTCTTTAAAGTATATATGCTTTTAAATCAGTAGAATGAATGACAGAAAGTCAGTCAACACCTATTAATAGTTTAGGATTGCTGATACAGTGAGATATTCCTCAATATGATAAATTATAGGTGTGGACCATCCCCAGTGAAAAGTAAAAATTTATCTGTCTACATAATGGGGAACCTAGCACTTAAACCCAGGTTTTCTAAAATATGAAAGAAGCCCGTAAAAAAGAAGCAGAGCACCTCTAGGATGTTCCATAAAGAATGGCAGCCAGTTAGGAAAAAGAGTGCTGGGGAAAGAAGCTTTCACTGGTCAGATAAATATTTTTCACAAGCATTAGATCCTGCCCCGAGGGTCAGCATTTAGACACAGTGTTAGATAAGTATATCTCACCGGCCTAAAGGTTAGGAGTTTGGAGGGCTTTCAGCACTGGTTTAGCTGATAGATCTTAACCTAGAAGACCACACTTGCCTAACAAAACTAACAATATGCATCTAAATTATAGAAAAGGTCTGGGTTATTTTATGACTTAGTCTATTAGTAGAACAGGTCCAAATGCTATTCTCATTTCTCTTTCTAATCACGTCTTAAGTTTTACCATTCTCTATCATCGCACCATATTTCTGTAATATTTTTTCAATATTATACACTATATGAATGAATTAATAAGTACAAAACTACTACAGGGGATCCTCTTTTGAGGTAATGTAAAATATAATAATAAATCTGTTTTTTCTTTTTAAGAAACAAATCAAGAGGGGAAAAAAGTGACTTCCAGAGCATTGTTCAGTCATTTGGCTAGGATTTCAGTATAACTTTTTCACTGAAAGCAAGTTATGAAAGTCAGTCAGGAACCATAAATCGATGGTGCTTTTCAGTAGCATGCTAGGAGACAAATAGACACCAAAAAAAAACAGCCCAGAAAAACTCAATAGCAAAAATGGAGCATGACCTGTTAGCAAAAAAAAAGAAAAAAAAAGGGATGTAATTAGCAGTGTTTTAGAGAAGAAATACCAGCCAGTAGATAGTTGGCTGGAGAGTATACCAGTAAAACACTGAACTGACACACTATCACTGATACTGCAGGTAACCCTGGAGAGCCTTGTTTTACCTTTCTGTCTTCCTGTGCACCTGCTGCCTACTCAGGAATTTTTGTGGCTTCTGTTTATGAAGGACATGGCCTTGTTACCTTTGATGTCAGTGGTCAAACCATCATTACTTCCTTGGAAGCAGATGGGGCCCATATGGCCTGCTTGCATTATCATTGCTCATGTACAACACCCACAGAGCTAACAGGTTTCTAACGGGGATGAATTGCATTGTAAGAAACAGTAAAATGAATGAAAGAAGCTAAAATAATGTGAAAACTTTGTAGGAAGCAGTGAATTTTATAACCCTCCTCTGGGTACATCGTGGCACCTCACACCTTGTGAAAAACTCACTGGAGGAATGAGTTGTGAGAAGCTATAACGGGGTAATGAATAATAGCAGGATGATATGGGAAAGGCCTGTTACTGTGGAAGCTGAAGCAGTAAGACTTAATTAGAGGACTATTATTCTCTTGGGTTGTTAATGTATGACCCTGGTGATGTCATTCTCCACTGAGGAGACGCCTGCTTCTTCTCGATTGTGAAATGTGGTGGTTTTGAAGTGCAATGCCCACAGCATCTGAGCCACAGCGTTGTTCTCTCCAAAGCAAAAAGGGGAGTAGCAGATACTGCTAAAGAGCATAAAACTAAAACCAGTTTTGTCCGGCGATGACCCTGAGTGTATTAATCTTGAGAAGGGTCGAGTGGAGGGCTGAATGAAGAACCTAGGAGTAGCAAAAGGAGGTACTTCAGGGTGAGGAGACAGAACGCTGTCTGTACAGTTCAATATTGTCTGCACTTAAAGGATGTGGCAGCAGGATACACCGTTGTGAAGGCACAAAAAGTCCAAAGCTAACATGGACTAGGCATGGTTGAGAAAGGGTGTAGCATCGGAGTGTGGCAGCTAAGCCTTGCTAAAAGGCAGAGTTAATTAGCTGAAGTGAGACAAGCCGTGGAGCTAAAAGCCTCTCAGACAATAAGCAGTGTGTATAAGATTGGCAGAGATGCACTGTGTCATCTAGATAGAGTTTGCTCACTGTTAACTTGGAGAATCTCAGGATGAACTGCAAGTAATGCTGTCGAGGGGTGCTTTTTTTCACTAACAGCCTGCCAATGACTAATCAAGGCAACTGATCTCATGGTCCTAACTGGAAGAAAAACACATGCACAAACAGCTTTGTTGTTACAAACTCAGAGCAAGCAAATCAGATACAGCAATAACTTTCAAATATGCACACCATGTAATTGCTCCAACCCTCCCCAGCTTTCTTTACAGTTTCACCCCTTGTCAGTATGTATTTCTCTTGATGAAAACAAACACAGTTCTCAGATGTATTCTTATTATTCACAGTGTTTCAATTTGGGTATGAAAAGTCTTGGGTGGTTTCAGCAGTTAGTCCAAGAATCCAAGGCCTGGCACTGATGTCTAAGATTTGCAGCTTTTTCTATTTTTCATATATTTGTAGATTTGTAGATTGCTAATGCGTGACTGTAGCTCCTAGTACTTTTCCAACCCTTTTCCCCTATGTTTGGGAGCAATAAGGTAACCTTCTAAACACATTCCTAAAATATTTTCGGAATTATTTTAGTCTTCTTCCAAGAGAACCAACTAGAAGGACGTTTTGTTTTCCAACCAGAATCTGGGAAGATATAACAAGAGTAGGGCAAAGAAGCCCCTGGACCACTTCCAGTGGGGCAGGATATAGGGAATTATTACCTAACCAACTAACCTTCTAATTGGACAATATATGATAGGAATACTAATCAACTAACTTGATAAAAATTGTAAAATTACTGTACCATGTGCGGTTTTCACCATATTGTGTACCTGAAGGCTTTCAAGTAAAGGTTTGCTTTTATATTATCACCCTAACGTTGTTTGGGAAGGTTTGTTCTACTTCCAGGCAACAGCACCAACAGTAGGATTTCACTCTTAGCAAGGAAAATAATACCAGGTTCCTCCTGTGGGCCCAAATCATCAGACACTGCAGAGATATTTTCACGTTAGGCAATAATATATTAGGTTAGGAAATCAAGCTTTAACTTATATTCATGAAAACAAGTAACATCTTTAAACTTAATGCAATGGTCACCTATAATCAACATAACTTCTCACCAGCTGTCCATCACAAATTTCACGGAGAGGAAAGAGATCAAAACAAAACAGGATGGAGAGTTACCACACCTATATTCTCAAAGGAGAGGTATTTATGTTTTGTCAACCTATAATTTACCTAGAAATGTTGTAGTCTGTACCTGACTTTATTTATTTATATTTTCATAATCATCAATCTGCTTAAAGAATTAAATATATGAATTATGTATATAGAAGATGGGCACACAGGTATAAAGAATAAGAAAAAATACTTCCAAATTAAAAGAACATTTAACTAACAATGCAAAATTTTCTTATTTATGCACTTAGCTTGCTTTGGAAATCAGTGAGAAATCTTTCTTTTTGAATTTTTAATGTTTGCTACTCTCATTTTTCATGATAAGAATCATGAAGGTGGTGACAATAGTATAACCTTGTAATAGGTCCTGGAAAACTCAGTGCTCAATGCCCAGTACCCTGCTATGACAGAGTCATAGAAGAAGGAAATACAAATACAAATACAAATACAAATACAGATATAAACTTCAGGCCCTTCCTGTGATGAGCCGTAGATGATGAGTCAATGATGTAGATGATGACTCAATGCTGATGACAATGACATTACAGTGTCATTGTAGAGATGGCTGTCTATTTATCTCAGGGAGTTTATATGTGGATTCATGAAAGTTTTAGCTTGTGTATACAAAGGCCCTTGATGTTTCCCTTTCATGAAATCTAATGAGTTTTCTACACTAAGGGCAAGGCATCTTTCACGGAGGTCACCTGCTCATGCTCAGTACCTCTGTCACAGCTCATGAGGCT
The DNA here is from genome assembly GCA_003713295.1 of Parotia lawesii. NCBI lineage: Eukaryota > Metazoa > Chordata > Aves > Passeriformes > Paradisaeidae > Parotia > Parotia lawesii. The sequence goes on along the minus strand of RAHM01000069.1, from coordinate 854,419 downwards.
TCCTAAATCAATTTTAGAAATGACTGACACTACCTGAACACAGAACTTGTCAGAACACTAGCAAGCAGAGGCTTCTTAACTAGCTATCAAATCATCATCATTACAGAGGCATGGGTGCTTAACTTTTAAAGGGAAACTCAAACAAGTTTTCATTTTTCTAATGGACCGGGAAGTGCTACACACTTTCTGAAAAACCCCTCCCTTGTTCCATGTCAAACTAATTTTTCATGTAACTGATGTTCTAAGGGAATTCCTCTTTCTCTGTTGAGTTATTGTAACATTTGAATCTGCCTTAAGTAGCTCTTCTATTTGGATCTTTTGATCTTTTCCTTTACAACTTTTACGGGTCCAAAACCAACATAACTTCCTATTCTTTCCAAATTTTACTTATGCTGTCCTCCTGCCCATTTTAGTTCATGCCTTCTTTTTTCTTTTTTTTTCTCTTTTTTTTTCCTTTTTTTTTTTGTCATTCTAGACTATCAAATATAGTGGAACAGAATAGAGTAGGTCCCTCTTGGAAGGGATTATCTGGTCCAACTTCTTGGCTACTTTTGGGCTGACCAAAAGTTAAAGTATATTGCTAAGGGCAGTTTCCAAATGCCTCTTAAACACTGACAGGCTTGGGGCATCTGGGAAACATGTTCCTGTGTTTGATTATCCTCTCAGTAAAGAAATGGCTCCTAATGTCAAATCTGAACCTCTCCCAACATAGTTTTGAATCACACCCATGCATCCAATCACTGGATACCAGGGAGAAGAGGTCAGCACCCCACCTTTCCACTTGCCCTCCTTAGAAAGTTGTAGACAGCAATGAGGTRGCCACTCAGTCTATTTTTCTAGGCAAACTAGGCAAACCCAAAAATCCTTAGCCACTGCACATAGGACATAGAGGTTTGCAACTTCAGACCGAAATATTGGACCTGTATATGCCATTAAAAGTAACATATGTGAGTTGTCAGGCTGCTGGATATGTTTGTTCTTTTTGCTTGTTTGGTTTGGTTTTGCTGTGTGTGTGGTGATGGTGGTGGTACAGATGGGTATGAATGGTTAGGTCTGTGGTGGTACCGATGCTTAGGTACACAGTGAAGAGGGAACCTGAAGTTCGGCTTGGAATTTAAAATGGAAAAAAAATTCCAAAAATGCACATCTATACCYGAAGAGAGGAAAAAAATTACCTACTGTAGTAGGTTGACCTGAATTGAGACAGCCTGTTAAACCAATTACGCTTCTCTCAGTTTCACATATTTAAACCGCGTGGAAAGGTGGGATCTGGGGTTTTTTTCCATTCCAGCTTGGTGCCAGGACAGGACGGAGGGGGGGCCTCAGAGCCCAGGGCCCCGTCGGGCTGGGCCGGGCTGGGCACCCCTGCTCCTCCTGCCCCCCCCACTCCCAACGCCGCAGCACGGACTCTGGGTCGCTGGGAGGGGGAACTATGAGGCCGTCCGACGCGGTTCCAGCAGGAGCCGGCGGAGCCTGCAGCCAGCACACTTCGTGCTGAACTGAAGAGGACACCGTGCAGCCGGCAGTGCAGGGGGAGAGAGGCTTTCTCCACYGTGGAGCCTGACCGGTAACATGGTGCCTTCAGAGGCAGAGAGAGAAAGAGAAGATGAGTCACGTGGGACGGAGCTAAAGATGGCTTCAGAGGAGAGGAGAGGGCGGTGCTGCACTTCTCGCGCATAGCTTGAAAAACCTCCTTGCGTACCTTGGTAAAGACTGTAATATCACGAACTGTCTCTTTAATCCATTTGAAGTCCATGAGGGGATGGACAATTCACGTATGGCTCGTGAAGGTTGTGAAAGTGCCCATGCCAGGCTATTTAAAAGCAGAGAGAAAGAGGCTTTTAAGAGACTGGAGGCGAAAAAACCTTTGTGTTCAAGCCAAAATAACTCATACTTAAAAAAGATTAATAACCCCATGTAATGGTCCATATCTTGCAGTGTAAAGAAACTGTGAGTTTTCATGGAAGAGATGTTTCACACCACAGCAGGTTTTTTTCCATTTTTTTCCCTTTTCTTTTAAGTCTGTTAATAAACTTCTTTATATTCTGTAAGTTTTGTGCCTGCTTTGTTTTCTCCTAATGTTTATCTCACACAAAAGAAATCAGTAAGTAAAATCAAACCACTACACCTACCAAAATATTAACAACATGGCTAGAATGTTATAGGRGTTCAAAGAAATTGCAGTGACTTCTGTGCTCTTCTCTGTCAAACCCCAGTTTCTGAGATGCAAGGTAATCTTAGTTTTTTCACACCTTTCTAGAGCCCTCTGCTTTTTCCTAATTCCTAATGTCTTGTCCCTATATTGATAGAAATATACTTAGGGTTTTTCGGAAATACATGGCTTTCTTAGAATGGGGAAATTCTTTCCCTAACTCCAGTAAAGGCTTCTCATGTGTCATAACTCCAGTCAAGTGTTTTATGGTTCACTGAAGAATAYAGGCAATTAAATCTTCTGTTTTTTTCATTTCTGATGAAAAGAGAGTTGGACTTATCTGAAAAGATACTTGTGCTCGGCAGTTAGAAATTCCAACCCTCACTTGTTTTAAAGTTGAGGTCAGAATGAAAGAGAYAGTGTAAGACTCTAACACTCGTAGGAGACCTTGAGCACACATCTTGAATAATAGGCAGACAGTTGAGTTTGCATGAGCCCTGCAGGAAAAAGGTCCTTGATCAGTCATGCTGCTGCATTCAACATGAGTTGCAATCTGTAAGTGGTTTTCAAGGGTAACTCCAAATAAAGCACGTTACGGTAATACAGCCTGGAGGCAAAGATCAAAGCTGAGAGATGGGAGGATATAAATACACTTCCTTTACAAATGGCCAGATGATTCTTGAGCTGTCTGCTTAAATACTTCCCATAATGAAGTACTAGAAAGTAGTGCAGCAGTGAAAACAGCAGAAAACAGCACAGGTGCTTTCAGCTTATTTCTGCCATTTATCCTGAGCTTAGTGCCTCCAGATTCTGGTACTGAACTTTCATATTTCTTGAGCAGAAATCCTTAATTTAGGAAGCATAATTGCCTATTGCTTAGGAAAAATTGCCCATCAGCCTATAGTCCTTGGAGTGTCCATCTGGGGAAAGAAGTTCAAGTATACTTAATTCTGTGGAATACTGAATCACGAAACACTTTTTTTTTTTTAATAAATCTAATGAAAATCCTCCACAAAGAGGTATCAAAAAATTGTTATGTCTAAATTTTCTTCTGAGAACAAATAATTTTCATATGCATATCCATTTTATTTTTATCTTCTGGATGTTGATGTTTGTTAACTTTATGTGATATATACTCTTTCTCAGATTTCTGTTATCTTTATATTAATTTTCTGTTGCTATGCTAGATGTGCTGAAAAAATTGAAAACTTTTATAATATTTATACACAGAATCACTGAAAAATTAGAGAATTTCATAGGGTTTAAGAATAACATTTCACTTAAAATAAGTACAAAATGTACCTTAGCTGTCGTTCATCAGCTACATAGTTCAGACGGCCAAGTCTAGACTTCCAGTTGGGCTTCGTTCTATCTAAGTGCTCAAAATAATTTAAGTAAGCCTTTTGAAGAGAACCTGAAAGTGAAAACTCAGGTTTCCAAGTTCTTTGAAGTATCTTTAATACCATTCTTGAAAGCATTTCAGGCTTTTCTCTTATTACATTGTAGAATTTCACTTATTTTCAAGTGTTAAGTCACACTTCTGAAGCAAGTTCAGTTCTGTCATTCAGAGATGATTAACAAAACAAATAAATGGAAATCTCAATAGATGTCAAATTTTTTTACATTTGTACAAGTAAATTCAAAAACTATGAAAAAATGCTCACTTAAGGTTTATTCTTTACTTTCTGCTTTACCTTGTAGCCCCAGTGTCTTCAGCAAATGTGACTTTTCTAAGTATTACTAGAATTATGCTTATTATGACAAGTAATACCAATATAATTTTTGGTCATTTTTGAAGTAGACTGACTTTGCTTTTTGTTCCATTCTCCATAATTTTCCTTCCACAGCTTTTCAATAACAGTAGCCATTGAATTGCAAAGCATGTTACAAAGCTGTCTTAGAAGCTGGATGGACATGCAATAAAAATACACAGAATAAATGTAATTAATATGTGTTCATATTTTCCAACCACCTCAACTTTTTTTCATCAATATCTGCTTTTTATGTCTCACTTACTAACCATGAGCTGGAACACCTTTTCACAAAAAAAAATCCTTTCCTGAAAGACACAGTTTGAAATGGAATTCATCTCCTCCTTCACTTTCAGATACGTCTGTTAAGTGTCTTGCTCTAATGTTTTAATAAAACAGCTTCATAATACATCATGCACGCTTCTCTTGTTCCTTCTGACATGATGCTTGCTTACTCTATTTGCTGGCTTGTTTTTTCCTTTCATTTAATAAATCTTAACCAATCACAATCTGTTGCTACCCTTTTTTCCTTTTTCTTGTTAGACAAGAAGTTTTTATAATTTTATTTCAGCATTTCCTCTTTAAACCATATCACCTACTCTTTCTTTTTTCTTTCTTAGACCAGAAGAAATAAAATTCATGTTATTCTTTCAGGAAACCATTTTTTCATCATACTCATTGCCTCATTCATCCATCATCCTCTCAAGATTTAATGCTCAAAAAGTTTCTGACTTTCCACTCATTAGATATCCTATGCTGTGGGAAGTGTACTGCTGGAGACTTTTTACAAAGCCCTTTCAAGTCCATTTTCTATTCTAGTGTCATTTTTTTTTTGTCCTTCCTATTCAAATCTTCCTTATTCAGATATGTATATTTTTACATAGTGCTGTTTGTTTGGGTTTTGGTTTGGCTTGACCGTTTTTTTTWWAAAAAAAAAAAGACTTTTGAAAAGTTAATGTTAAATTGGAATCAGTTGACTCTGTTATAAAATTTTTCTTCTAGGCTCTGTACAAGAAGAAAAGACTCCTTGAAAATATGACTGTTATTCCTAAAAGGGATTCAGGAAACTCAGTCCACACAGTCTATCCAGAGTCCATGCTTCTGTATGGGTAGAAGAATGGGCAAGGTACATCCAAATAAGATTTATCTATAGAACATCATTTTCTGCCTGCTGGGAGAAAATAAGTGGGACACTTTTCTGTAAGAATAAGCAGATTCTCACTGCACTGGTCTTTACAGAGTGAAGGGAAATAGAAAGTTCCTAGTTGCAATCAGCTTGATATAATAGATACACAATGTATCCACAGAGGCATAGAGCAACCTTGCTTGTTCCCAGGACTTTCTATTTACTATACTCGCTCCTATAAATTGTTAGTCAGACTAACACTTTCTGTAGCAGATCTACTGCTTACTCAGTACTTATTTTGAATGATGCTTGTACATGTGCTGGGGACCAGATGTGTCCTTTCCAAGTGTTAATGAGGAATTGCCATGGATGTATTTCATAAAGGCAGCCTCAGTCCCTTAAAAAAATTATTTGTCATCCTGGCAGTAACTGGTGAGACAAGTATGCACACAGGGCATTTATTTTCTTCTCAATAGTGTAAGCTAAGGTCAGAGGTTCAGACTTCACTTTACACTGTCTGTGTTAGCTTAACACGGAACAATGCAGAGACTAAAGGGGGAGAAATGTTCGTCACTTGCAGTGGTATCTGTGGTGGCCAAAGAGTGATAGAGGCCAGAACACTTGATAATTTGCCTGCAGTGATGCTTGTACTCCTTGAGAGTTGTTTGAATTAAACACTGCCAACCAGGGAAAAATCAATAAAGTTGTTTAAATGGTTTCACAGGGGCCTTTGTGATGATTGAATATTACTCTTCTTACAAGACCAATAGCTCCTTGCTTTTTTTTTCAGTGCATGACCAGTAACTAAAGTTATTCAGTATAAGAGTTCAAATGAAAGCTGAGCATCTTCTCTTCTTACTGTCTTCTTCTACTGACAAATAGTTTTCATTTCTTTTTTTTTTAAAACTAAAGTAGAACAAATCAATAAACCTCCCAGAAGCAGCAACATTAACGTTCCAAATCATCCCTATTTCCAGCTAGATCTGCAGAAAAGGGCAAGACCAACACTGATTTACACCATCTGAGGATCTACTCCAACGCTTCTTTGGGTTAGATGACATTCAATCAATTTGCCCATAGAATGATGCACTGTACAAAAAGAACTGCAAACAATACAGATTTTCAGTGTTTGAAATAGCACAAGGTTTTATTTCTATAAATGTTTTTGACTCTTTTGAATGATAAATAATAGTTTAGAAAATTAATATGTAAGAATTTAGCATCCAAAGCTGCTTATTAGGGGATATGGCAAAATTTTGGGTAATTTACCTACTGCCGTACAGGAAGCAATAAATTTGAGAAAACCTGCATCATGCCCGTGTAGAGAATCTATTCATTCAGCTAAAGATGCATGATGTGGTAGGTAAAAAATTTAGAAGATGCTTGTTTTCCACTGAAATAAACCTCAGTCTTCCTCCAACCCTCTGTCACTAAACTAGTACCAGTTTCTGACATCACTCGCACGGACTGAAAATTCAGGCCTTGTAACAGTTAAACTGGTGGTGGTTTTTTACATTATTTGTGTACATCATTATAAAAGAGAAAGGAAAAATACGAATCACCAGCATATCAGTGAAAATAGTCCCTTCACTCTTTGGAAAGGTATGCTGTCAAATATGAGTTTCCTTCCACACCTGATGAAATGCTTTAATTCTCCTATGCATCTTTCTCTGAAGTAAATGTTATTTTCCTACTAGAAGTCACACATGGAGCAGAAAAAGAGTGGATGAAATGGAGTCAAGGGAGACAGGATTCCCAGCTTTTTATCTCTGCTTTTCCACTATTCAACCTTTAGCATACGCTTTGATTTCCCTACTAAAACCATGACAGCTACAACAACAGTTAACTATAGAAATGCTTTGAGATTTAATTAACGGTTACTACATTTCAAAACCTTCATTAAAAATTCTCTGATGTGAATGAATTACACATTGTGGAACAGTAATGAAGGAAAATATGCCAACACAGGATACAGCGAGCAAACATCCAATCCCCCCCAACAAATGCCTTTACAATGTTTTTTCACAGTTCTGGGATATGACACTTTACAACAATTTCTACAATGTTCCCATTCCCATAATGTACTCTTTCAGACTAACTGATACATGTTTTTACAGGACAACATAACTTCATAGAATACTATATATTTATATGCAAATATCTTCACAAGAATCTCTCTTCATCTGCTTCAAGTTGTGAAGCTTAAATTACATCTTTTATAGACAAATAACCACTGAGACAGCTTATGCTACCATCCCAACTTCTGGCATAGGAAAATCCAATTACTTCAATAGCAGCAACCTTGATTAAACACATGCACCATTTGAACCTAACATATACCCCAAAACCCCTTATTATGCTTCCAGGGGAAGGAAGATTTGGGATTTATTTCTTTTCCTTTCTAAGTCTAAATTTTTACCAATGAAAAAAAAAAAGAAACAAACAAACAAAAACCAAAAAAAACTCAAAAACCAAACAACAGCCAAAAAACAAAAAACAAAACCAAAAACCACCCCCCAAACGAACAAACAAACCCCACCACAACCAAAAACCAGGAGTAAAAGTTGAGTTTGCATAAAGGGGGTCATAATATTAAAATAAGAAATGGAGCATAAATTGTCTTCTCCAGTTTCCAGTATATCGTCATGGCATGATAATGTATACATCTGTATCACTTAATTTCTTATGAGTTTGTCTTCTTTTTTCCAGATTCCATCAACAAGTAGAAGTACAGATGAGACAGCAATACCAAGTAATTGAAGGAAAAAAAATACCAAGTTGTCTTTTAGGTATCGGTAAAGTTCTACCATTGGGGGAAAATTACAGATAGTCCAGATCCAAACTAGCCTATCCATCTTTCTTTAAGTATTTGGTATATACGTGTCATAGGTCCTCTGCTGGAAAAGGGATAGGCCAGTTATCTCAAGTTTTGTCTGCTGCACCACTTGGTCCTTCAGCTGGGCTGTAGTGGTGAGATCCTCTGTCCAGCTTTGTGTCTGTCTTCTTGGAGTCAACCAAACCTGTTAGTAGTCATGGACATGGCCTAAACTGGCAATTTTAAAAAAAAATGCAACCAGCTTCGTACTCTAGAAATTATTAGCTTTTCAAGAGGTAATAATTTTCCATCGAATGAAAATCTTAATTAAAAATGTTTATGTTAGTTGATTTTTTTTTATCATTCTGGTGTTGATAAAAAATTCTAATATCTGGATTGTCTTATATGTGACATTTGCTTTCATAAGCCATGTAGTTATCAGAAGCTAATTCTGTTGAGAAACTAATCAGGGAAGGTGTTACACAAATGCAAAACATATGATTAAAGAGAGGGAAGGCAAAGCTTATGCAAAGAACCAAATATTATAATGAAATTGCCACTGAATGGAGATGTGAGGACTTCAAACTCAGTTTAATTAGGCCACTGAGTGGAATCCCCTAAGACTGACAGGAATCGAACAGCTAATAATCAGTTTGTTCTTTACTGATTACCAGCTAATCACATCCCAAACACAMCCCCTTTCCCCTTTCTCATTATGAATACATTTACAAGCCTTTTTTCTAATCTCTGCACTTTTATGGGCACACAAGTCCTAATCAGATAACTTCAAGAGCTTCAACTAGTGTCTTTAAAAGCCCACCTATTGTTTGTGGAGCAAATATTTGCATCCTTCAGCATCACGTTGGTAAACACTGGCTGTGCTTGTAGGAAGTGATGAGAAACCCAATTATACAAAAGCAGCATATTTTGTTACCTAATTTTCCAAAGTTGATTTTCATTTTCCAGTGGCTGAGTGTGCCTCTGCTGAGTACTGTAATTCTATGTACAAAGAAAACCCACTTGCATTCAGAATTACTTGCATACCGTGGCATTGACATCTGAGACCTATTCCTGTGAAGCTCCTTTTCTACAGAAAGGAAGAATAAACTTAGTTTTTATGTGTCAGCTTTCATACGAACTGTAAGCTCTATTTTTATCTATATCTATCTATATCTATATATTTTATTTTTATCTATATCTATCTATTTTTTATCTATCTATAACCTGTCATGTTATAGACAACAAAGTGATATGGTTTGAGTGTTAGCTGACAAGAAAAGTAGAAAGCAACTAAACCAGTAGAAAAGTATCAATCAACTGCAATGGCGTGAAAAGGTTATCTGGAATACTTTTAGATGAGGTTTGTCATGAAAAGCGTTAAAGTCTCAATTGATTTTTGTAAAACAGTAAGCTGTTGGGTGCCTAAATTCTATACATATCTCAGTTTTGATCAATAGAATTTCAGAAATTCCCTAAAAAGTTTATTTACTTATATAAATACTAAGGACTTCTGTTGCCTTATCACACCTAAGCAGTTCAGCACCAAGGCCATGAATRTGTCTCATCAGGGTCCTCAGAACCTGTTAGCACCAATCTCACATCTGGAATAATCTCTGTAGAAAATACAGAGGGCAGAAATACTTTTATCCAAGATCCCAGTGAAACAAGACAGAGGTGCCTGTGCACTTCCATCTTTTCTATAGTTCAGAGATTAGAGGACCTTTGTGAAGTGTCCTCAGCATGAGAGGACTCAAGCTTGCATCTTTTCCCCACAAGGCACCACACTTTTTCAAGCAGTCACACATTTCCACTCTCCTGCTGTGGCTTTGAATTTTTTTTTAAAAGATGATTCAGTATTTTTGTTTGGTCCAGAAAAAAAGGAGCAATGGGAAATACAATTCCTTCCCACTCAATAAATCAGGACACCTGCAGAGGAGACCTGTGTTCTGATCTCTTTCCATGGACTGTTTTTGTGTCGCACATGATGAACACTTAATGCCATGTTTGTGTAATTACATGCAGATGAGAGAGAAAATACCTCAATAACCTCTACACTTCTTTAGGACACCAGCAAACATAGTCTCTAGTGATAAAATAACCAGTAAAGTCAATTAAACAATTCCCAGTGGTCTTAAGAATATGGAAAGAGCTAATAGCAGGGCAGTGTGTCACAGTGACGTGATGAGTGAAGCCATTATGTATCTTGTTAATGCTACAAGCATGTCCAAATTCTTTCAACACTAGTTTTGATTTTCCTTGTCCGTTTTTAACATTTCTTTGTCTATTCTTACCATTAATTACTACTGCAACAGTACATATATAACATTTGGTAGCTGGCAAGAGCATGTTGGAAATAAATTTAATCTTACTGAATCAGTTAATATGTTGTTGTTTGTTTAGAGTTTTTTAATTATTCACAAGAAAAGGTTTATTTTCTCTTCTTGGACTGAGTCTTATAAACAAAATCAACACAAAAGGAAGAAAAAGAAAAAATCTTTAAAGAAATATCTTTAATTTGCACAGGCATAAAATGTGGTTGCAATTAATGTTTTTGCTATTAATTTTAAATTTTAAAATATATCCTAATATTTTTAGATTTTCTTTCCATTTTTTTTAATGAAAAAAACCACCTTCTTGAAGAATTCTCTCACTTCCTTTAGGGAAAAACAACTCTATTTTGAAAAATTAACATAAATAAAATATWAAGAGATGAATGCACAATAATAATCTAAAGATAAAACTTTACAGAAATAATTGTTTCCCCTGGCCTAGGTCTTTACATAAATATATAAATAATTATAGGGAAAGAAGGAAGCAGTAAAGTGACTACATTAAGAAGTTGATTGATGTGTTGCTCCTGTGCGATGTTCAGCAAGCTTTTCTCTGGAGAGACTTTATTGGTTTGCCGGTACTAAATTTTCCAAACATATATATATCTTCTGATGCATGGCAAGTTTGTCACTGTTGAGAAACTACGTCAGCCAAGTTAGAAAAGTTAAGAGCCTGTAAAACTTAAGTCATCCAGAACTGCCACTAATGGAAAAAAATATAGAGAGATATTAAAGAAATTCAAAGTTATAYGAAGGTTGAGGTTTTAGATGTATGAGGGTAAAAGGTGGGTAGCACAGGCATAACATTTGCAGATTGCTTAAAATACGTAGAAAAGAATAATTTAAAATAGAACAGTATGGCAGATCTCCTTCTAAAAATTTTCCTTTTAAAAGGAAAAAAGAAGTGTTAAACCTGAACCCTATAAAAATTTCCAAATACTGTCATTTGGGCTCTTTGTATATAAAGTTCAGCAGAACAAGGAAGCTTAAACTGGCAGTTGAAAGCAATATAAAAAAAATCTGGATTAATAATATTAAATTAATTTGAGAAATAACAAATTAGTCAATTAATTAATTAAATTCCTGTCTGAATTGGGTTTGTTCAGCCTGCAGAAGGGAAGGCTTTGGAGTGACCTAATTGCAGCCTTCCAGTACCTGGAGGGAGCCTACAAGAAAGATGGAGAGAGACTATTTACACAAGCATGGAGAGATAGAAGAAGGGATAAGGTTTTCAAACTGTAAAAGAGAAGGTTTAGATATTAGGAAGAAATTCTTTATTGTGAAGGTGGTGGGGCACTGGAACAGGTTGCCCAGAGTAGTTGGGGATGCCCCATCTCTAGAAGTGTTCAAGGATGGGGCTTTGAGCAACCTTGTCTAGTGGAAGGTGTCCCTGCCCATTACAAGGAGGTTGGAACTAGATGATCTTTAAGGTCCCTTTCAACCCAGACTATTATAATTCTATGAAAATCAGAATAATGAAAAAAATAGGTTTGGATTTTTCTGGAGCCTTAAACCTACACAATTTAATTCTACAATTATGATACTCAAGATTTTTTAGAAAACCTTGATTGTCTTCCTTAGCACAGTTTAACAGCAGCATTTTTCCACAAGATTTTTTACTTGGCACATTCTGTTCTTATGATTTTGTCAATTTATTTCATTTTTGACATCAAAATTTTTGTCATTGGTCATTGAAGAAAAATTCAGGTGTTTTCTCATTTTAAAGGGGTTTTTCTCTGTTTTATACCATTATAAGTGAAGCAGAAACAGTTCTTTGTCTTTAATAATTCAAATTTAGAGGAAGTTATTGGACTAAGTTTATTTCTGTGTATGCCATTTCTTTATTTTCAGAGAGGAGTAATGCTGGGAAATATCAGCTTTCTCTCCTGGAAAATCATATTTTTATATGCAATGCTTGAACATGGTCTCTGAATAAGAATTTCAATTGCGTCAATGACCATTAATAAAATCAGGTATATACTGGAATATGTTGTATAACAACAGACTGTTCTATCATCTAATAATGAAGGAAACAAAATATTATTAAACCTGGGCAATTAACAATGCAATCTAGATTTAACTCTTTCAGAATTCACTTGTGCTTTACCTATAAATATTCATAGGTAACATAGGCCTGTCTAAAAAGGTTGATAAATTCAAGGAGTTTTGTACATCAAATACTTTTTCACCATATCTTTGTATTCCTTATAAATTTCCTCATCAGGATGTCCAGGACAACCTATTTCTGAATCAGAGTACAGTGCCAGTAGTTGGTTCTTGCTATTCAATTATCCACTCACCCTTGAGATCACTGCCCTTCCTAAAGCAGGTGAAACACATAGGTTGGAAAAAAGGTACAGCCATGGGACAGCACGTTTGTAAAAACAGACTGTAATCAGCCAGACAACTGTATAATATACTTTAAAATTATATTTAAGCATGTGTTCTGCTGTTATGGGAATATTATATGATACTAATTTACCACTAATCAGGCACTATTATCCACCCAGAGCAGCCTCTGCCAGTGAATTGTTACACTGGTAAAAAGCTGACAGATTACTTTCCACTACAGCATGCAGAAATAAGAGATCTTTACAAATGACATGCCACAGCCATGAAAGCCAATGACACAGGGAGCACTTACAGCTGATAAGAAGCATTTACTTTCTGCCACTTCAAAAGTGAATTCTCCCTGGGATGCCTTTAATCCTACCTGGCACCTTAAACCCAGTGCTCTGCACTGCAGCAAGAAGAGATGAAAGCAAAAGGGCACAGGCAACAGAGAGACAAGCAGATTTAACAAGACAGGCAATACATGCAACTGATCATTTGTTGACAGGAAGTATAGCAAGAAACGCTGCAGTAGTGAGGAAGTAACAACAACAACAATAATTRTTATAGTTCTAATAGTTTTTAAACAAGTCTATTTGGGGGACTGTTGCTTTAAGCAGTCACAGCGACTGCCCACATAGCTGGGAAAGTGTTCTTGTATTAGGATGAAAATTAAATTATTAAAAAATTAAATGCAAAGCTGTTCTCTTTTGCAGTGAAAAGACAGTGTGCCCACTAGATAATAAGCAGATCATCAAAGCAAGAAGGGAATTGGACCTCTCAGATAGAGGAAATCTTTTGCTGTAGAAAATGGTCCAAAGTTGTTTTCTTTCCAGTCTTCTCCCTTCTGCTAGCACCACTTGACTGTGAGATATCACAACATGGTCATAATACAAACACTTCCAGTTTTGGCTAAGACACAGAACCACAAAATATAAGCCACATCAAACTAAATAGTAAACCAATAAGTGAACTGGTTTTTAAAATTATTATTTCATATTATCAATAGGCAAGGTTAATTCTTAATAAAGATGTATATATCAGTTCCTTCCTAATTTGAAGGCGTGCACCCAGGCTTGGTTAGGAGACATGTTTGCCTTGATAAGTCTTTGAAAATGTCATAGATTTGTGCTTTTCAAGGATAGGGAGTAAAATATTTACCATAGTATACTAGACCTCAAAGCTTTCTAAAAGTTTATCAGCCTCAGCAATGTTGTATTGCAGATGTTATTTGTGTATGTAAAACAAGATTTCCAGCACTTCTTCATTATTGTGGATGCACACAACCCAAGGACACAGCTTATGACATGAAGCAGAATGTAAGCAAGATCATTAGATTGCACTGGTCCTTTTAAACACTGTGCACAATTAAAGAATGTGGATTCTTTCCCCTGTGGATCAGTCTCAGGAAGGAAACCTTACAATATTTTTAGAAAAAGAGCTAAGGACACAGAGGGATGATGGCTTAATACTTCTAGAAAATGTTTCCTTATCAAGAAACAGGTCAAGTCACACATGGTCTTTGCATGTACTCTTGCGGTCTTTTTAATAAACTTGTATAACTTGAGTCTTCAAGCTTTCTACAGACTAGCTGGTTATAACTTCTGTGTCTCATTTTTTTCTTACTCATCTCAAGATAATTGAGAAGGAAAACAATTATTTACATTAAATTTTTATTATTATTTAATTTAAACTATACAAACAAGTAATCCTGGTTTGGTACACAACTGCGGAAGAATTATCATAGTTATAATCTTTTATGCTTACCATGACTTAGACTGGGATTTCTTTTTAGTCTCAGTTAATCCTGGGGTAATACAAATGCCAAAGTATTTTCAAGACTTTTAACAGGATAACCACAGGATATAGCTATGATAAAAATAAACACTTTTGGTAAGCTACCTGTGAAATCCCAATATAATATTTAATACACTCATCATTCCAAAGTATTAGAAGAAAACTCTGACGTATCCACCTTTATTGGAAAAAACAAAGCTGTGACACAGATGTTCAAATTTGGCCAACCTTCTTCTGCTGAACCATTCTTTCCGTAAAAAATACTTTGGAGGCAATGTTCCCAAAATGGCACACTACTATATGGAAGAAGGTTGACAGAATCTTGATCAAAGTAAATACATGACTGAAAGGGACAACTTGTACCCATAAACTTAAGATAAAGAGGGAAAGAAAAAAATTATTACTAAATAATTCTAGTTAGCTAAAAAATTGCTTCCAAGTATGAATTCTGTCCCATAATGGGGAGGAAATTTCCTGCTAAATTTTTATTTATGATACACGGATAGACATATTCATAGTCTTTGTAGGCTTTTCAAATGTAAACAATCAAAAAGACAAAATGTAAAAACTTTTAAAAGYTTTTTTTTACATATCACATATAATTATATAATTGTATTTACTCAGAGGAAACTCTATTTGCTTTGTGTTTCAATGTCCTATATCTGTGTGGGCTTTAAATTATGGGGTAATTATGTGCTGCAGTTAAGACAAAGCTGCTAGTTCTCCAAATCTAATCCTGTTTGATGTATTTCATCCATTTCTGCAACATTAAAGAACTTGCTTAAAATAGTTGCACTTCATCACTTTGAAATTTCAGGACAATGACAACTTAGAGAAACTAGCATCACTCAATAGTAAGATCCCCTGTGTTTAAGGATATGGTGACCATTTTCAGTAGTTTCTGTTCATCATCCTCATTATTTTGACAAGTTTTAATACGATTCATCAAAGAACACATACTAAGTGTATACTTTGTGGCTATCAGGGGAATTTTCAAACTCCTAAAATTGTATCATTATTCTTTAGCTGAAGTGAGTGATTAGTGTTCTTTGCCATGAATCTTCCTTTTAACAGACTATCGTAGGCATTGAATGATATTTGAAAACTTTTCATGTTGCCTAAAACACAGCATTCTTAAAGACCAACCTCCAATACCTTTAATTACCACGGCAAGGGGGTTGGACAAGATGACCTCCAGGGGTCCCTTCCAACCCTGAGTATTCTGTGACTGTGTGATTAACTGACTTTAGTTGAACATCCTGCACTACTGCCTGRCCTGACTTAATTATATACAAAATTTTGCCTGCTGGTACAACGACTAAGTTCAGCTTTTCTGCAATAATGGCAACAAAGTAGTTACTGTAASGTTGTTTAGGTGAGAAAGAGCACTATGCSTACTAAGAAAGGATACTGAACAGAATGATGCTGGAGTTTAGGATGTGCAGGTSTCCTACCATCAAGTAAAAACAGGTACTCCTTTAACTAAAAAAAAAGGACTCAGAAAGACTTTTCTGGGATAGCTGTGCTATTAAGAATTTTGGCACTCCATCAATGGCCTGATGAAGGATATCTCCCACAATACTGCCACGTGTTACATCATGAGAGAAGTGACTGGTTGCTCTTGGATGGACAGCAGGTGCCCACAAAACCTCACTGTCCCTTCCCAACTTCACTAGGCAATGGGTGAAAATATTATGAAAGGCTCATGGGGCAATATAAGAATGGAATGCAGCCCCTCAGGAACAGAGTTCTCCAGCATGGGTCCACCATGGGGTCACAAGTCAGACCAGCAAAACTGCTCCAGCATGGAGTCTCTCTCTCCACGGGTCCACAGGTCCTGCCAGAAACCGGCTCCAATCACAAGGCCACAGTCTCCTTCAGAACACAACCATCAACCATCTGCTCTAGCGTGAGGTCCTCCAGTCTGCAGGTATGTATGTGCTCTACCATGGAATTCCATGGGCTGAAGGGAAACAGCCTGCCTCACCACGGTCTTCACCAGGGGCTGCAGGGGGATCACTGCTCTGGAGCCAGCAACACTTCTTCCCACTCCCTTCTTAATTGACCTTGGTATCTTCAAGGTTGTTCATCTGACATCTTCTCATTCCTCTCTCCCAGCTGCTGTGGCACAACAGTTTTTTCCTCTTCTTAAATGTGTTATTCCAGAGGGAATTCCAGTTTCACTGAGGGGTTCAGCCTTCTCCAGCAGTAGGTCTGTCTTGAAACCACTTATATTGTGCACAGCATCTGGTGTCTTCTCACAGAAGTCACCCCTGTAGGCCCTCCACTACTAAAACCTTTCCATGCAAACCTCATACACTTGTGCTGCATCTTCTGAGCCAGACTAGGTTCTTTAGGGTCTGCCTAGACATAAAGATTCARCATCTTCCTTCCCTGACAAGAGGAGTTTCCAAAAGCAGAAATGGATGATTGCAAAACCTCCTGATGGTGTGAAGACCTGAGTAAGCAACAAGTCTGAACATCACAAAGAGAATCTCTGTCAGTAGCCACTAGCASACAGCCTATAGCTGGATGGCAGTGTTTCCAGCTAGTTATGCCAAGTCAGAGTTCACCAGGGACTTGGCATAGCCATCTCTAGTCAAGGTTTTCTTGAACTTATCCCTATAGCAAGGCAACTAAAACCCAAAGAACAGTTTAAAAACCCATGTGACAAATCTTCCTTGCTCCCATTTTCTTCCCCAGACTCTTTCCTTCCCTTCATTTCTCTCCCACTTCTGGGCTCTCTTCTCACTCATGCGCAAAATTAAATCCATTCCAGACCTGTATTCCTTTCTGTCTCAGTGGAGAACGCATGTGAGAATACAGACGGAAAACAGTCCTTTGAATGGGAGGAACGAGACAGTCCTTTTTCTTTATTTGCTTCTTGGTGTGGACTCTTTATGCCATGCCTTGCATATTCTAAGCACATTTGATCACAGATATATGTACCACCTACCAGCATATGTTTTTCTGCTGGGTTTGTTGATCTCAGCTGTATGAGGTGATTTAGAGTTATTTAGAATCCAGTGGCATTTTAATAGGAAAACTGGTAGTACTACAAAGTTCTTCTTAACAGCTACCATGAGCAGGAAYCTTTCTCATCTTTGTAAGTCTGTTTATGTCAAGAGATAAGTGTATTGATGAGACATTATGAAATATCTTATTCTTAATGACTTTTTAAGGCTAAGAAAAGCATTAAATACTAATATACTGTTATGTCCTACTGAAAGGAAACATGCTAGTCTTTAAACAGATGTTGTTTCAACAAGCTACCAATTTATAGTGGTAGTCACTGTAAAAATGTTTACTTATTATTTTTCTTTAGATATTGCTAGTGTACAATTCTATTCCTCATGATGCCAGAAGAAGCAGAGATATGCACAAAATTATTCACTTAACTTAGAGATGAATAATTTTCAAATGTGTAATTTTCTTAAAAATTTGAACCATGGACTGACACATGCACAGATTGGTAGGGCTCATTTTCTTTGTGGAACAGCTATTTGTAAGCTAACACTACCTTCACATAGGAAAGAATGGAGAGGATAACAAGTGGAAGCTAAAAGCAACTGACAAAGGAATCTGAAAAAAACTGTAGTTTTCCTGACAGTGCAAACCTGTCCTGAACAAAGTAGTACACCATCCTGGTTAGGAAATTGGGGATAAAAGTAACAGTGACACCTGACAGTGTGATGAACTCTCACAGTCCCTTTGGAGAACCATTGTATGTTCTCTATTCCTTTTTAATCATTCCAGTCACCTACAGGMAATTCCCTCTACTATTGTAATAGTAAAAAGTGGCGATATTTTTAGCTGGTAAAGGTTCATTTGACATTTTGAATGCTTTCATCATATTATTTAGGATAGAAACACTGTTTCTCACTAAATAAAAAGATTTCGAGTACAGTAGATTCAACACAAGGCGGCAAAGAGCTTTGATTATGATATTTCAACTGCATGAGATCTGACTGTAAAGGCTTAAAGAAAATTCTGTTACTCTGTGGGAGAACAATCTTCAGCACAAAGGCTTTTTACTACCTAGGACTTTACTAAGTTTTAATGCTGATTTCCCTCACTTTTCTTTTCAACATTAGAACATCTCTRTTAATGTCTTTTAGACTGGGACATCATGCAGGGAATTAAAAGGGCACTACAACCTGGAAATTGTGGTCTATTATCACAATCTACTTAATTATAAAGTTATGCTTACATTTATAGCACCTAATAAAAGTAKGAAAGCAAAATGGCAAAGGTGTTACATTCTGAGAAGTGTTCTCCAGACTGACAATAAATATGGTTTTCCTCCTACCTAGACACACACTTTTATGCTGCAGAAAAATACACAAACACATGCTCTCAACTGTTGACTTTTGAACTTGATGAATCTTGAGTAACAACTCAGTCCATCCCCTAACTGTGTGGGAAGATGTAGGTGGACAGCAGRTTCTCACAGATTTCAAACACACATTCAGACAGACATATAGGGGAGCACTCCTGCCCCTGTGGATATCTGGCACTGACACCAAGTAATATAAGTGTTGTTTGTCTCCATCAAAAATGTTTCTTTCAAAGATCTCCTTTCAGGCATTATTTGGTAACTTCAATAGCATCAGCAGATACAAGGCTCACTTCTATTCGTGTATTGAGAAATCCCTTTTGCACAGGATTCTTACTAGAAAGTAATTTGTTGCACTTATTTATTTAACTACACTTTATTTTACATTTAATTCATTTTTGTCTTGATGACTGTACCTTAAATAATCTATATTGATATTTGTTCAGTGGCTTGTGGAGAGACCCAAACTGACAACCCTACCCATTAAAACACTAAACCAACTGTGGGTTAATTTACCCATCTTCCTGCTCCTTTAATAGGAATTCAGCATCCATTGCTGTTAAGGAAATGTCATTGTTGCCTCATCATCTGCTTTATAGGGATGTTTATCTGGATTTTAAATCATGGAACTTTGATAAACTATATTAAATCAATGTACAAAGATAATCATAAACACCTCAGGTATGGCCTTGTAAGTCAATCTTTATGTTACCTTAAACTAAAGGCAGAGGCAGAGGGATAAGTGATGGAAACACAAGGAAAACCCAGATTGAACATCACTTAATGGTTTTTTAGGCTGTCACAGAATCCCTTTTGAATTTTCTAAGATGAGAGAAACAAAAGAAAACAGAAAGGGAGTAGGGATTTCTAAACATATAATTATATTCATGATAATGTACTGTCTTCATCTCTCACAGCATATAACCTACCACAGGCAGTTTAACCACTCCTCTGAGCTGATGGAGTACAAAGCATCACTTTTCAGAAAGATTTCAGTAGAAGTTCTAGTCACGTACTGTAATTCATCCTGAACACAAATATTTCGAGTGCTGAGGTTAACAAGATTGTAATGGCAGATGAAAAGTAAGTCTAGAGCACTGATATTTTTCATTATATCCTGCAAAACTGAAATTCTTGGCTCATCATTTGGGACGATAATCTTCATCGGAGAGGTAGTGTAACCCAAACTGGTTTTATTAACTTGTAGATTGTCGTATATACTTAAACTACAGATCAACAGGCTTAACTTTAGGAGAATTCAGGTTACACAGGTTTCAAATATTCTTTGGACATTTGAAATTCGAACTGGTGATAATCTGATCTCTAATTTTACAAGTACTCCTTCTTGCTGAAAATGTAGAAAATTATTGTGAGAGCTTTTAGCAGAACAATTTGGAATAACTGTTTCTCTTTTAAAAGATATATGCTACACTGTGTACAATAAGATGGCAGTAATATGCCTTAAAACACACGTGATCCTGTATATTGCATTCACACAGAGGATCCTATTGCAGTTAAGATTAAGTGTGTGCACGGGGAATTTAGTCAACCTTATGGTAAYAAAGGTCAACATTGTAAAAAGAGCTATTAGAGCAAAATGCACAACCTGCAGTATTAATATTCTTTCTGGACTGACTCCAGTTATGTTGGGAAGGAAATGTCTTTGCCATGATTTTGACACTACTCCTATAGTGGGGTTTTTTTAACTAATAAGTAGATTTTTGTGTATCACGGTGCGTATGTACTTGTACTTTCAAGGCAGGTCATCACATCTTAGCAGTTCACCTGGCTATGTTATGGAAGTTCTGGATCCTACATCATTACAAATCAACATACAGAAGCTTCAGCTTTCTGTTTAAATAATCTGAGTAACTTAAATGAAAAAGAAGTAAATAATTTATAGAAGCAAATTCAATACAGAAGCAGTGGTACACATTGCTTCCAGTTCAAGGGGAGGCACCTAAGCACTCAAATTTTATCCTGACTTGCCCAGATTCTTTAAAGTCCCAGAAACATGGAAGTAAGCAGACCATTAACACTTTAYATTTACACATTACTGTTAAAGACTGTGCATTGGACAGTACTCCATCCAGACACAACATAATCCTTAATCTCCTAAATGATTAGTAATTCTTCCACATTCCTACACATCTGCAGAAAACTTTCAAATATGAACTACCTATGCTCAGGGAAAGGGATCCAAGGCAGAAGCAAAATGCTCTTATCCTACTCTAAGTATTGATTTAAATGCATAGTTCTGAGATAATTTGAGCCAGTACTCAGTAATATAGTTGTAGTAAGTGTGTTACAGTTTTCCTATGTAGTTACTTTGATTTTGGCCAACCTAACATACTGAAAAAAATCCATACTATTTTCTGCTCTTTGCTCAACATTAGTTATAAGAAACTGCAGTCAGAACTTTAATACTTAAAGTATGCTCTGAAATATTTAGCAATAATGTTAGTACTTTGACCTTTACAAATATCCTACATCTTCATTGGCCACTCGCTTCATCAGCTTCCCCATAGGTTAGAGAGGCAGTAAAATAATGGGATACATGGAACAGATAGGCACAATGGCCAATCAAACCAAGGAATATTAAAAAGGTCAAAATACTCAAGTCTACTACCATGATTTATAAAACATATGAAGAATTGTAATTTTAGTACCTAATTCTATTGAGAATAATCATAGTGAGAATTGAAAATGGCACAATGAATAGATTTTGGTGACAGTAATTTCATTTTGAGTGAAACATAGCAGTCTGTATTCGTCACTAAAACTAGGTTCATTACCTTTATGATTTCACTCTTCAAAGGTACCCTTGGGTCTGGAACCTATTCTTCCTTTTCCTCACAAGTCAATTTAAATATTATAGCTATCTATACAACACTGTCACTCTGGGAAATACTTTGAAATCTATTTCTTGCTGTGGGAGTAAGGCTACATCTAAGCTCAATTTTTTTTTATATTTCTGCATATGTGTGTTTTTCTCTCTCTCTCTCTCTAGATATATATGGATATACATACCCTCACACATCTCTTCTGAGCATTATGAAAACATACAAAACAAAGCTCAATGATTAACTGCTGAAATAATATCTTCTGGAATTTGTGTACAGACCACAGCTCTGCAGAATGTGAACCAGATGTCTGTTTTTTCCCAACGAGAACTGTTTTACTGCAACATACCAAGATATTGCAGGTTGGTTGAGCCATTTTTGCTGACTGTACATACAATTCTTTGATTTTGCTTTCCCTAGGTTTTTTACTTCTAGGTTTGTTACTTCTAGGTTCTTACCCTGAAAGTTTCCTTTGAGTTTGTTCTCCCTATACAGTACATGAAGGGTTAACAGAGTCAATAAAAAACATGCATTACCATATGCCTCCATATTTCAAATAATTAAATTACATGTTGCAACAAGCTGGAAGAGAACCAATTGATGGAAGACTGGTTTGATAGTTTTCTTGTACTGCCTCGGGGCCACCATGAGTAACATCCTTGATACCATGAGAGGTCATCACATGCCTGGGGCAGTGCCAGCGTAGATGGCCATTCCCTCGGCACACAGATGCCACATGGATGGCGCACTGATGGTGCATGCCTGGGGCACACCTGGCACATGGTACTCATGAGGCCATCACACACTAATCATGCGCTCATCACACCACAATCACAAGGGTTTCACATATCAATCACATGCTAATTACAGAATCACAGAATCACAGAACCCTTTCTGTTGGAAAAGATGTCCAAGATCATTGAGTCCAATCTTTGACTGATTTTCACCTTGTCAATTAGACTATGGAACTAAGTGCCACGTCCACTCGTTTCTTGAACGCCTCCAAGGATGGTGATTCTACCAATTGCCTGGGTAGCCTGTTCCAATGCTTGATAATCCTTCCCATGGAGAAATTCTCCCTTATGTCCTGGGACAATCAAGTGCTTATCACGTGCCTGACACATGACAATCATGTGTCTGTCATGCACTCAACAATCGCACATTCAGCTTGTGCTCAGCACACACTCAGCTCACAACAATCAGGCACCTGGTGTGTGCACGGCACATCTGCTGCAGCTACATCCTCATGCTCCACGTGTCGGCTACAAAGCAGTAACGTCTGCATCCTGGCTCTTCTACAAGCAACCCTTACAATGGCTCAGAAAAAGTGGTAGCTCATTAAATTATGTTGATTAAATTGCTTGAGATCATGTGAACATAGTGCTACTGCTTTCTTTGAGACTATGTAGGAAGTTTAATGGTGAGAATTTGCATTTCAGTGCAGCTGTGATAATGCTGATCAATATTGTAAAATATGAACTTCATGTGCTTGCCTAGATTCTTGCAAAGAGATATTTGCAGGCAGATCTTAACATGTCTGATTGTTTAGATTTCCTTGTAAGAAAATAGTTAAAAACCCACCAAACCCAAGTCTCAAAAATGACAGCTTCAATCTAACAATTTTCAATTTTGCAAATCTGAAAAGGTAAAGAAAGCAAATTAAACTAACAGTACGGTAAAAATAAAGTACATATTCTGATTACATGGCTTATTTTCTACTTCAAATGAAATTGCAGCATAATTTTCAAGATGCTATGTGGTACTACCACTGAATTAAGGAACCTCACTGTAAAATTAATCCAGTTTACTAAAGAACACTGTGTCTAGGTCCTATATTATATCTTGAGAGCATTAGCAGAAGCATTTTATCATGTTTATGAAGCATGTAAAGTTAATAAATATTGTATTTTTAGTTACAGAGTAACTATTCATTGTCTTAAACATATTCCTGCAAGTATGTTGAAGTGGATTGCGTACTGCACTCTCAAATTATTGTGGCAGTCTCTTGGAAAAGTTCTCTAAATAAATGCCTTTATGTCACCCASTGAAAACATTTGCTGCAGAAGGTGCTACATTAGTCTTGTTCTGCAGCCCCGTTAGAGTTCATTAACTAACATAAAGTCCTTTTGGGTTTTGATACAGACGCAGAATTTGCAAGCTGCAGATTTATAAGCTTCAAAGACATATATTTTGGAAAGAAAATTATCAGGCAATCTTTTTTGTCTGGTCAACATACTGAACTTCCAAATATTACTTCATCACTCTATCTTTGGATCCAGTCAGAAGATGTACATTCATTTGGGCCTCGCTTTCCTTCGTAACTAGTTCTTCAGTTGCTGTTGAAATTATGGTATTATCTTGCTGTCTTGACGCTGGCTGACCTAAGACTGCTTTTAACTTCAGATATGTTGTACTTTTGAATCTCTTTAATTAGGTAAATTCTGCTGAAAGGTCGCAAAACCATGGTGAGCTCTGTAATTTCAGCATACCGGGTGGCTGCTGCATACAGAAATACTTCAGCTCAGCACAGATACATAAGGTTTCAGATTGGTTTCAGGGAGAATCATGGAACAGTTCAGGCTGGAATGAGCTTCAGAAGGTCTCTTGCCCAGCCACTGCTCCAGACAAAGTTGAGCATTTTCAAAACAAGTTCTAGGTTTGGGAAGTCAAAATCAAGACAACTGCCTAGAGTCAGTAATGTTGTTCTAACGGCAAGAACATTTAAGCAGTCTCTCAGAAAGGCCAGTCAAAAGCCGGGGAATCTAAAGCCCAGCCAACACTTTTTAAATGTGCTGGCCTATTGGCTTCCCAATATTAGACCTTAGTAGACACTAAGGTTCAGCCCTGTTTAGATTAACCAGAAAATATCACATGGTTACAGGTGGCTGGATCAGATTTTGGACTTCGGAAGGCAGCTTTAATTACACAACTTTGTTACTGTAAGAATAGTTTTTATTATGTTCCACAATAATACCTTGCATTTATACTGGCTTTAAAAAAGTCTTTGCACTATTACTCTGTGTTTACGTTATGCATACGAGCTCATGACAACACACAGACTGAACACTTCTGTGCAAATTTAACTACTCCAAGCACACTGAATTCAATTTGAAGCGGTTGCATTCTTCTGTGTTATTTTTTGTTTTCTTTCTGACAAAACCTACCACAATCACTCTTTGCTGTTTTATTTGGTTTTGTGCCTTTCACCAGTTTAAAACAATCTTTCCCAAATTTATTGACAGAATGTTACATCTTTATGATTTATATTTGTTAAAAAATACAACTTGTATCCTTTCAGTATCATTTTTTATCACTATAAATGACTTTATGTTTTTGTAACCATCTCCATTAGTGCATGACAAACTGTGAAATTTGCCATTTTTGCCATGACCAATCCATAAAATCTGTCATCCTCCTGCATGATGGTGTTCATGATTTACACGGAGTCTTATTTATAAGGTCACTTATTTAAATGGCTCATGAAAATTACTGTTAAGAAAGTGCGTACATCTGTAAATGGGAAGTCACATGGGCACAATTTATAACTCTTTCCTTTTTGTAAAAGAAATGTTTTTTCACCACTTGAGTATTCCATATTATTCCTATTGTCATGTTTTTAAATCCCAAGGGTTAAAAAAATAGTCCATTACTTCCCTTCTGCTGAGTATATTGTCTCTAGGTGAATACCAGGCAAGGAAACAGAGATGCAGAACGTCTTATTGTGAGTGATCTGCAGATGCTTCCTCATGATACAGATTCACAACCTTTGTACRAAGAAATAGGGGAGGAGTCATCAAAAATGCAAAGTCCACATTAGTGAAATTAATTTGGGAAAACTGATTTTAATTGTCCCTACACATTTGAGATCTCTATGGTTGAGGGCTGCAGGCACATAATGTAGGTCCAAATTCCCAATAAGAAATACACAGACACCACAATATTCATAAATTTGGGAAAAAAAAAATATAGGAAGATGAATACTCAAGCAGAAATATTTTGTCATAGGATTCACTAAAAGTAGTTGTTGGTAGAGCAGGATTTCTACCATGAGAAAAGAATTCTATCTTCAGTCAGTCTTTGTTAACTTAACAACTCTAATTTTCATCAAATAGGTGCTATATTCCACAGAATTTGGAAGATTATAATTTAAAGAAACTCARTAATGATGGTTGACTAAAGAGAGACATTTCTGAGAGTATTAGAAATAACAAAAAGAGTACAAGAGTGTGTGTGAGTTTYATTTTTCCATATGAATAAAGGGAGGAGAATTATATCAGTCATGACATTTGGTGGTGAGAGGAGTTGAGGCCACTGGTATCAGGTTTGGACCTGCTTGCTTGACTTCTTTCTCTTGCTACATTTTGCAAAGCCCACATTTATTGAAAGTCTTGCATGATTATTTTGAAGTCTTTTTATGCACATGTTTCTTAACCAAAAAGAAACTCTTAATTCTCTGCTTGGGGCAGTGCCCACACAGAATTAACATATTAACAGAATTAACTGATTGCTTTTAATCCTGGGCTGTGTCAAAGAGGTGGTAGATACCTGCTCCTGCTGGGAAAAAAAAAGGAGATTTGAGAGAGCCTTACCCTGAGCAGGATCATCAGGAGGTATCAGTTCTTCCTAACTCTTTCTAGGTACTGGGAGTTGTCCACAGAAGGAGACTGCATCACCGTGCCCGGAAGGAGAATCGCATGACCATGCATACTCATCCCATATCCATACCAGGCATTCTGAATCCAGAGTTGGCACAGAAGAGTGTCCAATTGATTCAGAAGCATTTGAGATTGACTGCTGGTTAATGCTAGCAGCTGCTGCCCAGCTCACTCTTGGGAACAGCTGGGCAAACCATACTGTTTAACTCTTGCAGCTTCAGCTCCACCCTGTTGCTGCAGCCAGGATGCCTGTGAGCCAGGGATTGTCTGGGTGAAATCTGGGAGCTTTCCCTTACAAGGGAGCTCTTTCCAGTGCCGTTTCAAAAGGGCTAATGTACCCTCACAAAAAATCAGGTTTCTGGTTGTAAATTTAGTGCTGCGTGAAGAGGTTTCTACTACCCTGAAATCAAGTTTATTTAATACCTAGATTTACTTTCTTCTGAAGTCATATCCATTATTTTTTAAGGACTACAAACATCCGTATATACATGCATAAATGTGCATGCACACRTATAGATATTTTTATGCCCCAATAATTTCAGAAGTCTCTTTTGACAGGGAGCATGAAAGAGAGATAATATCCCATCAATCAGGAAACAGATATCATCTATTAGAGAAACTGAGCAAATTATATAACAATGAAGGCTCAGATTCAAACCAAGATTAAAGACAATATCACRTTCCAACCTTAATCAGAGTGCTACATATCTGTAGTTTCAGAAATATTAAGAAATACCACAACCTAATGGAAAGTAGAGASTAACTGCCTGAAGGGAGTGGATATTCTGTCACTGGGAGATGGTAGGTTATTCTCYACCAACCGGAAATCTTTAGGCAGAAACTAAATTGCTCCTTGTCAGGGATGCTCATTTATACAAAGTGACATTGCTACTCCCACCCACAGATACTGACTTCCAGTAATTCTTCATGTGTCACACGTACACCCATGCAGASTTACACCAAGTCATGTGAGCTAATATTCACTTCCACACTCCCAGGCTGTGACCACTTACTCATGTCAAGATATGTGCTGTCCTGTTCATTAATACTAATGCCAATTCAAGCATATCAGTGTAGTCATCTTCAATCTTACTCAGTTATGTTGGCACTTTACTCAATCACTATCAGTCAGACCCACCCAGTTGCACTATAGCTGTGACAGATGCACCCTYTCAGAGCCTCAGGGTGCGTTTGACAAATAGAAATTCTGTTGCCCAGATTTGGASACTATCTGGCTCCCATATCTTAGTGTGAGAAAAGCAGCAATGACTTCAGACATTTCCTTTGAATAACTGTTCAGGAAGGGGAACACTTACTGAAGGCCACTTTCTGAACAGAACCATAAAGACATCTACATTTTATGGTAAAAAGTATAGACACGAGTGTAAATAGGTAACTAGCAGAGAGGCTTCCAAATGAGTGATCACATCTGCAAACAGGTGCCGGTTTATGTATTATCTCACATATTTTACATATTCTTCAATCTTTTTGGTTGACACATGTGAGGGGTAGGCATTGTACTTTAGAAAATGTTCTCAAGGGTTGACCCTTCTCTGTGAGTCTTTGCCAAGTTCTCTAGGTGACTGTATAATAATAACAGTGAATTTCAATTTCTTCTCTGAATTTTGCTTCTTGGCAAAGCAGGTAAGAGGATAATTTGAAAAAGCAGTAAGAACCATGATTTAAAATTTTATTTCGATCTTCACTGGGAATAAAAACAAGAAAAAAACTCTTTCATTGTACTTTCATTGTATGATTTAATTTTAAATAATTCTTTACCTAAACTCTGACAATAATATAATAATAAATTATAACAAAACTCTTTCCATCTCCTACACATTGGGCTTATTTCACCTTTTAACAGTGGAAGTTCTTAGTCCATAGTGTTTTATTAGGAGGCAATTGCAACCTCTGCATTCTGTAATCACAATAAACAGAAAATGTTATTTCTCCAATACTTGCCCTCAGAACTCTTTGGCTTTGCCTGGGAATAGGAGAAAGCAAAGTGGAGCAACCGTGGCAGGTAAAGGGCAAATGTGAATCAGCGTTCACATCAGAAATGTATTTAATCAGCATTCAGAAATGTATTTAAAGCCATAAAAAAAAAAATTCCTGTCATTACTATGTTTATGAAGGGGATGAGAAAAAGACATCTTTGTGTGTGTATGCATGAAGAGACAAGAAAGACCTCTTTTTATTTACCTTTATGGTCCCATTGCACGCATTGTGAATCACACAGATTTAAGCCCACTGCTCTTTTCTTAAGAAAGGAAGATTATAATTTAAGTTAGAGACCAAAAAGGAAGCAAACTAATCACTACATTTTGCCAGAGAAGAGGTGCCATTAAACTTCATTGTTATAGAAGAGCTCAAAAAAGGGACCATGATAATATTGAAGGAAGCATTTATACTATGAAACCTTGATCTGTTATATTTCACAAGAACTGAGGTTTTGAGGGATTCAGTAAGAGAAATCTGTGAATCAATTTAAGATGAGAAAGAAAATAAACAAAAACTTTGGCTAATTGTTCATCAGTGCCACTTAATAAAGACATATTTGCAAGTGGCAAGGACATCTCATTTCTGTCAATCAGAGGAAAAACAGAATCCTAAGGATAAAATACTGACCTTGGTAGTCACAGGACACAGGCTTTGTATTGAGTTTGCAAGGCCTCGAGACTGAGGATTGTCAGACTTACTTTGTCTGAACTCGGCCTGCCTGCTGCTGCTGTTTTCACTTGGTTTAGCTACAGCAGCAATCTTTTCTAATGACTAGCTATCTATGCATAAATTGTTTAATTTTCCCTATCCTCATATGCAACAGTAATGACTTTTTATATAAGTAGTACTAGCATCTAGATATTCTGTGTAGAATGAGGCAGCTGGACTAATGGTAATTCTATGATTGGACTGCTGAGATTTCAGTAATGCCAATAACAATTATTTGCTTTACATATAAAGCATGTTTTCTACTTACCCACAACCAGAGTTTGAATGTACTACACTCAGGGCCCAAAAATTGTCAGATGTTGAAGGATTATCACCCTAAATCAACTTCTTTGCTTCAAATTGTGGAGAAAACCAGAAAATCACTATGAAAATTCATTTAATGTGTTTCTATTTATTAAGGGTCGGAAAGGAAAGCAGGTAAAATAAAAACAAATGTCTTCTGGTTTTTTGGGTTTTTTTCATTTTGTTTTCTTCCACTTGCAYGGATCTTTGTCTAGAAAAAAAATCATTCACTTTTTTCATAATTTTTCATAGTGGCATAAATTCCAGGTATTTATGCAGGTTAATGAATTTTCATCTTTTAGCAATAAGGACACACAGATTAAACTATGAATATTTTTAATACCTTGTATTTCATGAAGTCAAATAGTCCAGATCTAGTCTTCTTTATTTATAAGTGAGAATAAAAGGTAAATAATTTGATTGACTCTCCTCTTTTTTTTTGCTGTCATGAAATTGTGGCACATTCTTTGAACCATAGTTGTTCATCTGTATGATCATTATACAGGTTGRCCAGATTTAACAGATTTGAGCGGGCTCCTGATACAGTTGTCATGCTATAAGAAAGCTGTGATGTCTTCATAGTCATACCTAGCAAGCATCAGCTACAGATCACTGAAGTAAATCTGGGGTTCCCCACCTCTACTCTGTGGAACAATTTGTTCTTATTTGGCAGTGCGTATCCAGCTTTTATTAATCATTCAAACAATATTTAAAAATAGTTTAAATCCACACTTTTCTGATAGTTTTGGTTTGGGTTTTTTGGGGTTTTTTTGGAAGGTCAATAAACTGGGAAAAGAACATACAAATTTTGTAAAGGACATGATTTTTACCTGAAAAGAGATATCTAATCGTGAGTTCCCAAGCAGTTCTCACTTAATTTGTTTACTAGACTAGGTCATATCTCTTTAAATCCACAAGGAATAAAAAAAAAAATCTGTCTTTTATCCTATACTAGCTTCATTGATAGCAACTTGYCTTCTTGTAGAAATGCAAAGGCTTTTGTGGAGATACTCCTTGTCGAAAACAAAGGAGGATAGGGAGCTGGCTAAGTACCTGTGGAAGAGGTGTTGYGTATCCTAAGAGCAATTTCTTCCTCACGTAGGTAATCATGAAGGAAATATCACTTTATGATGCCCCTTCTGACAGTGCACTGGGCACTGAGTCCTCAAAGGCACATGTTAAATGTTAATGGGTTTTATTGTTTACTCCTGTTTTATTGTCTTCTGCTAAGCACATTGGAAAGAAAAATTACAAGAAATTAATTCAAATRGAATTTGTTTTACATATGACAAAAGGGAAAGAAATCATCCCATTGTACAAACGGCTCTATGTAASAGAGCATAGAAGATATCAAGGTAAACACAATGCAGAATACTGTTGTAAAAGCTAATTTTAAACACTCTAGAGGCTTCCATGGGAAGTAGTAACATTCCTACAYTCCATATTCAATAAAAACAAGCAATCAAATGTGTGCAATTATTTTGATTGTTTGAAGTTTTGTGTCTACTACAAGAACTGCCTAAGCGTGGCCCACTCACTATGAYAAACACAGCTCTAGGGAAATATTCAGACGAAAGTGTCCTTTCTCATTCTTACTCAAAACCTGTTGCTGAATTTGGGTGAACAAAATGAGTTCAAAAAACTCATCATAGACTCTCTTATATGACTAGCAATATATGTTTCATTTGTTTCTGGGCCCTGTAGCATTGAGACCATATGCCTTYGTTTCTTTTTTTTGCTTGTTAGGTCTTTTTAATCTATAGATCATGCCACTTTTTCTTCCATAACATTTTAAAATTCAGGTGTTTCTAGCAGATTTCCTCAAGCCTCTAACATAACCTAAAGAATGACCTAAATATCGATACCTTTTTTTATAAACCATATTTCTTTCTATAATCTTCCYGTTGTCTTGGTGCTTGGCTATCACCCAGTTATTTACAGGTAAAACCAGCTTTGGGTTCTCTCAACACAAGTCAAAGCTTTATCTGTGCCCTAATCTTGTTCCATCATGAYTACTGATACTGCATATCCTGTGGTTTCCCTGTGATGCCCAGTGAGAGATTGGAGAGCAGAAAAAATATAATCGATGTGATGAGCCTATCATATGTTATTCTTCCCTGAGTTCCTCCATTCTGTTCTGCATTTCCCTGTGTACCACACTGGTTTCTTCAAGATGTTTTCAAGGTCTTTCACAGCAGTGAACCTTCCTGCMTGTTTTGTTGTCATGATAACCATCCCTCCACATTCTTAAAGTATAAGCCCGATTCCATAATCATAGACTGAATCTTAGGTTCATTTTTGTGGGTCTYTTAGGAAACTGGCTGGAGACTGTTTATTTCTGCTTCCAGGTCTCTCATTGATTGCCAAAAAAGAGAATGACCAGATTGGATAAGAAAGATTCCAGTGGAAAAAAGAACAGCTCCCTTCACTCTCGGAAATTCAGCAGGAATTTCAGGATGAAAGGATGGCCAAGGGATTGAATTATAGAGAYTTACAGAGTAGTGAGAAAATTAACTGTATTTATGTAAGCTTGCGATCTTCCACATCTTCTCTTTTGAATTTTCCTTCATTTATTGTCAACCCATATAGTCTGGAATCATCAACCCAATAGCTGGATGCCATAATTTGTGTGATTTGATAATCAGATCCTGCTTTCTCCATTTTTCCACTGTTCAGCAGTCTTCAGTGTTATGACTTAATTTAAAATAAATCTAAGTCTACAGCACTGGTCATTTTTCTTTTGAATGTTAATATATAATAGCTATTCCCTGAGAAAACCAGTGATATATTATTATTTTCCTTTCTGATGAAAGGAAATGCAAAGAAAGTTTAAGGAAGTTGCATTTCAGCTGGATTGCTCACAAACACTAAACTTTCTGAGGTTATTTGTTGGAAACAGCCTGAATTAATCGTTTTCTGCAATGCATGCCAAGCAGACAAACTAAGACAATTAAACCCAATGTGACTTTTTCTTTAATCCTTATTTGATTGCTTGATGCAGTCTACTGATGCAGCTGTTGGCACAGTAGATTAAGTTACTCTTAACCACTGCAACCCCTATTGCTCACAGAGCCAAATCCTAGAGGCATTTYTTTTCCCTCTGCCATTTATTAGCAGCAAAAGTAATTAGAATATTTTGTAGATAAAACATGAGAATACTCAGTGGCTGCATATTCAGACCTTTCTGAAACTGCTGCAGTGACAGAGAATCCAGGTGGCATTTGCAGGTGCACAGCTGCAGTAAATGATGAAACTGGCATCTTTGGCTGTTCTACTTGGTACTGATGGCAGTGGGTATTGGGTTTTTTTAATCCAGTTTGTAATGTCCCTTCCTCTTTTGTACACAAAGAAACACCCACACATTCAGTTTGTCTTCACATCTTTTCATCACACAAAGGCTAGTAACTGTGGTCATTACMTGAAATATTATTCTACTTTCCCTAATTCTGATTTAATAAAGCACCACTTTACACATGCACACATACACAGACTTTAGTTTCGTTTCAAATTTTTCATTATAGGTGACTGTAAATGCCATTTTTTTTTAGTATGAAGGTTCTAACATATTGTAAGACACAAGCATTCAAACCAATGAAGCATTGTTGATAATTCTGAGTTTCAGATTGGAATCTGAAATATTGGAATAGGAAATATTAATGATTTCTGCCTGATATTGTCTCACTTTGCTGCAACAGATATCATTATGGCACATAATAACAACATATAAATTGCCTTAAAAATGTAATAACAAATATTTTAGATGCAATAAAAATAACCCCCTCAAAATACACTGCATGCACAGAAAGATGGGAAATAAGGATTTTAATAGATGTTTAAATAGAACCCTCACTCGCTTTTTCCTGAACCTGAAAATACAACAGAGCTTTACAAAAATATTGCAAAACTGGAAACTCTAAAAAATCAGATCAATTCCAGAATACTGCTGCTTAGAAGTAAATACAAGATATCTAAATGAATTTTAAAAAAAATATTATCATATCATTTTAAAAAATATGGTCGGTTAGCAGAATCKTGATTGAGATGCTTTGACATAGGAAATGTTTCTCACTTGCAAACATTTCTCAGAAAAACAGAAATTTTGGTAGATTTTCAACATGGTAAAATATGCTTGAAATACTTCATATCCAAATCTAATTTTGTATTGTGGATAATTGCTATAAAGCMCTACTTGTCTTTTAAGTACAGTACTGGGCCTCTGATAGACAATTCTCCTCCTGCCTCTGCTGACACCTGCCTGCCTGACACAGTCTTCCACTGGGCACTGAACAATTCTGTTACAAAGAAGATCCTCTTGAGCTGAACTTGCTTTCTTTGGCTTACAGGTATTTCTATTTCACATCTTATCTCCAGCAGTGCTTTTAGAAGGACTTTTCCCATGTGACAGAATGAATATGATAAGGACAGCATGGATTTCCTGAGTAGCTCAGCACTTGTGACATCAGAGGAATTCTGTTACTCCCTTTTCTAGTTGGGACTGTCTCTAGGGCAAACAAGGAGAACAAAGACTGAATTTTCCGCTGTAAGCCCACTAACCTGAAGAACTGGATCTGAGCACCAAAAATTAACAAAAAGGAACTGTGCACCATGCATAAAGGAGTTTTCATTATATTTTCACCCAAGACTAGGAAAGTAAAGTGAAGGAGCAAATAGGGATCCTCTGGATGATATTACTAGGACAAAAGAGAAAGCGACAGAAACTACTGCCCATGTGGTCTTTTGATCTCATAGAGCCCTCTCTTGCGTTCTGGAGAAAGACCAAACAAGTCATTTCCTCTATACAAAAATTGTTCTATATCAAAATCACTGTATTTGCAAAATGAATTTCAAGTCTAGGTTTTTTTTCAGATCTCTTTTCAGTGAAACCATTTTTTTAAATTGCCTAGATACTTTAACAACCTGCAATTAACTTCATGTGTCACGTGAAATTACGAAATGTGATAAGGACGTGCTAGGATATGAAATATTTGAGAGGATGAAAAGTAAAGAACTCAGAATATTATGAAGGAAGAAGCTGAGTTTTCTGTCAGGTATCATTCAAACTGAGCTTCCAAGGCTGCTGGGTTTGGGCAGGGCATTAGTCATGTGTATGCCACCATCCAACAGCAAATTTTCTGGCATTGTTTGCTGTGGAGTGATAAAGCAAATGCATAACTCTGTGTGCGCACACGTATGAAACTTGAGAGAAAAGGTATGGAAAAGAGAAATGGTGAATCTGATTAAATACTCTTTTGATACACTCCAGTGGCAAAATCTGTTGCTTCTAAGGAGTAGACATATAGTGAAATGATAGAAGACAAATTTTTCATAATGTAATCTGTAATGCACATAAGACAAGACAAAAGAAATTACTAAGTTAAAACAATTTTCAATTTTTTTGTCTTCAAGGTTTTATTTACAGCTCCGTATTAATTTGTAACAAGAGCTATTTTCTTCTTAAGTTTCTTGTTGCATTTCAAGTCTGAGACAATTAATATGATGATACTGTATTTTTCTGTGCTCTCATTTTGCAGTGAACCATATTAGCTGAAATACCCAGGAGAAAGAGAAAACTTCAAAGCATGGCCCYAAATAATGTAGAGAATAGGTATGGTCTGAATACCAACTGAGCCTGAGCTTTAAGTTCAAACAACCTTTTAAGACACTTCCCAAGAAATAACTTTTTTAATGAATTGAGGTCATCTTGGGGGTAACAATGATGTAAAAGTAGGTTCCAAATCTGACTAGCTCTCTTCTCCTGCATATGTCTTTTATATCCTGCACAGCAGCTTGGGCATTGGGGATGACTCAGAAGCACCCTCACTACCCTATCACCTCCCGCAGTGAATAACTTGCAAAGCTAACATCAAAACCAAAACTTTCAAGATCTCCTAATTAGGAGTTTATTGTTCAGTTTAATCAGCAAGGAAAAGAACACTGATATTAAGAAGTGCTCTCCATATGT
This sequence comes from Parotia lawesii, assembly GCA_003713295.1. Lineage (NCBI taxonomy): Eukaryota > Metazoa > Chordata > Aves > Passeriformes > Paradisaeidae > Parotia > Parotia lawesii. The sequence goes on along the minus strand of RAHM01000069.1, from coordinate 819,309 downwards.
GGAGAGGAAATTGCCAGTCAGAAATAAGCAGCCAACCTTCATAAAAATATTTATTTTCAAAATGTCATGAGACTAGGTAATAACAGTGAGTTGTCATAGAGTACTTCTGCATAATTTGACTTACAGATAGAGACTAAGGCATATGTGGGTGTAAGTATGACCACGCACTCTTTTCCTGTCCTTACATGGGCACCAGCAACCTGTAAATCTTATTCAACTTAATMTGTAGCCTTATTTACTATTAGCTTTCATGGAAAATTTCACTTAAACTCTTTATCCCTCTTCACCAGAAGGACAGTTTAACCTCTAGTAACTATGTCTTTCTTCAACACTTTTGACACATGACTCATCAGGCCATCTAGGACTTTTAAGGGTATAGGTCCCTTTCAGCCATGAGCTCTTACCAAAACGATGGTTCCAGCCTGTGACAGCTAGAAATCATTCAAAGAATGTCCTTCCTTCTCTTCACCCCCAGTAAACCTTTCTGAGTCGAGTGATACAAGGGGAAGTCACTGCTGTATCCAAACTAACTAGGACCACCCAACCATGGGAGTGATACCTCTCCCTAATGCCTAACAGGTCACCACAGCTTAACCGAGGGAAATGTTTATGCACAGTTTATGTCCTGACCAATGCAAGATTGGGTGGTCCTAGTCACTGGCAAAGAAAGATGGTATGAATATGCAAAAGGGGACAGATTATTCATCTGGCATGTGAACGYCAATTTTCCCTCTTCAAAATCTTGCGTGTCTAAGCCTTCAGTCATTTCTACAATAGGCACTGGTCCAAAATCAGGTGAATAACTTTTACAGTTTTAAATTGGATGCTTAAACTTTTCAGAAGGATCATTTTCAGAACCTGTTTGAGACTATGTACTGCCACATATAACAGTTTGAACAAGCAGAATTTCTATTGTTTTAAATTTCAGATGTTCTTCATTTTCATCATACTTCACATTCCATACTTCAAGGATTTTCTTTATTGCAACTCTTTATTAGCTGTTCTAATTCTTGTTAATAATGTGCATTTTTTTAACAAATTCTTTTGATATTTTCCTTGTGTAAAAACTGTCATTTACCACGTGAGGTCATTATCTCAGACCCTATATTACTCAACAGCAAGAAAATATATTAAATATAATATCAGAACTTCTACAATACATTCAGTTGATGAAAATAAATTTTTGTGAGATATTGTTAAACCATATTACTTTCAAGAACCTACTGGATATTTAATCCAAAAGGTGTTTGTATTTTTTTTGTGGAGGTTTTGTTTGTTTGGTTTTTTGTTTGGGTTTTATTTGGTTTTTTGTGTTTGGGCTTTTTCCTTCTTGTTAGCATATTGACAGCTCACTAATTGAATTTTTCATGACCATTAACGGTTTCCATTTCCATGCTGAAGCCTTTTCTGGTGAAAATTCTGTATGGAATTTTGCAGTATGCAACAGGGTTCTGAAGCACGAGAGTAGTTTTAAGTTGTCCAGTCTAAAGCATACCAGGGAACGCGCGACTCATTATACTTAAGGAACTGAAATCATTAGGTGGTAACAGCTTGTTGTCATACTAACTACCACCATGGTCTGAATTAAAGGAGGCGCCCCGCTGAGATCTTTACCAGGACTCATTCATTAACTCCCTCTCCTTGTTCTCATCTGTTTTGCAGCTGTAGCCAGGTGAGAATTAACGGGGCAGTTTACATTAGGCAGATGGTAGGTTCCCCAGGACAACTCTATTTAAAGAATAAGGAGGAGGAATCAGTAACTGGATAATAAGCACTGGACAAATATGGAATGTAAAGATTTAGGATATTTTTCTGAATGCTTTTGACTTTCAGTTGCTTCTGAAATAAAATAAAATAAAAGATTGATTTTTTTATAGTATAGAACCTTCCTGGCCGGTTTAATTTCCTTATATGTGTTCCTGTTGACAATAACTCTGGAAGTAACACGTCTTTACTCTAAGAACACAGAATTCTTTTAAGTAAAAGGGAAGATCCTGCTCTCTGCACCTGAAATGCAGAATTAGTTTATGTCTGTTACTGAGTTCATTGAAGGTAGCTTCTATATTAGAAGTGAAATTAAGAAAGTGTTGTGAATGTTTTCACAGGTAACTAGAGCTGTTTACTACAGGTACTTTGAAAAATACCCTTGCCCTCATACCCTTGCTTCCTGCAAAATGATTGGGTCTGCTTTAGAGACAATCCTGAGTAAAGTAGTCCTGAAAGAGATTCCAAAGCACGATTGCCGCCTGACTGCTTGTTTGTCCAAAGAGAAGCGACCTTCAGAAGCACATATCTTGTACTTGCCTTTCCATCTCAGCRTGCAGTCACAGGTGGAGAAGCAATAGATCCTCAGATCTCCACAGCCTGTGCACCCCCGAGCCACACCAGCTCCTGGTCAGGCTCTCTAGGCAACCCATGGGGAAGTTCATACAGGGAGGATCTCTGCCAGTACATAATGTGGACCCAAACAAAGGTCAAGGACAGAACTTGTGGCAAAATAGTCAGTAATAGTTGTCTTCTATTTCACTATTAACCATGGAAGGGCAGATCTAAACTATTCCCTAYCTGTCACTGTCCAACCAGTTCCTAAGGGTACTACTACCTTTTACAGACCATACAACCACCTTCCTGAACAGTTTTCCTCTTCTTCTTCCTATCCTTTTTTATACTCATTATGCTTTTTAAGAGCGCCACATAATTTGATATGTCTTTCTTTTTCATAATTTCTATTGTTTTCACTCAAATATTTTTATATACCAGAACATGTGTGATGTAGATAGAACCTTTCATAACACTAGGGCATTGGATTTTTCTTGGTAATGGATTTCATCTTGTACTTGACAGTCTATGCTTGAAACTTATAAGCATAAAATTAAAATACCAAACATATTTCTAAAACAGTTCTTTGAATTAACCCACTGCACAGYATCACAGAAGGCTTTATAAACATTTTCTCTCCCCTCTCCAGCTTTCCAGCCACTGGACTAAGATGATGTTCATCACTCTTAACCTGCATGCCCAATACTTTCTGATTCTCTAGGCTCTTTACCATACACTTACAAAAATTCAAAAGGGAAATTATTTTGTAAATTGCTCTAGTTGTGTTAAGAACAAAATTCAACAGCACCATGGGTGTTTTCCCTGATATGGTCAGAAAAGTTTTGCAAAGACATTGGTAATGGGCCATGAGACAAGTACAATATTTTTATTTCCATTAATCTGACAAGATTTTGACATTATTCCTTTTGGTATTCTCTCAAGATAAATACTTCTTGAAACAAAGCAGCTGCCACATTTCTCATGTTGACATTGGCCAGATCCTACCTTCTTGAAATTTTCTGGTACCTTATTTCTCCAGTAATAATGTTCAACATATAAGTATTACAAATATAATTGTAAGTTCTCAGAAAGGACTTCTTATTGGGGAAGTTATTTCTATTTGGCTTTCAAAAGTGCTTGCATTAAATACCAGTTTCAAAGAATTGAGCATTTACTTTGACGAAGTTTAAGGGATTTAGGTACACACATTCTTCATTTTAATATTGTATTATAGATTTTTATTGGACTTTGCTTGCACATTTTGGTCTCCAGAGTAAAAGAAAAAAAGAAAAAGAAAAAGTTATATGAGTTATTTATTAGTTAATCTGTCCACATGCATTTAATCAGGAAGCCTCTTTTTCTACTACAGTCTTTTCCCTGAAATACATTTCCCTAGTATTCCCAGGCACTCTAAGGGTGCATTACAACTTAACCTTTCTTCCAACATTATCCTTTCACATTCTGTTTAAGAGATCTTTAAGTAACAACATGGTCCCATAGATGCAAAATCTGTCTCCTTTAAGTYAGCGAGGAAAGGAAACATGCTAATTTGGTGTGTTTGCAACTTGGTGTTCTACAGCAGCTGAAGTTTAAAGGAGTGGTGTGGTTTTCCTCTCTTATTTTCTTCTGTGATTTCTACAAAGAATGGTTTAAGTAAAATGCTTTTCTTGTCTTGCACATTGTTCATTCACATATTATGTTTCAGTGGATTAAAGATGGTATCAGCAAGTTTGTATGGATAACCTGTATTCTTCAGTTACTGAATTGGTATTCTTTACTGAAATATTTATCTTCTTCACCCAGAATATTTGATTCAATAAAAATTCCTTTCAGTACAAAACAATTCCATAAACAATAAAAAAGTACTGAATAGATGCAACACTACAACAATATCCTGATGGTACCCCGAGGTATTAAAGAACTCATGAAAGAATAYAAGATTCTCTTCTTTTTGAATGGGAAAACTTTCCAATAGTACCTAAATCACCCCTGCTACCAGTGATATTAATTCCTGGTGAGATGCAGTATAACCCCAAAAACACATGAATGCAAACATCATACTTAGGAAAATCAAGTTTTGATTCAGACCTTCAACATTAAACTCTGTATCTAATTGCCATTAACAGCACTAATATATGTTTAGAGGTATATGTTTTGGTAGTTTGGTAGCATAGGACATAACCTATATTGTATTTTCATTTTTTGTTTTAGAAAATACGTAGATGTCTTTTCCAAATAAAGACTGTTTGATTGAAAAACTAGTCTTGACTTCTCTCCTGCTTGAAAATGGCACATCCTCTTTGGCTGGCATGACATCTTTCTAATGTCATAAAACTTCAATGTTTTGAAAGTAAAGGTCATYCTAGAAATTTAATATCTGACTAGAAAAGATCTCTTCATCAGTTTTTTTCTCCTTTGATCATTTGATTGTCTGTATTCTCATAAATATGCCTAAAGAAGAACAGGATAGATCAGTCAAGATCAATTTAGGTCTTTGGCCAAGATCTGAGCAATTATAAAGATCTCTGTTATTTATAACACCTTCTGATACTATCATTTGCCAGGTTCTAATGTCTGTATCTTTTCATTTCAGATAATAAAAAAGCCCCTGTGCAGTTCTGTGTATCTGCTTGAATTAGATGACTTAGTTATTTCTACCTGCATGTACATTTATTATAACGCAATTATACACATTGGAAGGATCACAGAATAAAGCCTGATCTAGCACAACGTAGTTAAGAGAATTAGACATACGTACCCTTATATTAACAGAAATCTGCTTAAACACCTCTCTGGGTTCCTCATACTATTCTATAGATAAGCTAAATAAAAGCAGGGTCTGTTATTCGTTCCTATCTTCAGCCATCAAGTAAATGGGTACTCATTCCATACTGTGTTAGCTATAAAGTGGAAAATGTATTTTATATTAAAAACCATATGCATCCTGCTTTCATAACTACTTTCAAGAAAGGAAAGAAACATCAATATTTTTATTACCTTTTAATATACAGTATGAGAGCATAATCTTTAGTTACAGTGATAAGCAGAATTTCCATCTTACTAGACTTCAGAGGAAGAGTTTTACTTTCTTTTTTGTTTTATTACTGATATGGAAGAGTCACGACATCAAAGATTCTTGGGTTCCACTTGAGATATTTCATTTCTACAGCCAATGCTATAAAAACCCTCTTTTGAGAAAAATTTAGTAAGATCAATCTGTAATATTAATAGTCATCTAAAGAATTTCCCAAGCTGTAGCATCACATTATCATTTTATCAGTCTCCACTCCTTCCCCTTTTTTCTGGTTTCCTTATTGTTCCTGAATATTACTTTCAAATCTTGTAAACACATGTAAACACCTAAATATCCCCACGTCAGAACAGTCCATAAGTTAGTTCCCCTGGTTCAAATATCAAGCATGTCATAGGTGTTCATATGCATTCATTTTTGCTGAATCAAAGTCATGACACAATAGAGTAGGCACCTGTTAGGGACATGGTTTAGCACTGAACACWATGGTATTATTTCAGCAGTTGGACTTGATGATCCTAGAGATTTTTTTCCAACCTAAATGATCCTATGATTCCATGACTCTCACACTGCCATCTATTGCAATTATTTCTGTAAGATATGAAAGAACAAAGTTTTTTATCATCCTGCCTTTATTTCTTTTTGAAAAGTGTAGACTGTTGTCTATCAACCTCAAAGCGAAAGAAATCTTATATATTATATTTGTTACTATATTGAATCTATTTCTTCCCACCTAAGTAGAGTTGTACTCTACTTAGAACTCAGAGTATTGTACCTGAAAGTTTTGTAAGTTTTTCCAGGTACAACATTCGTTCAAATGGATTCACTTCTTTCTACAAAAGTTATCTTTGTTTTTATTCTGCTCATCAAAAGTGTGTGCAGCTAGAAGATAATGTGGAGACTTCTTCATATTGAACTGTCCAGGGAGAAAAAAATCCTATCATAATTTCGTATATTTATTGAATTATTTATTTATTTGACAATTCTACACATGGAAAGTGTGCAACTTTTCTCCCTTTCAACCTAGTTCTTCATGTGTCACTTTGAAATTGAATGGGAATTCAAGGACAGCTGTGTGAACCTCTGAAGAGAAAATTTGGTTAGAATTCCCTTGGTAGCATAATAACCATGCTAAGTTCTGAATTCTGTTGGGCACCAATGTGTGTCTATGTCAGGATCTGTCTGTTTGTGGACAAAAGACACCACTTTTTGCGGTTGTGTATTTCCCACATAAATTTGAGTACCTTAGTATTTTTTTCTCACTACTACAGGACCCCAGTTAAAAYCTTAGCATCAGCCAGCCATTGTAATATATAAATCACTTGAAATACAGGTTGCAGGGGTGCGATGGGAAAGGGGGAGTAGGTAACATTAATCATAGTCATCTTTCTCTTGATTTGGATTTTGGGAAAATCATTGTCTGTTCCTCAGCATCCTTCCTGCCTTTATGAGGTGAGGTTAAAGCAGTTAGTCAATTAGGGACATCCAAGGACAAGAGAAAATTACTACAAGGTTCTTTACCAGTCTGTATTTTTAAAGTGTGTCTTTTATACCAAACAAGAAACTACTTCCTGAGAAAATGCAGAGAATGTCTCAAGACGTATAACACAAAAGAGTAATCCTTGCTGTTCCTAATATTATGTATATAACTTTTAATAAGATTAGTTTCTTTTTTCTTGGTCTGCATTTGAATTCATGTGATATCTTTTTTTTTTCCTATGGTTGTATAGTTTGGTTGTATTGTTTGGTTTTGAATAAAACCAAGTAATACTAATTGATTAATACATTTTGTGTTAGTTTTATCTCAAATACTCAGGGGGGAAAAAAAGCGAAACAGCAATACAATCAAAAAACTGAATAAATTCCTTTAGTATATGCCCTCAGAACAAACTGTCCTGCCATTGATTAATACAAAAATTAAGTTAGAAGCATCAATAATACATGCTCTTCATGGGACCAGCCTGTAATGTGTCTTAAGCAACAGCCAATCTGAGCAAGTAGCATTGATTTCATTCAGTTGGAGATACAAAAGTTTAGAGCAAGACTCATAAATATTGTCTCATCACTAAATAAATAAGTAAAAGCAAACACAAGAGAACTCATCTCTCTTTGATGCTTTAGGAACCACAGACCAAATCAAATTTGTTTTGCTCAGGTGTGTAGCCTCTCACTTAAGTGCTGGGTCAGTCTAGGACAAGTAGCCTTGCAATTCAAAGGAATTGCATCTAAAATGGATGTAATAGGATAGTAAGGATAGTAAATGACTCAGGATAGCAAATGACTTCTGCTAATGAAATTCCAGTGGCTGACATTATGGCATCTCTGTTAGTCTGTACATTTATTTGATGAAGTGTGCAAATCATTACACAGAAGAGAATTGTTTGAAAATAAACATCAGATTGATTTAAGCACTATCAGGGGTAAAAAAAAAATAAAAAAAGAAAGACACCGAGAATACTTTTGAAATATTTTTGGTTTGTTTTACTGTATCTAAAGCAGAATACTAATATTCAATTGTGTATACCAGTTTTATYCCTCTTCTAGCACACCGAGTTTACAGGATACAACACAAAGCACTCGAGCAATATTTACAATAATTTAGCTGAGAATTTTGGACAGATCCAGAGCTTCCCACAGGCAAGTTCATCAGTACATAGTCCAACTTCGACACACTATTTTAAAATAAAATTATTAATATCCAGGGTGGAGAACCTGCTCATTCCAGAAACTCCTCTCAGACAGTTCTGGCCATAGAATTGACTAAATTGTACATGGATTATGCATCTGTATTTGGTAAAAAACTGCTCCAACAGATGAAAAATTGATCATGTCACACAATCCTTCACACATAACTAAGATAGTTAGGAGGTATTTTGTATATACTTTAGGATGATCAATAGCAACAGATGGTGCATGTGCTGAAGTGATCAAATAGGACCATGGGCCAGCTGGGTGTAAGAATTCAGCAAAAAGTGCTCGATGGAGCCTCAGTGAATCCAGCTGGAGTCACTGTCACACTGACGACACTGATGGTAACCATCAGGACAGCACTTAACCATCCTGTTCAAAAGATTCACTTCTCCAAGTGAGCTTTATCCTATGCAAGAGACACCAATAACTTCATGGTTTAGCAAATGCTCTCTGCCAACTGTAATTCAAACATTTTAATCACAATAATGAGAAAAAGTGGAGAATTAACACTCTAAGTATTCAGCAAGTAGCAGCGTGTTTTATATTCCTCATACATAAGACAGAGGTTTTTCATTTCATATGCATTCACAGCTGCTTCAGTGAGTAATTTTGAACAGTCATGTGACTGCATGCAGATATTAGATTTAACAAAGACTTAGAGGCTCTTTTTTTGTGTGAAGATTTTATTTCAGGAACAGTATTTATGGTTTCTTGTTTAAACTTGGAAGCAACCAAGAAAGCAGAAATGAAGCAAAGAGACTAAATTTTTATGCTTTGCTGGTTTAGTCTCCTGAAGTAAAAAATTGCTCTTGAGTCATATAATATTCCTAGCCTTCAGTACTGTCTTTTACATTATTGGAAAGTGGGAAGAAATTAATTTAACTAGAGGTATATGCCTCTAACACAAATTTAATTTTGCAGTTGTCTCTTTCAGTGGTTTCTATCATTCTGAACTGCTGTAATCAACTGACTAAGGAGATGTGAAAATACAACCATAACATAATTATGGAGAGGGGCCTTCTCCTCTCTAATTTTGTAACAGCCCAGGGAACCTTAAGCTTGAAGCGTAATGTTCCTCTCAAAATAATTCAGTAGTTGCCCATGAAGAATACTGTGGGTTTGGCCTCAGATTTCTAGGTACTTCTCCCTCAGTGATGTCCCGCACCACACCTCACTGTCCCCTATTGATGCTCTTTAAGGAGCATTTCACTGCAGCAAGTACAATATGTGTTGGTCAGAATGTCTCCACATGTCTAACTTTCACCTTTCTTATACAAATCAAATGTATCTCTTTTGATTTTTGCCACCAATGTGATTCATTCTGTTGCACAAACTGTTTGGTGCCTGCTTCTGTACACACTACGATTGTAGCATTGTAAAATGGTTTGGGATGGAAGAGACCTTAAAGATCATCCCATTCCAATCCCCTGCCATCCAACTTCCACCRGACCAGGTTGCTCAAAGTCCCATACAACCTGGCCTTGAACATTTCCAAGGATGGAGCATCCATCACTTCTTTTAGTAACCTTTTCCAGTGCCTCACCAATCCGAGTGAGGCTAATACCTCACTCAGGCTAAACCTACTTTCTTTTGGTTTATAGCCATTATCCCTTATCCTATCACTATATGCCCTTGTGAAAGGTCCCTCTCCAGTTTTCTTATAGGCTCCCTTTAGGTAATAAAGCAAGGCTGCTGTAAGGTTTCCACAGAGTATTCTCTACTCCAGACKGAGTAATACCAATTTTCTCACCCTTTTATCACAGGAGAGGAGCTCTATCCCTCTAATTATCTCAGTGGCACTCCTCTAGACTTGCTCCAACAGATCCATGAGATCCAGGTCCTTCCTGTGCTGGGGTTYCCAGAGCTGGATGCAACACTCCAGGTGGGATCTCAGCAGGGCAGAGCAGAGGGGCAGAATCCTCCCCCTCACCCTGCTGGCCACACTGCTTTGGATGGAAGCCAGGACTCGTTTGACTCTCTGAGCTGTGGGTGCACATGGCTGGATCATGTCTAGTCTCTCATCCAGCAGCATCCTCAAGTCCTTCTTTGCTCTCAAACCCATCCATCCCTCAGCTTTTTTTGATAACAGGGTTTTGTCCTGACCCAGAGGCAGCAGCTTGCCCTTGGCATGSTTGAACATCATGGGCCAGTTCTCAAGCTTGTCCAGGTCACACTGAATGGAATCCCACCCTCCAGGCCTGTCAACTGCACCACTCAGCTCTGTGTCATCTGCAAACGTGCTGAGGGTGCACCTGATCCCTTTTTCTGTGTCATTGATGATGACATGAAATAGCACTGGTCCCAGAATGGACCTCTGAGGTATACTATATCCCAGATGCCACATCACAGAACACAACACAGCTACTTTTGGCCATTTTGGATTCAAACCACTAAAATTCAACTAGTTTTTCTCAACCTTAAAAATGGTCCTAGAAATAGTTCTTTTGTGCAAGAGGGATGAACATCTTGCTACTACTGAAGGGCAAGTACTAAGTTTACAAGAGAATTTGGATATTAAGAGCCACTTTACTGGCATTAGTTTCAAAACAGGTAAATATTTTTAGTTTGAAAGATATGCCAAAGCTCCTGGCAAACTTTATTTGATACAAAAACAATCATTCCTGCAACTCCTTTCAGCAAATTAGAAGTATAAATAATTTCACTTTCTTCACTATTCAAATTTACGTGTTCATCTTTGTTGCATAGATCCCTCCTAATATTATTTGGTGGTCTCCCTTTAATTTGCTTCCTCATTATCAACATTTATCAAGTAATGTTATTGCATGTATAAGAATATTATGGGATTTATAACAATTTTGTATTAATTCATTCACCCATTATAATGTATTGTAGATGTTGAAAAATTTAGACAGTCCCACATGAAATCACAAAAGGCTTCATCTTCTAGACTTCCAATTCTGCTCTTCATTAGGAATGTCATTGTTTTTCTCTGAGATTTCCTTGCAAATAGAGAAGTTTATTTACAGTTTAACCTGTCAAGGTTACTCAGAACTAAAAAAGTCTTGTAATTGGGTATTAAAGTGATTTTTGCTTACCAGCAAGGGAAATATCCTCTCCCTGCAACAGCCATTGTTCCTGGACACCTCCTGGGAGAATTTTCATGGGCTTTCTTAAAGTGGTAAAGGGACCAAGAATACAGACAGTTTATAGAGTTAGTTTTTCATTCTGACTACAGAAACATAGACACTAAACAAAAAAAACAAGAAAATCTGTAGATTTTTTAATTGTGACACTCCTCTTAAATACTGTACCCAACCTGCCGCTTATCTTACATCACTAGTGACAGGATTATTCRTGCCCATTTCTATCTCAGAATAACCAGGAGATTTTAACACTACCATATGACTTTCTCTTCAGTGAATAGTAATGCAGATCGTTATTAGGCTGAGAGATTACAATACCACCATGAACACAGTCTTGATTGCATGAATGTTTGCAGTGTGTGAATAATGTATGTTGTGAATCAAGTGAATGTGTTGTTTTACTTCAAAGTAACATTTGCAAACATTTTCAGCATTATTTATTCATCTTTGCCTATAACAGTTGGTAAATGTTGACTTCTAATATGCAACTACTGTAAATATTGAATTTTTCTCACCTTCTTTAATAGTTTAAATTTACAAGGCAATGAGTTAAGTTACATGGTTAACCTGAGGATCTTGTTTTTAATTTCTTTTTACATCTGGTCTTGAAGAGGCTTTTGCCGAGAATGAAGATCATAGAATCATTAAGGTTGGAAAAGACCTCCAAGATGATCAAGTCCAACCGTTGACCAAACACCTCCATGCCAACTAAATCATTGCACTAAATGCCATGTCCAGTTGCTTCTTTAACACTTTAAGGGAYGGTGACTCCACCATCTCCCTGGACAAGATGTTCCAAAACAATGGTGCCTACTTGTCTCGGTCTTTGCTGTTGTGTTTTATATTCTCTAAAGGAAAAAGAAGACAAATAAAAAGGTGTTTCATAGAAGTAATCAATTCAGCATTTTTCTTTTCCTATGTCCCTGGTATTTTGGAATATGAACTCTTCTGGAAAGGACTTTATTTTTAAAGCAAACCTAATTTTTCTACAACAAACAGTTGCTTCAGTGTGATACGGTCTTCTTTCCTGGTAGCTGCATCTTGCAAATAAGGTCTCCTTCCATCTTCCTCTATTCTCTTCAACACAAACAGGAGAGTATGTCTGAGTTTGTCACTGAGGTAGTACTGACTACATGAGCTATATAAAATAATTCTTGTGCTCTCTCTTACTGCTAATTATATTTTTTTCTTAAAATCTCCTTTGAGAATAAATGATTTAACCCCCAAGCGACCTAGTGCCTCATGAATTGTGTTCACGCCTCACTTTTTGATTATGGTAATGCCACTGATAGCATCAGCACAATAATTAATAGCAGGTTTTGTCAATTTTCTGCTTGACAAATTCCTCCCCAAGCCTTACCTACATCTTACCACATCGTACAGGATTACATTTCTTTCCTTCTCCTTTTAACCTCCTTTCACTTTTCTTGTCTGTAAGTGCATATTTTGAACTTTATTTTCAATAATGCTTACTTCCTTCATCTYCAAGTGAAATAAAAAGGGTTTTCAGGGCTCCAAGGTTTCTGCTTTCTCATTCTCAGTGTTTAGTAATGCCTTCCAAGCGAATTCTTCCCAAAACGAAATAAGGATACCCTGAAACAGTTTGGTTTTCAGCTGCACCTTAAAACAGCCAGTGCACAATAGGTTAAACAAAGCTATTGACAATTTCAATTTGCAGCTGGCAATACAGAAATTATTAATAGAGAAAAACAGGAAATGTCCACAGCAAGACTCCCATTACCTAGCAAATTATTTGCCTTCAAAATATATTAAAATCATGCAGATTTTAGCAGGACTGGCTGTAGCACAACACTTACCTGCCTCCTGGAAACACAGTTAAAAAGGCAGAGTGTCTCATTCCACTTGTGATTTTATAATGAGATGTGAGCCTACATTAAAGAGTAACATGTTTGTTTTCTGACTGAAATTCCCCAGGTATTCTGGGATGCCAGGCAGCCTTTCTATCTGTTTGTGCTACTATTACCATGTTTCATAAATCTAATTCAAGAGCAGCTGAATCTTTTCCATTGCAGGGAATCAGGTTTTGAAGCTAGACAGACATCACACGCATGAAATGGTTAATTATGTTGTGGCTTTCAAAGGCAATCTTAGTCTAAATTATTTGCRGCTCTGTGAGAGAAGGGTCACCTATGCACTATAACTAGAAAGGGAAGAAGGCATTTCTGCTGTCTGTTCTGTCTCCATTTTGAGTGCAGGCTGCCTGCTGATTATTCTGCATTCACTTCTCTAAAAAGCTTATTAATATGGTCTAGAGGGAGACTGTCAGAAATGGCAGACTGAATCAAGGGATTTTCCTTCAACATCCAAATGACATGCCGCAGCAAGAGAATTAAACAGATGACTAACCAGTGCCCTTTTTTCTGCAGATGAAGATGGGATTGCCAACTTGTAAACCAGCGACTGACATTTGGGTGGATTAAATCGTCCTGTTATTGTACTGCTAGTTTCTAATCACTGGTGCTTTCTTGATCTCAAGTGCCTCGGCTGAAAGCCTTCTCAGTTCTCTGAGACTTGTTTGCTGAAACCCTCAGCAGAGTTTTTGCTGTAAACATTTATCCATAGAGAAGTACTGCTCTGACACTGACCGAGGAGAAGAGTTGGCTTATAGGTATTTAATTAAAACATTAAGCAGAAAAAAGCATTAGTGTCAACATTCACAAGTGCTTTACCATAGCTGTGGGTTGTTATAATTGAGTTTTCCTGCAAATGCTTTTCCCACCTCCTTTCCTTCTCTAAGAGCTGGAATAGCTTGAGGTTTGCTTTGCCTCATGCTGTTAAGTTGTGGCTTTGAGATTATGCCCCATGCTGTCAGTCTCTGTTTTCTTTCAATCTAGTTGTTAGCTTTAATTTCTAAAATCAAGATTGGGTGGCAACAAAGGGCTCTAATGAAAAGTGGGGAAAAAAAGACATTTGTTAAACAGCYTTAAGAATTCTTATGTGCAACAGTATATAATGTGGTCAAGATGATTGTGTTCTGATTTTATAAACTGTCAAATGCTTCTTACCTTGTAACCAATATTAAAAGAGAGAATGTACTGTTCAGGAGCCAAAGGTAACATGACACCTGTAGAAGTTCTATCCAGTTTTCTATTTGTCATCATTATGATGCTTCTAATTTCAAAAAACATCATAGACTGCACTATTCCACRAACACTGATATTAGAATTTGCATTTAGAAAGTAGGGGTGTCACACATTTATTTGTTGTCAGTCATTTCAATAGGATACTACTTATAAGAGTACTGCTTTATTTAAAATAAAATAAACCTGTATCTCGTAGCTTGAAACTAATAAAAAAGTACAAAATAATGCCCTTCAGAATACTTTATTGAATGAGATCTCTAAAAAACATGCATTTCTTTCCACTCTCTGGGAAATCTTATTCCTACTACCTCAAATGGTCCGTGCATATTACATCTTCAATGTAATGAGTCAAATAAGAAGTTATTGTTCCCTGAAGACAGGAAATTAAAGATTTATTTACATCTAACATGTAACATCTTAAGTCATGGAAACAACATTTCAAAGGAAAAAAACACAAGCTGCCGTTTCCACATTGCCTCTGGCATTCTGGACATAGAACTAGAGAAGGTGGTAGTTATCCAAGTGATAGAAAATTTGTAAAATCATATTCTGATCTCTTACATCAGTAGTTGTTATGGATTTATACTTTTGACCTCATTTCCCTGCCTTTGACAAACAGAAGTTAAAGGGAGAATTTTTGGTAGGATGTACTTTGATATAGTCAGCTGCCTATTCACAGGAAACTTAACTAAAAAAAGAATGTTTTAATACAGTATTTCCTCCAATTTTGCRTGCCCTTCTTAGAAAGGAAATTCAGATTTATGCTAACAGACAGGCATTGTGTAAGGTGCGCTTGAGCGTTTGGTTTCTCACACCTTGGCCTCGCCTTCCCGTCCATGGGCATGCCATGGACAGCTGAAGTTAAGGAACTCAGATATTGCAGTTGGTACCAGACCCTCCTTGTTGCTGTTAGCTCTTTCCTCTTTCTGCTCTTGACACAGGAAGACAAATGATTTATACTTCTTTCCAAAGTACTTACAAAATGTGCTGCACAGAGCACTGCTCTGATAAGCAACGCAGAGCTGTTTTATAGATCTGACGTGAATGAGCATGACAAAATTAGAGCCCAAACTCAATTCCATGTGACCTTGAGCACTTTGCCATTTTGCTGCAGTGGTAGGGGTAGACAAATACAGGAATATCAGCAACTGTGCTACTCCCTCCTAAGTCAGGAGGTTATCCCTCTTCTGTTGTACAATCACAATGTCTACCATTCAAAATCAATAGGGGTGAATCTTTTCTTCTTGCTAYTGTATTTATGATGGGAATAACCACATTTCCCCAGCATCCCAAGCCTTTAGTAGTCTGATTTGCACACCTGTGCAAAATATTGCAGATACTTTTTGAGCTTTTTAAATAAGCTTTTGAAGTATTATTAGGAGATGAAAGAGTCACACGTAAAGCTTAAAAAACAAGAGCTAGCAAGCTAGCATTACTGTTTCATTCTGTAAAAAAACCCAAACCAAACTAGATGCTAATAATGAAATAGCTTGAGAGAAAAATTTCTGAAACCTTTGAAAAGRTTTCTTTAGAAGGTGAAAAAAAAATCCAACTCAATAGAAGTTTAGCTACAAAAGGTGCATTAGCAGTACCCTTTATTTTTCTCCTCTATCTACACACACACACACACACACATATACACAGAGTTTATGCATATGTTGTATTTTCAGCAAAACATACATCCTTTTGTGTATTAAGTCATGACATAGCTTATTAGAATTGGGAAAGCTGAATAAACATTTATTTTACCCTCCTCAGACTTTCTAAGAAGCATTGTTTGTTTGGGTTTGTGGTTTTTTTTTTGTCAAAGACTTAAGAGGAAAAGAACAGAACACTTAAGCTGAAGACTGCATTTTGATTTTTTTGTCTTTGTTTTTATTGACTGTATGTTCATATATTTTTTAGTAAAAGCAAAAGTATTCCACCTGTTATTTATACTCAAATATTTCTGCTCGAAAAACATGAAGAGAAAATTCTGAACAATCCTAATTCACACTATATTTTTTTTCTACAACTTATTTTTTATTTAAGTGTTGAAATAATTAAGAGTGAAAATGTATTGGGCATTCCTACCATAATTTTTAAAGAAATTATAATAAGTTAAAAAACTTTTGGGATGTGAATTTTTTTTTTGACAAAAGGCTGTGGACTTACACACCAGTAACTAGTTTAATTAGGAAAGATACTTTAATTAGGAAGGAAATTGTTCTGATGTCATGTTCTCACCGCTTTCATTGCAAGGTAATGCCTAAACTGTGGTAAAGCTATTAGAAATCTGTTAATGTAAAAGGATGATATCTCTTTAAAAATTGCATTAGCAAGCTGGGGAAGTCATTAGTCTACAGCTGTAACTCTAAGAGTGTAAACTTGAAAGAACTGTTTATTTTCTGCCTTGCAGCTGTGTGTAAAACCCACTGAGAGAAACTTGTTACCAATTACTGGTTTAGAGGCTTCAAGTAAAGACAGCAGGTACCAAGAGAGTAAAAGAGTCTAGCTCACAAATAACTATACAACAGTGAAATTCCTTAAGAACAGCTGTTAAAGGAAAGGAAATATAACTGCTGAGAAGGAAAAAAAAAAAAAAAAAAGAGTTCATAAGCCAGGAAGTAAAGCAAAGCAAGATGTAGGAAAAAAAAACATTAGGTAGCTGAGAGGAAAAACATTTTTCACCATAAGCTTCCAGTAACAAAGCTGAGATCAATAGTTGCAATCCAGGAAACCAATATATTTCAAACAGTGTCTGAGTACTTGTAGTATKGAATTGGAAAGTCACTTCTCCACATCATGTACATTGAAGAATATATTGCAAAAGGCAAGGATGTTTTACAAGTGTAAGAGAAGCCATTAACATAAACTTTTGCAAACAAGAAATCTCTCTCTGTATTGGAAGAAAGTCAGGTCAATCAGTGAAAAAAAATCTGCTGGCATTAAATGGAAAAAAAAAAAAAGGAAACATTTGGATCATACCAAGAAAATGAGCTCATAAATGAGAAATAACTGACAATACTGAGGTGTAAAAGGTTAAGTGTCCAAGGCAAGAAAATCTAAACTCACAGAAGTTATATATGGGTTATCTGCTGTACTCTGGAAGAAGGGCTTGAATACTGGGGACTCCCCTCACCCATAACCCCTTTCATACTGTAGTTCCTGAGTCATTAGCACCTCACKTAGTACATTTCCCTCTCATTCTCTTCCCACTGAGCTCATGACTCCATAGGAGGTAAGAGAAGAAGGACTTTTCCCTCACCTAAGCCCATCTCTCCCTGCAGTGGTAAGGCATCTTGAAAAAAGGAGAAAGAGAGAGCACACGACCAGGTGCTGCACAGCCAGACTGGAGGGATTTACAGCACAGAGCAACTATACTCTCCAAAAACTTTACCACTCTCAGCTATGCAGAACTTGTGTGAGTGCTTCTCATTTGTTTCCTTGCAAAATAAGCCAGCCTAACTAGAATTACCACGGGAGAATTTATGCACTGAATTTCCTACTAAAGCTGATCAGGAAATTTGAACAAAATCCATGGCCTTGGCTAGCTGTGTGAATAGCGGTTCATGCAACAAGAGTAGCTTCCTTAACCACCTGTGTTGATTCACAGATGAACCTCAGACTTCCTTCTTAATATTTTGGTCTACTTCTTTCTTTGTTCTCCCTGTCTTACTGGGATGGCTGCCAGTTTAATATAATCCTTGTATTCAGAGTAAGCAGAAGATAGATATTGCACTCAGAATTGTTACAAAAGGTAACATGGTGGAGGACATTCTCATGCTTCTTTTACATCCTCATGTCAGCAGGATGAAGTCCAGCTCATTGTGCTTTATGTTTTTACAGCATTTTTCAACAGAAGAGCTCAAAGTGCTGAACAAATACAAACCCTGTAATACTCCATGAGGAAAAAAATGGTTTTGTGGTATTTCTGCTTTGCTGAAAATTAGAAAAGGAAAGAAGTTTAAAGAAAAAGTCTAATTCAGACACATACTAAGGAGAAAGTGTGAAGAATGAGAACCAATAAAGACTTTAAGCTCCTATAAATTAGGTACTAGAATGTCCATTCTTCAGTTTGGAACCTCTGAATTCCTTCAAGTAGAATCTACAAAAGAAAGTTATACATTTTATTGTCCGCTACATTGTATAAGAAAATTACTTACATCAAAAGAATTGTCCCCAAAAACTGCASAGAGCTGTAAGCTTCCTAAAGGAAACAATAATGCCTGTGCACCACTGGTATTTGCTGGGTTAGTATTTAGAAAAGTCTCAGAAGTGTGAAAATCACAGTCAAGACAAAGGAGACAGCTATGGTAGGAGTGTTAGAATCACAACACTGAATGGGATTAAATAAGAATCAGGTCAGATTCTTTAAAAGAGATAGGCACACATAGGGCATTGTATTAAAGCATAATGCTACCATAAGAATTTTGGACAAGGCAAAGAACTTCAAACCAAAAAAAGTTTGTAAAATTTTGTATCTACTGAAGTCAGCAGCTAGGTATTCTCAGTAAAAACAGGCTTGAGCAAACAGAAGAATAACCCCAATTTGGTATTGGTGGGCTTGCATCAAGCTCATGAAATGAAAATGTGACAGACTACAAAATATTTGTGTTCCTACTGGTATTGGGTTTGCATGGCCTGGTTTTTGGTAGCAGAGGAGGCCACAGAGGTGGGTTCTGTGAAAAGCTGCTAGAAGCTTCCACAACATCCAGGAGAGCCAATCCCGGTTGGCTCTGGGGATGAACATGCCACTGGCCAAGGCTAGGCCGATTAGAGATGGTGGTAATGCCTCTGTGAGAACAGATTTAAGAAGAAATTAAAGCAAAAGCTGTGACACAGTTTTAATTCCAGCCAGCAAAGAGGAGGAAATGAGAATATGAGAGAACAACTTGCAAACACCAAGGGCAGTGGAGAAGGAAGGGGAGGAGGTGCTCCAGGTGCCAGAGCAGAGATTCCTTTGCAGCCCATAGAGCTGCCCATGGTCATGCAGCTGTGCCCCTGCAGTCCATGGAGGTCCCCAGGGATGCAGAGATCCACCCGCAGCCCATGGAGGAGCCCCACACCAGAGCAGATGGATTCTTGAGAGGAGGCTGTGACCCTGTGGGGGACCTGTGGAGAAAGGGGCCTTGCTCCCATTCTGGACTGCGCCCCATGGAAGAGTGACCACACTGCAGCAGTTTGGGGAGGACTGTTCCCCGTGGGATGGACTCACGTTGCAGCACTTCACAAGGAGCTGTTGCTTGTGAGATGGTCACGTTGGAGAAGTTCACAGAGAACTGTCTCCCATGGGAGGGACCCCTTAGGAAGTAAGGTGCAGCAGGGGAAGGTGCAGCAGGGGAAGGTGCAGCAGGTGAAGGACTCCTCTCCCTGAGCAGGGGGAGAAGCCACAGGTGAGATGAACTGACCATAACCCCCATTCCCTGTCTCCTTGCGCTGCTGGGGTAGGAGGTAGAGCTGGGAAGGAGGGAGGGGTAGGGGGAAGGTGTTTTAAGGGTTTCTTTTACTTCTCATTTTCCTGCTCTGATTTCATTAGTAATAAATTCACTTCATATCTCTAAGTTGAGCCTGTTTTTCCCTTGATGGTATTTAGTGAGGGATCCTTCTCCCGGTCCTTATCTCAACTCCTGAACCATTTGTTAAATTTTCTCTTCTCTATTCAGCTACGAAGGGGAGAGAATGACCAGCTTTGGTGGGTGCCTGGCACCTGGCCAGGGTCGACCCATGACACTACTACTGCAGCACAGTGTTAAATTTCTGTTCTTATTGAGTCTTTCTTTGTTTTTTATGAAAATAAAATATTTCRATAAAAATCAAAAGTTATTTTTATGTATAATCCATTGATGGCAAAATTTAGGCAATTACTGGATGGAAAATGAAAGTCATCATTGGGTTGTGTTGTTTAAATATAGGTCACTGGCTACAGTATATCATAGGCACACATACACTGTCTTAACCATGAGTTAGTGTTAATCTGACAGGAGGATATTACACCTGATTATGCATTGTAATGATTGTGAGAGTAATTGAATTATTTCCAGTTTTAAAGCAGCTTTGTTAAGATGGCTGTTGCTTACTCTAAATGTTTTTTGTATGTTTTTCTTTAAAGTGACAATTGTGACTGCATTGGTTTTAAATGCACACTAAAAGGATACTCTAGTGAAAATTCCTTRTTTACTTGAGAGAGACTGCTTAAATGTTTAATGACATTAGCTTCTTGCAAATGGTATTCATTTCCTGTATATGCAAATTTTCTTAATGTGAAACCCCCATAACAGGTAGAATGTAGAAAGTTAATGAAGCCATGTAATTACAATCACTATAGTGACTGCAGTCCCTGGAGAACAATAAAGTGATAATATACATGGGGTTTGACTTTCTTTGGAAACAACAGCTTATAATTTGAAAATAGATAGTAAAATATTTTCATTATCTTCTGCTGTCTCCTAAGGCAAATGGCAGGTACAAATAGATTATGCTTTTATTAACTTCAAAAATGGGAGATAATGCAATTAGGAAACATTTAATTGTTTTCCATTTTCCATGGCTGGAACTGGACTATGTTTAAACCCTTCTTTCAACCATAGGGTAAAGCCAGGGTCAATCTGACTCCAGCCTGGAAACTTGGTTTTGTTCTAACACTGGAAAGGTACATTTGAAGATAACAAAATATATGTGATCATGTTTATGATCACTTTAAAGTATATAAAAGAGAAATCAAAAGCTAGCTAGAAGCTTTGAATGCCATTTAAGGAAAAGATTTCAAATTACCTATTTTGAATTTCAAAGATTTAAGAGCAATTTTTAAGGTATTTTTGCAAATAGTAGAAAAAAATTAGAAAGAAGTATTTAATGACTGTTTTTATATGTTTTTTTTATTATTGTTGTTATCACTGTGAGCACTATGCAGAGAAGAGGGCACAGAGAAGCTCCCTTCTCCAGCAGCACTCTGTCGTGGTGCAGCAGGACAAATACTCCAGCATCAGGAAATCTCCCTGGCAGCTATGGACAAATCAAAGCTGTCTCAGAGGGAGGCTTTCTACATTCTCAAAGCTGTCTCAGAGGGAGGCTTTCTACATTCTCACCTCTTACCCAAGAGAACCTGGTCAACCTGAGATCTCTGTAGGGTAAGCAAAAAGAAATAAATGGCATGAATCTGGCAGTACACGAAATTTCTCTTAAAGGTGCCTGTTTCTTTCCACTGAGTGGAATTTTAACTTGGGCACCTCAGAAAGATGGCCAAGATYTGCTAGTATTCTTGTATTTTTACTTTACTTTTGCAATTAATTTACCTCTATGCTGTGAAGAAACCACATTTGCCTGTCTGCATTCATTTTCTGCTCTCAAACACACTTGTTTCTCAAAATGGAAATTTTCTATTTGGCTGTTACAGAAGATGCACTTTTACTGGGGCATATACTGTTCTCCACTGCAGAATGGAGAACTTCTCCTTAAATGATTAAACACTTTCTTTAGCAAAATCTCATAGTACTACAATATTTCTACAGGTTCCACTGCAATATTCCCATTGCMCACAATGTAATTTTCTGGCAAGGAGCACAGAAGTTCTCATGACAAATTTATGAGCTGGCATGAACACTTCCTACTCCATATATAACTCGCCTGCTGTTTAAAGTGCTGGAAAAAAATATTTCTTTTATTCTGTCAGCGATGTGCTGCCTCCTTGTTTCTTTTTCTGACACTAAGTTTAAAATGGTAGTGCCAAACAAGCAGGAATAGGTTGACTCAAAGCAGAGCAAGCAGCTATAAACTACATGGGTTGCTGTCTGCTGGGGCTCTCATGCARTGTGTAACAGTCTGTAGCTGCAGTTCACAACATATAACCAGCAGCAGTAGCAGGAACTGCAGGTTAATGTAACATGGGCAGCTCATCTTAATCATGAGGCTACAAATACTGAATAACAGCTAGTGCCAGACAATTTCCATGAGTGTTAAATCTGAGAGTTGTTAAATTGGGCGCTGTTCATCGTATCTTGACTGAAAGTGAGCTGCGCACCGTGATGTGTTCTGGGTGAGTTTCCCAATCCTTCACATCCAAGACCAACTGGAATTTTGTCACTGCTCCAGTCCAGTTGAAAATCACAGGTTTCTTCCCCCAAACCAACCTGGTGCATAGCCATGTCTTTGTTCATTACGGGGGATCAGGCATGTACAAGAYGTGTGTGAGGAGCCTGGGAGTGTTGCTGGTTCAAGAGCAATGCAAATTGGACAGGTAATTTCTTGAAGCTTCTACATCAAACCCAGCCACATTAAATAATTCCATTGATTGAATTATATTCACATAAAATTTTAACTCAATTGTTATGAACTACAAATAAGTGAGTAAAACTCCCTGTCTGTTCTTGTACACTTCACACTAAGGAAAATAACTCTATTTCCTAGATAAATTAATTGTTGTGAATTCTTCACCCACCTTAATTTATCACCGACCTCATTGTGAGGATTAATTAGCATCAGCAAAGTACTTAATGAAGATGAAAAATGCTGTGTAAGTATTTAGAAAATATACATATCTGTTCTGAAGAGAATATGAATCTCATCAAAACATTTCTCATGATATCTCAGAAATACTCAGGTTTTACATGTGTTCCAGCACTTTGGAAAGCATAGCTCATTTTTTTTCCACTAGGGCTGTTCTCCATATATCTTTGATAGTTAAAGTAGAGATTCCTGATGGTACTTTTGTGACAGGATTCCTAAACTCCTTTAGTAACTGAAGCTTAGGTTTGCAGGCATTGACAGGCATTCGACTGTCTCAGACACAGAGATGCAACCACCGACAGCAAAGGCTCCAATGTCCACAACCAAATCACACTTTTTGATGAAGAACTTCAGAAAGAAACCCTAAGTTTAAAAGAGGTGCCCATAATATATTACTCAAACACAATTCTAGTCAGCAATTTCCATCAAACTACTACTAATATTATGAAATAAATTAATATGGAAAGTAGAAAAATACATTCTGAACAAAGGTGTGGTGTGTTAATTCTTTTGAGAGAACTTCCCACACAAATATTTTCCAGATGATTTCAACATTTAGAGAGAATGTTGTTCTGCTTTGATTGTTCTTTCGTTGAAGGGAGGGAACTAAAATAGACAAACTATTGCTAGCATTTACACTGAAAACCTGAAACAGTTTATCTTAGGCTATTCAGGGAGCTGATTTTGCATAGAGATAGCTTCAAATTATATTGCAGGTGTTGTTTCTAAAAAGTGAACAGTTCTATGTTTCAAAATGTTTTGAAGTTGTATCTCAGAAGAAAGGACACTCACCAGACAAACCAAGATTTCTAACAGGTTTGTGATCAAATTATATTTATGACTATTCCAAAGTATAACCATATCCTTCACCCACCTCTGACAGCTGAATCCAAAGTCCTCTGAAGATACCAGAGACATTCCCCACAGATTTCAGTGGGATTTGGATTTTTGTGTACATATTTTTTGTTATTTTTCATGGATAATCCAGAAGATTAAACTTCTAASTCTGGAAATATGTTGAGATTCATTGATACATAATAATATAACTATCATGCCACTATGACAAAACGGGAAAGCAAGGTCTCTATGTCTGGAAATAATTTACCAATGCGTCATTTCAAATTTGCGATGGTACAACCATTCATCTCCACATCAAGAGATAATTAATCTTTAGCTTGTCATTTAAAAGATACTGTAAGTGCATCTAGAGATAATATAGATTATGATAACTTCTCCAATCCCTGTAGAGAGATCTACATAGATTTTACTTTGGAGACTGGCACCAAGAACTTAGGTAGCACCAAACTTTTATGACCTTACTTTTTTGATTTGACTATTAATCTAAAACCTGTATGAGAGTCCCAGAATATCAGTGGGAAAACCAAAAAACAAGTCAAGAGTAATAAAGACAAAATGGTTTTCATCTAAATGCTAAGCCATCTGCAAAATATTCYTTCCAACTCTATGGGCACTTATTGTAGCACCTTTATGTGTAATTACATGAGGCTGATTAGTCCCATGTTAAGAATCTCACAAAAAAGGCAATATAACAAAATTCAACATCCATGGCAGGGCACATTTTGGTCACTACAGTCAGAAATACATGTTTTATTTTAGCAGTTTATTACTTTAAAATACAATTTGCACTATGCATGTGATTGTCAATGCCATCACTCTTCAACTTCATACTAGCATAGGGTGGGATGGAAGGTGAAGGCTGTTTGCAGTGCTTTGACAGTAACACAGGGGATTTATACTTGTGAGTAATGCTGTCTTTTGTTACTTCCATGGAACACTTCCTGTTTTGCATGCACGAGAGAAGGATGCACAGTGAAAACTAACAGCTATTTACTAAAAGAAGGGAACTCACATGTTGGAAGAGAGCAGAGAATAATTCTGTGGTTGATGCTGTTTTAAGGAAGAGAGCATTATTTTGTGTTGAGTTATATATGACGCATGACATCACATGGAAGTTACTCGGATAATTTGGTAATATTGTCTTAGAACTGTAGTACAGGTAATAAGCTCATATCTCATAATTAATTTTAACTTAATTTTCCATTAAAATAGATTTTCCTGGGCTTAAATGGAGTCCAGTGTCCAGAAAAGGGTTTATTGATACCAGAAGTTATTTTTGTTGCTGCCTGCTGTATCCTTGGGCAGCTCAGTTAAGCTTTTTGATAATCAGGTTTTTATTCTGCACACTGTTCCTAGTAACTCTTCCTTCTTAAAAGTCTGATGTTTTGTAACTTGCGATTGAACAATATTTTAAGAAGTGAGATTTGCCAGTACTGATGAAGTGACAAGCTTAATAAAAAAACAAATGCAAGCTGTTTATGTAATAAAAGAGTTCTAGGAGATTTTGGTCAAGTACAGCTGTATTATCCAATAGTTTAGATTACATGTTGTTGTTAGTCAGAATTTTAGAGTTGTGTAAGGCAGGTGAAAGGATGCTAGTCACCAGATTTTTTTATTTCTTAATTGTCCCTGAAAAGATTAATTTTGAGCATTTAAAGTAAAAGCTAATGCTGAAGCTGACATAAGAATTTTTTTTAAATTGGAGGAGTAAATTTACACTAAACCTCCATAACAATAAACTGCACTTAAAAATAATTATATATGTTAAGCTGGCTTTGCTTTGAAGATTTTTATCTGTGTTTGCAATGAGATGTGCTAATAAAATGCATAAGAATGTTACAGCCCTGTCTGTATGAGCACCACTGTACATTAGATATACCCTGGTGTGAACAAATTAAGAAGAGCAAAGGAAAACAAAATATACTATGCTGATAATCTGCTAGAAGATTACATTTATATATTAAGTATAGCATGAAACTTCAGGAATGTTTAGAGCAGTCAGTGTGAACTTTCACAGCATGATTTAATAAAATAGCAATATATGAATATACAAACTACTGGAAGAGTCATTACTTTCATTAAGAATATTACAGTGAATAAATTAACCTAAAACAATAAAACCTGAGCAGCAGATATATGTAAGTCATTTACATCTTGTAGTAGACTCATTTGGTAAAAAAAGAATGAATGTGTTATGGTAGAGGTTTCATTAGCACTTGCATTTCAATTGACTTAGAAGCACACCATAAGAATACAAAGGCAATAAATATCATCTATAAACAAGAATATTGTAAAGAGCTTTTTCTTTTTTTAAACAAGATGTTCTGTGCCATTACACTTTAATAGTCATTTTGCATTTTCAGTATGAAAAAGCTAAGAAAGCTTGTATTGGTGTCATCAGCGGAACCGATGTTCATATTTTATATGACTATATTACATAACTCGCCATTAACCCTCTGAATGCATTGCCATTTGATGAGACAAGATCAGAAAGCAGATTATACCATATTCTGTTAAAGTCACAGCGACTTTACCTCTTCTAGATAAATTCTGACCATGTTTGTGAAGCATTTTATGCAGTCTTACCGAAATAGCCCAGGGAGTCTAATTGTTTATGAACACTGTTATTCACTGACACCAGGAGACATTTTAGCATGTTTTCATTAAAATTTTGGTAATATCTGGGTAAAAAGGGTGTGAGAACTCTTGATCTCATTTTCAACAGGACAAGAAGACTGAAAGGATTTCCGAATACCTGACCCAGTGTATGAACTGTTTTACACACTGTCATTTCTAGGAATAAAATTCAATATAGACTTAGCTATCAGTTTGAATTACTTGTATTTTATGCTGCATCATAAATGATTGAGGGACCAGTATTA
Organism: Parotia lawesii; assembly: GCA_003713295.1. Taxonomy (NCBI): domain Eukaryota; kingdom Metazoa; phylum Chordata; class Aves; order Passeriformes; family Paradisaeidae; genus Parotia; species Parotia lawesii. Next base: position 792,836 of record RAHM01000069.1, on the reverse strand, counting down.
TCCTGTGCCTGCATCTGATGCTCATCACCTGTGAGCTATTGTTGTTCACGTGAGTATATTTGGCATCTGATCTATCATAGCAATACATGCTGAACTGTTTCTAAATTAGAAATATGTGAGGTATAACATCATACAAACACAAAACCTCAGCTAGTTTCTGCCATCATATATGTATAACTGTACTGCATCTCAAAAAAAGAATAATTTCAGAGACATTTTCATAAAAACAGCTAAACTCTTCAATGACTAAAAATACTGACACCTTTTCATACTCAAAAAAGGCATGCAAACAGCCATTTTAAGTCTAAATAGTCTATTTTTTTGGCCCAAAATGACACTTGAAGAGAGGATAGTAATACTTCCTATGGATAAATTATGTTTAAAAAGGATAATCCCTTTGATAAACAGATCACTTTCCAAGGTTCATAAGAGCATCTTGATGACTCCCTGTAATAGTTCATGATTGGTTCTAATTTCCCTTTAATACAATTACATTTTTGGCATCCAAAATCCTTTGGTAAAATATTCAAAACTTAATGAAGTACTTCATGACAAGTCTTCTATCAAATACCTCATCCTGTCATGTCTCTTTTTCAAGTTGATTTCTAATTTGCTTCATCTCTTCCCATGCAGAGGTCATTCAATAACACTAAATATACAGATTACACTTCCTTGTCAGATATCGAATTCAATTATACTGCTTTTGAGACGGGATTTACTGAAATAGCATTATATTCATGGTAGCAGTTCATCACTAATTTCTTGGTTTAAAGATTTCTGTTGCAGTCTCTGTAATTTCCTTTATGAACTCTAATATACATTTCTCTCTTCAGAAAAATAATTCAGGTGCACTCTAAGATTTGTTTAGCAACAAAGATGAAGTCCACCTTGATTCATGCATGTTCAGTATTCTGTTTTGCTTCAGGGTGACTGTTCTGCATTCAATAAGTAAATTTTCTTCCATATTGGCACTCAGACATGCACAAGATTTTAATATTTGAAACTGGTGTTATACACCTGAAGAAACTGCACTATTAGCAATTTTGTCATTTAGTTGGTTTTTTTTTTCAGATCACTTATGAATGTAGTTAATACAACTTGATCCAGAACATCTCTCCTTGGGATTCCTCTAATATCTTCCTTTCTCCAAAGCAAATGAAAATCCCTTCTCCTATATTTTGTTAATCCCTTGGAGCACTGCTTTTGCTCATGGCTGGTTAAGATTCATTGCTAAGAAACATGTTAAGATTCCTGAATATCAGTAAAACCAAATATTCTATCATGTGTTTTTTGATTCTTCAATGAACTCTTATAGATTAATAAATATGTTTGCCCTCTAGAAAAGACATCTGATTCTTTATCACTATGTATAGTGTAGTGTCTACTGAACCTATTATTTACTGTAGTTTCAACTAATTTGCTCATTAAAAGTTTCAGGCTTACTAAGAAGCAATTCTCTAAACTTTCTCATGAAACCTTTTAATCTGTTACTGGTTTTGCAACATTGCTTCTTTTCTAGTGCAAAGTGGATATTCAGTAGATAAATTACAAACCACATCTCATATTCTGGAAGTTTTCACATGTTGATTTCTCCACAAAAAATATCTAGTTGTGGACATATTGATACTCATTCTGTCAGTTTCTTACTAAGCATTTAAATGGTGGCACCACAAGACAAAATAGTTCATCTGTCCTATCCCACCCAGAGGATAGGATCTAGATTGTCATAAGCCCCTCTAAACAGAGCACTGAGTGAAATAATTCATTCTCTTTTTCTGTGGTGTCCTCATCCTCCTTGAGAAYTCATTTTAGATCTTGATCTGCACATAAGTGCTACACATTCTCTGGCAGGCTGCCAGGATTTTTTTCTGTATTTGAAAAAGACTTAAGGAACTTGGTTTTCAAAATCTCTTTTTGTTTTGCTTTGTTATTGTTTACATCTATCTTTTCTATTTAATTTAATTTTTTTCTAGCCATAACTTCTGCTTTTAGATTTTATAATCTGCACTTTTCTGTAATCTGTCATGAGTTTGGACCTGTTCTGTATATATAGATACATATATTTATATATATATAYACACACACACACACACTTAAAGAGAATATGTACCATGATCTTGGAAAAGATTCATGCTCCCTGTGTTTATTTTATCCCTTTAGCTTTTTTTTTTCTAAATTGTGTTACATGCTGTCACAGTGTCTTCTAAATCCCAAGACTAAGGGACTAAAACTGTATAAAAATCACTTCAAAGGCTTGTCATATTGTCTCAGTTTTGAAACACTGAGATTCTGTGTACCACTGTAAATAATTTTGCAAGAGTATTTCTCACAATATTAAGTAAATATAAAACAGAGAATTTGAGTACAGCACTGTCGTGGTTTGACCCGAACTGACAGGCAGTTCCTTAAACCAATCACGCTTCTCTCAATTTCACATATTTAAACCCTGTGGAAGGCGGGTTTTTTAAGAAGAAGAAAGTTTCTCCGTTCTGGTTTGGTGCAGGACGGAGAGAGAGAGGGAGGGGTGGACCCCCGTGGCCCAGCCTGCGGGGCTGGGGACGGGCGCCCCTGCCCCGGCCTCTCTGCCTCCTGCTCCTTTTCCTAATGCTGCAGCATGGACTCTGAATTGTGGAGAAGAGACCCTGAGCTGCGAGTGAGTATGGCTGGCTATACAGGGCTGAAGTTATCCGACGCGGTATCCTAGGGAAAAGGGAGCCGGCGGAAGCTTTCAGCGCAGTCAGCATACTCCGCGACGAACAGAGGAAGACACTCCTTTTCCACACTGTGCACCCGGCAGCGCAGAGGGAGCGGGGGGTAACACCCCACAACACGGCGGCTTTCAGAACCAGAGAGAAAGAAAAGCGGGGTCACGTGAGACGAAGCTACAAGGGCGGCGCTGCGGGGTCCCACGCGGAGCTTAAAAATCTCCTTTCCTCGCCGTGGTATTGAACTGTAATATTGCAAACTGTTTGTCTCTTTAATCCATGTTAAAGTACATGGGGGGATGGACTTTTTTTTCCTCGTGTAGCTTGTAAAAAGGTTAAAGAGTGCCAAGGCCAGGTTTAAAAGCAAAAAGAGGCTTTTTAAAACCTAGTGGCAAAGAAAAGCCTTATGTTCAAGCTAAAAACAAAAAAATGATTCATCCTTAAATGAGTAATAACCCCATGTGAGGGCCTGTGTTGTACAGTTAAAAGAGCTGTGAGAGGGCTAATGGAAAAGGGATGTGTTACACCTTAGCAGAGATTGTGTAATTTTAAGCAACCCTGCAAATAGTAACAGTTTGTAAAACCACGTAAAGCAAGAGGGAGAACCCTTTTTTTTCCTTCCCTAAATTGTGATACTAATTGAGAAAGAAAAAAAGTGGGGGAGAGAAAGAGTTCTGAAAGTTTGTCATGTTGTTGCCTTCTTTATCTAAGTCTGTTAATAAATCTCTTCTATTCTGTCAAGTTTTGTGCCTGCTTTGTTTTTCTCTTAATGCTTATCTCACAAAAAAAACCATAAAAAGCAATGTATGTTTTAGCTTCAAACCACTACACTTAAATTAGTGTTTCCGCCCAGTTACGAACCGAACCCGCGACAAGCACCAAAATTTTATTGGAGAGCATCATACCTTACTTATTTTTTTTTAAAGGATGCTTCTATTCCTAAGAGATTATCTTTAGCTCTTTATAACAATGGCCTTCCTTTCCAAGAAAAAACTAGGTATGGTTGATCACTGTCTTTCAGGCAATCAGTTGCCACTTTTAGGAGGGATGARGAAAAATACACAACTTTCCTATTAAAGAAAAGAAAGACACTCCAAATTTGTTATACAGATAAAAGTTTGACTTTTATTAGCCTTCTGAAGATTGTTCTAATTCATCAGAGTTAGTGGATTTTTGAAACATTACGTACAGAGTGACTTTGCAATTAGCAGCCTGGCAGTGCTCTACTGTTAACACACATATATGCATGAAAGAAAGACGTATGTACACTATATGATATTTTTTTTCCATGACAAAGAAAATGGGATATATTTACTTGTTCTTAATCAAAAAGATAAGACTAATAAAGAAATTTGCTTTTGGGTTTCATGGGTTCTTTTGGTTTGGTTTGGTTTGGTGTTTGTTCTGGGCTTTTGTGTTTGTTTTTTGTTTGGGTTTTGTTTGTTTGTTTGCTTGGTTGGTTGGGGTTTGGTTTTTTTTATTATTTTTTACTTTGGACTCTTAGAACAGATTAGCAGGCTAGTAACATTTAGGGAGAACTCTGGGTAGGTCTCTATTTCACCTCATGTATCAGTACATGCACTGTTATATCTCCAAATGTCCAGAATTCCATCTATTTTGACCCCTTTTAAGCAGAAGTTAAAGGAATTAATTAAAAAAGATAAATATAGTGTAAAGATTATTTTCTAGGACTAGCGCTTTATAGCTCCAAAGTATTTTATAATTTTAACCATATACAGGCAAATCTCCACCTACTATAATGCAAAATACACATATATATGGAGTGAGAGAATGATAAGCTTGTATTTTGAGAAGGATCTGTTGGTCTGACATCAGTCCCAGATACCACTTAACCATCCAGTCACACTTTGTCAGTGTGATTGAAAATTCTTCCATTAGAAAGAAAGTAACATAAAATAGGTAATACGTTCTGGTTAACATGTTTATGATACAGTGAGTCAGCTTATAAATCATTCATCCTGAAACTAAGAACCAGCCAAGGAGTAATAGAGAAAGGTCATTAAGCTGTGAAGGTATAAGTGGAGTCAACTCAAGAGTGTTTGGCAATTTAAATTACTGTATTCATGGAAAAGTCTTTTTGCTTTGTCATAGAAGATACAGGTAAGAATCTTAACCAGTAAATCCATGGATGTGAAGGATATGAATTTCACCTTATACATCCCCCCAATTATTATATACTTATGAATATTGTCTACATTTACCTCTGCTAGAATTAAAAACTCTGACATAATTAAATGGGATTTCAAGCTTTCAGAAAGTGAAAAGAGACTATAAAGCTCTAACCCAGCTTCAAATCAGTTAATGAGACCCCTTCTAGACTCAACAAATTGGCTCATATAAAGTACAGATTGAAATTAAATTGAAGCATTTAGAAAACATTTTTCCTTGCATTCATGATTTCTCCTCCTCATACAAAATAGAACAGACCACAGAGTGTAATAAGAGTTAAAATCCCAAGACTCTCATTTATTTTAATTGCATGGGCAGTCTGAGGCAGGCACTTTCCAGAATGAGAAGATGGAATGATCACCTASTCTGGGACTCATCATCTGGGGTGACTCATTAGTGTCTTATGAATTCTGGATAGGAGGATGACTACAAGGCTGGATCCACAATCTAGAGAGACTTCAATTCTTCCATAGATTGGCGCTGTGACATATGAATCTAATTTAGCAGATATTTTTTACAACTTCTCATATTATTTTACCCTGTTTACACCATGGCCTCCTTTCTGTTGACCAGGATAGCTGAAGCCTATATATTTCTGATGGGTTTTTAGTAAATAATTTCTCCATCTGGCTTATAAATTTTTTCTCGTGTGTTCAAGAGGTAATTTCAAAAGCTTTTGCACATACTATATTGAGTAGTCAGGGGTTTATGATCGTCATCAAACAATTTCATAACTAAGATGTGGGGAAAACATGCCATGAATTTTGAATTAACTAACAGAGATGAAACACGAGCTAAAAAACGCCAGCTGAAAGTCTTTCAGCAAAGGAGTACTGGCAGAGTTTGTATTAGTTGTGTATGTTTTTGTCATGGTATTACACCCTTCTTTATTAACAAGGCAAATAAAACATGTTATTTCAAAATCCGAGCTATATTTAACCACTTTTTGGGTTTGGGGTTTTTTTTATTGCAAGAAAAAGAGTTTGAACAAACTTCATCAAAGAATATGTAATTTTTAAAGAGACTCAGTTTGTCCCTCAAATAAATTCATCCTCATTTACAGACTCTCTGTCTGTGTTATGTACTATACTGCAATTTTGCCTGTTTCACTTTCCATACTTTGATTGATTCAAATGCAAATTAGGAACAGCAAAAACATTATACACTTCCAAAAAAAAAGACGACTTTGATAACTTTTGGTTGAACTTAAACATTCTGGAAAAATTTTACCTTGGATTTTATTTCCATTGGCTTCTTTAGACAATAAATTTGCTTTTGCCAAAGTTTTATCTAATCTTGTCAGTAGGATTCTTATTTATAGTGAATATTAATGCAATGTTATCTCGTGAGAGAGATTATATTATAAATATTTATGTATTTTTTTATATAGCTTAGTATAATTTTCTTGGCCAAAAACTCATGGTAGAAAACAGATTTCTAACTCACTGATATTGAATATGTTGAGCCAAAACCCACCGAAAGACTCCCATTAACTTCAGGGGAGCCCTTTAGCAGATTCAGTGCATGTTTTTGACCTCCATGTCTGCTGCCAGCAGATACATTCTAAGCATGAAAAAGACATCTGAAAAGCAGCCAGATATACTGCCTGGAGCATGTTTCACTCTGCAGCCAGTTCCACAGCACCCTTCTATTTTCCCATGGGCTGCTGGACTAGGCAGCAACAATCCTTTGTGCCTTGTACCTACTGTTAAAATCTGATTATTAGAGAGAGATGCCTCTGCCCGAATTAAGGTGCAAACAAGACCATGTCCCAAATTCAACAGTACAGATTTTATTTAGCAGTAGATGTGAGGTAGAGAGAGAGAGAGGAAGACAGATTAAGTAGAAAGATAATCACCACCCATGGATCCAGACTGCGTCCCATTCATTCTCTTTCTTCTCGGTGATGGGGGTCCCATGAAACACAGAATTCAGTGAGTTAATACATGTTCAGGTGGGAACACCCAAGCACGTCCCTTGCAGGGGCACATACTGGACAAATAGCTGGTGCTTAGAGTCTTCTGATGGGCTGTTATCTGACACCCAGGTGGCTTGGTAGGGTAGCAGTAACATCCTCACGAAGCTGGGAAACGCGCTCTGACCAGGGACCCTCCTGGGTGACACAGCAGCTGGTGCAGCCCCATGAGCTTTCTTCCCTGTTCTGACCCCACAACCAACACTGGCTGGTGGGACCTGATGAGGCACTTACCCATTACAAGAATCTTAGTCGGTGCATGAGATTTAACCAGCCTGTATCTAACTGAGTTAGACAGCAAGGGATATTTTAAAAAGCCTTTTTAATGCTTTAACTTTGGAGAATGAAAAACAAGAAAAACAAGAACCTTTTTCAATATTCTGTCATTTCCCTGCTTACAGAAATGCTGCAAATCTTCTGCGACTGCTATAGTTTCAATGGCCTGCTGCAATTTGCCATTTGTGACAAAGTTCAATAAATAGAAAGTGTAAAGTGCATCAAAATTATATTTAAGGATCCTCTTCATCTGCAGAAGACCTGCTTATTAGCTATATTGCACATTTAGCTCCAAGGGTTCTGATTATAATCAATAACTAATCAGAAAGTAACTTACACAAATGAAGTCCTGAATAATATACAACTGAGTCATAACTTTCCCAAGTACATAAATACTAACCCTTTTATTGAAAAAATATGCAGTTAGCACTTTTCCTCTTTTTATTGTGGCATCTGTTTCAGAAAAACAAATTTAAAAAGTCAATTTGCAGCAGTAGCCTCTGCTTTCAAGGGCTCTGTATCTACAGTAGTGTATCCACTTTAATCAGAAAAGTTGGAAAAGTGCCCTCTCAAAGACATGGTGCAGGAGAGAACATGCAGATGGAGCTGATTGGAACGGAAGATCCAGGGGTAGAAAACTTTTCTAAATAGGCAACCTCTGAAGTGGACAAAAATGAAGCAAAAATCCATCTGCAGAACAAGCAAGCTAACACTTGTCTCAACTTGGAAGCATAACTCAAATGCTGTGGGAGAAAGAGTGGTGAAGAGAGTTATTTATGGATGTCCAGGGATGAAAGCTTTGCCTATAAAGAAAACCCACAGACACTCCAGTGAGGTAAGTACCAACAGTGTAATAAGATTTAATGTGACCATCAAAAGGGAAATAAAATGGAAAACTTTTTGATCGCACTTTCTATAGCGAGGGCAAACTGCAGGAATGACCTTTACTGCTAATGCCAAAATATTGAGCCAAATTCACTCCTGGTGTGACAATGCTGAATTCCAGTAAATTATGCCAGGGATGACCTTGGTCCATTCTGTTTACACATCTTAGCTATAAGCACCCAACAGTAGTCAGAGTGTATTGTTTGAAGCAATAACTTTTAACAGTCCAAGCGTGCATTAAAAAAAGGAAAAAAAAAAAAAAACCAGCCAGTTTTACTGACAACCCAATTCAGCTTAGTTTTAATTGAAATGGCAACAACAAACTGGAGGCAATTCCTGCTAGAAAAATGGCTTCCGTATCCACCCAAAACACAATAGCATGAATCAAACATTTCGCTACCAGAGAACAAAGCACAACAGGACATTTCTAATTTCTTATGAGTACCCTGAACTTAAAACTTTAGTACATAACACCTTCTGAAATCTGCCTGCTTTATGTTTTTAACACTTCTATGGACAGCTTTTATGCCATTGCTTATTCAGCTTTTATCAGTGGACGTCACAGTAGGAGAGATGAAAATTTGCAATTCACCAAAATACCAAGAAGGCATAGCAGGTTTACCTCATGTAGTTCAAACTAATAGTAAAGTGCTGGTAGCAGTGCACCTGTGGTAACTACTCAGCCATTCTTCCCCTGCATTTAACCAAAACAATCAAAGGGCATCTACAAGAGGCAGTAGAGAAACATATTGTAGTTCATGTATGTGTATACCATAGTGCTTTACAGGGCTATTCCCAGGACGAATGACTTCCCCAAAGACAAATAGTGGCTTCAGTAAGGCAGTGTATGACTTGAGACAGTGCCAAATTGCAAATAAAATAGCTACAGTCATGCATATTGTTGATCAGAATACTACATTAGTATATTAGACAATTTACGAAACTTTTCCTTCATCTGAGAATGAAAACTTAGCTTGATGGCTTTCTATTCAAAGTACGAAGTTCGTTTGTTYATTTGTTTGTTTGTTTTTAAATTCAGATAAACTGATTCCACTTTATTTCTCCAAAAACCAAAAAGCCTGGGTCAATGAATGRCCCATGGTATCTGGCTCCCCAGGAGTTAAGATAGTATCCCTGTGTCGTACAATTTTTTCACTGGGGAGTCATGAGATCCAGCAGCGGCTGACGGTACTCTCGTTCAGACAGACCTGCCAAGACCCCAGTATTAGGGACAAGGTGCTGGGCAGCAATTCAAACCATAGTTGTCTGATACTCAGTGACTACAAAGCAGAAGGCAGAGAGCCAAGAAACCCCAAACACTCCTGCTTCAAACTTCTCAGATTTCCCAGTCCTTCCTTTAGCAGGTTTCCCATTCTTGTTCTGTAGGCACCCAAAGGCAAGTCCATGGAATAAGGCCATCACTGCATCTTGGATCCCTAAGGAACCAGGAAAATCCTGAAATAAAAGACTATGCAGGCTGCTTCAAGGTTGGCCTATGGCTCACTGAGACTTCACCGAAAGATTTCTATAAGGTACTTGGACTTCATCAAAAATAAACCTTCCTATTCCAGAATAAACCTTTTTTTATGTTCCATTAGAGAAAATTCCAGTAATCACAACATATCACTAATGGCAAAACAATGCATTTACCAGAAATCTAACTTGATCCAATTTCTCTACAAGAAACCCCAAATAGGACCATTTTTTAGCAGAGTTTAAGTCCAGTAGCATTCATTACTCTTACAGTACTGGATTCTTGGGTCCCAACACCTTATGCAGACAGTCTCCCCATCTAAGAAACACTTCCGTGTAAAATATGATCTCTGCATTTTTCCTACCTTTGTTACACACCAATAGTATCTTTCTTAAAGGAATAATAAGGAAATAGTGTTTCCAGAGGTTCTACAATCAGAACACAGGAGCTCTGAGCTCCTAGACATCCTTGTTTTATATTTTTCAGCTATCTTCAGTGCTGTCTTTTTGATCCACCTCGCACCAGTTTCAGCCTGTGATCCTACTTCTCCTTGCACATTATGATGTGAAATCTTGTCACCCACTGAAGAGCATGCACATCAAAAGGATCCTTAAGAAACGTGCATAATTGTGTCAGGCAGAGTATGTAATAGAACAGAACGGAAAACTGATATCTCTGAAAGTGGTTTTCTGGATATTGAGTTTACTGAGATGTAAAACAGAGATCTGTGAAAGGACAACACAAACTCTGCTCCCTGCTGTTTTATCTCATTTCACAAAGACATGTCTATCAAAAACCTCAGTAATTTATTAGATGTTCTGGTGAGAATGTAACAAAGATGTGTTCATTACAATAGCAATTTCTGTGATAAAAGCAAACATTCACTAATAAAGCAGGTCAAAACTACTTATAAAGGAAAAACTAATATCACTTCTGTTAGATCAATGATAAAAAGTGAAAGGAAAGTGTAAAAGGAAAGTAGATTTTTCATCTTGTGAGCACCATAAAGTTCATAATAAAGCTAATCTAGAATTATGCTATCATAAACCAAAACTAATAATGGGTCATCTTTGGGTTTATTTCTGTTTAAAATTAAAGTTCTGTAGGACTGGAAAGTTGTCTTTCCAAATAAGAGTAGAATGTAAAAATTTACCAAGAGGAATAGCAAAACCAGACTAAGAATGCATGAAATGTCCCATTCACTTCCATAAGGAGTTAACACTGTAACCTGGAGGTGAAGATATAAATACTAGTGGTGTTAATTGTTCCATTTTAACTGCACTGCTTCACACTAATCTCACTAGTGATGTTATTATTTCATAAATATATATTCTCTGGCACTTCCCTTTGAGGTCAAATACCCCAGCTGTAGCTCCAAAACAGGAGCTGTTTGTTGGGGCCTGGAGTCAGCTCTGGCCTTCTTGGTGTTGAGGCTAAGCTTAGCCCTAGTACAAACTCTCTGAAATGTGGAAAACTGGAAGCATAGTCACAGAGCCAAGGTAATTGATTGCTATAAAAGAAACGTAACAGGGCTACTCTATTATATATTTTTTATATTTATTACTGCAGAGCCACCAAATATGAAGTTAAAAGAAGTTACAAAGAAATGTTAAGGTGCTGGCAAAGTTTAACACAGAATCCAGGAATCATGTAGGCGGCTATAAGGTTTTCTTCATACTCTATTCCCAGGATTGTTTCTGAAATATTTATGGCGATGATTTGAATTAAAACTTCCCTCGATTTGAAAAACAAAATGTTATATCTGAATATTTACAGTGGGGCAAATTTCAGGCAATTGCATGGGAACAAAAAGTTATCCATAAAAAAAAAAGAGATCTTTCATAAAACAAATATAATAAAGCATGGTTCTGTGAAGACTTTTTCACATAAATGGCTAAGAATAACCTATCCACTTTTGTGAGGTGGTAACAGAGGAAAAAGTCACCTTCGGAAGAGTGATTAGCATGGAATTAGACAGACACAGGATAAGAAAATAGAAAGGATGTTAAACAATTACTTAAGCCCAGCCTGTACAAATGGAATCAATGAACGTTTACCTACACCAGAAATTAGATTTAATGGGACAAAAGAGAAGAAAATAGAAAGTATCTCAATAACAGAGTTAATGATAATTAAAAGGTTTGAAACCTGCACAATGCTAGCACTCTAAGAGCAGAGTGTATACATTCAAGTCCAAGACCACCAAAAAGAGCTAGAAAACAGATTAATTTAGTGGATATTTTTATGAGTTTATTAAGCCCAAGAGAAAACATTAAAGGCTGGAACATGGCCAAAATCATTACTTACCGAAGACCAGCAATACACTGGGAATTTTCACAAGCCCTAGCCCTAGACAGATTTATTTTAACGGATCATATAAAATAACTTTAGGTTATGTTATTTAATTTCCTATGAAAACCTAAGTATTCAGTATGGCCAGAAATAGGAGGATGTGCTTTCCTCAGGGTGGCAGTCCTTGTTGATATGCATCAAATCATTCTTACTACTGGCAAGTCAGTCTTTTTTTCACTGGCTTCCATGCATTCTTCAAGAAAGGGAGTGGGAAAAGCTGTTAGGGAGAAAACGAGAGCTGCTGATTCCTGTTGAAATAAAACTGGTTCTCGTGTTGGTGTAAATTAACTAGTTGAGCTAACATAACTCCTCATTTACTACTAGAATCTGTTCCTTTCAAACTAACTGGACCACAGAAGTTTGAGGTGAAACATCAGAGTTTTCACCAGGGTAGATGTAATTTATGTTAGCAGTAACTTAGTGGTGGCATTTGCTTTCATTCAATTATTTATCTAAATTTTCAGGACAAAACTTGTGTGCAACTACAAATAACTTGTCCTATTGATAATCAATGGTTAGTAAGTGGCGTTTTCAGCATCCCTACATTGAAAACTACAGAAATCTGAACTAGATTTTCACAGGCTTACTCAGACATGCAGAAGCAGAGTAGCTGCAAGAGGACAGAGTTCAGTTGAAGTGAAGTCTAATCTACTGAAAAACTGCCTGAGAAGAAGGGTAATTTAGCCTCTGTGGTGTTCCCTGCTACCATGCCTAGACAGCTCCCACTGCCATGCTAATTAACTTAAAAATGTCTCACCAGAGGTATCTCTTCACTGCATTCTTGAGGAGCACCACACTAGTAACAATATGCAAAACCACTTTGCTGAATAAAAATGGATATACACAGAGACTTGAGATAGTCTTGCACTTATGCTAAATGAACACCCTCAAAAAGGACAAATCATATATCTTCCCTGATATGAATTCTAATTAGACATTAAAGCAAGTTGAAGAAAAGACTGTAGGTAAAACCTTGCCATGTTTAAAATTCATGTGTATGCCAAAAGACTAATTTGATATAAGATATGCCACTATACATTAACAGAAACACAGAATTTTTCCTGTACATTTTTTTTTTGTTCAATAAAAGCCTGGATTGTGAGATGGAAGAGAAATCTTCATACAAATTTTCTATAGCAATTTTACTTTTATATGCAGATATTTTGCTCCAGCAAAATACATACTCTGTTACCACAGATTAGAAATAGGAACCAGGAATGACACAAAATGTACTAGAAACCTATGGAAGACTGACTCTAAAATTGATGAGACAGAGTAGAGATCAAAACTGAAAGCCATTTTCTACTCCAATGCCCAAAATACAAAAAAGAGAAGAAATATACTTCCACAAAATACCAGAAGTAATAAGAGCTCTCATACAAAGAAGAAAACAGGTGTAGAAGAATTAGGCTAAGCCTTAGAAAAATTATTAATGGCAGAAAAATAACTGAAAGTCATTGCAAGCAGCTCTGGGTTTGGAAATAAATAAGAATTCCAAATATATGTGCCAAAGAGTAGTAAACCTAATTTTTAAATTTTTTTCTTATTCAGATGTTAATTTGTTTGCTTGTTTACTGATTGTACTGTTTAGCCACGTCGAATATCCAGGCATGAAAATGTAATGGATTATAATAATGGTGATGACACTGCAAATAAATTACCTAAAATACACTAAAATGAATCCTTAATTAAAGCAAAATACCTGAGCATGTGTAATGCTAATGGTTTTATACCCACACATGTACTTGAGTGATTTCCTGAGAACTGCTTCTTTCAGTAGACTTAGGTACTATAATTCAGTTTTGTCTTCGTGATTCATCATGAGTGATTATCAGGTGTTTGTTGAAATTTGCAGCTTCTTGACCCTTGTTCCTGAATTTTGCTGCTGAATTTCACATATATATACTAATATAGAAAATCACTTTAGAAACTTTTATTTACAAATAACTGATAGCCATCATAGCCATTTTGTCAAGGTGATATTATATTATTAATATTATACTATTTTTTTTATATAGAAGATTTACATTTTAGGGTACTCATTTCGTTAAAAAATATTTGTTTAGGCAAGAAGATTAAGGAGACAAGTACATATCTTACTCTCTGTATATGTATTGTAACTGAACTATTTTATGCCAAAAGAAAGTAATTCAGCATATTCTGGCCTAGACGAACACAGAGGAAATTAAATATGAAGTCTCTAGTCATTTGGAAAAGATGGTATTAATTGGAAGAAGGGACAGGAAACAATGTGTTAAGGGTCTAAAGGAACCAGCTAGGCTATTTTTTCACCCTRTGTAAGGTCTGCTATAGTTGATTATTCAAGATAGCCTGCCCATAAAGAAGAACAGTAGCTAACGAGGATGGATGTATCACCTAAGCATATCAGAAATGGCTGCAGCAAGAAGAGAATTGTGATGCATGTGGAGGGCTCGTTTTTGTTCAGCTCCCTCTTATATAACTGGCTTTGAAAATAGAGGAAATTTTTTCTACATTTGCTGAAATGACATTACAGAAACAAATGTTAACCAGATTTAAATGCTTATATTTCATAGTTTCTTTGTTTTCCAAAGGAAATATTTCAAACAGCATTCCCTTAATGCAGGCAGAAAACAAATCCTCTGGAAGAGGGTGAACTAGGCTTAGTTATAATGAAGATGGGGTAAGATAAGGAAACTATTTTATAAAGGGATAGAGATTTACTCAAAATTTAGATGATGGTATTAGTCCTCCTGATGGTCAAAGGATACATGTTGTTCTAAATAAGAGATGGAAAAAACAAATCCATATAAGAAAAACACGTCTTTTTGTCCTTTGGAGAAATCAAAATATGCTGATTAATATTGAAAGATTTTTCTCAGTGTGGTTTCTATAAAATCAACAACATAAAAGAATAGAAAATTTGGTAATTGTTGCAGATATTTAGCTTAGATATTCACTAAAAAAATTAAACATTCTGACCAGGCTAGCATTTTTATCTGGGAACAGCAAACTTGAAAAGGACTGGGAGGCTAACCAACTCAAAGTGTTTCAGGACAGTAGAAGGATTCTCATCAGTTAGAGTACTATTTATTTACTTTAATGATGTAAAGAAACTTTCTTATCATAAAAACATAGAATATCCTGAGTGGGAAGGGACACATAAGGATCACTGAGAGAAAGTCTTAGCACTGCACAGAATATCCCCAAAAGTCATACCATGTGCCTCAGAGCGTTTTCTAAACCCTTTTTGCACTCTGTCAGGCTTGGTGCTGTGACCACTTTCCTGGGGAGCCTGTGCCAGCACCCAAGCACCCTCYGGGTGAAGAACCTTTCCCTTATATACAACCTAAACCTTCCCCGACTCAGCTTCATGCTGTTTTCTTGGGTCCTGCCTCTGGTCACCACAGAGAAGAGATCGGTATCTGCCCCTCCTCGTCCCCTCATGAGGAAGTTGTAACTGCAGTGAGGTCTCCCCTCAGTCTCCTCCAGGCTGAACAAAGTGACCTCAGCCCCCCCTCCTAAGGTTTCCCCTAAAGGCCCTTCTTGTTAGAAAGAATAGAAGAAAAAAAGTAAATATAGGAAATGAGAGTTATAGAATATGCTATACGCTTAAACACAACCATGCAGAGGTCTCAGGTTATAGAGCATGGTGCTAGTGACACAGAAGTTGTGGGTTCTCTTCCCATATGGACCACTCACTTAAGAGTTGAACTCGATGATCCTTGTGGGTCCCTTCCAACTCAGAATATTCTGTGAAAAACAAGAAATAAGAGCTATATAGGTTGTTATACACTAGAAGAATGGGATTTCTTTTTTAAGCAGACTAGAATGTGGAAAGTATTTCTCTCTTGAAAATATGAAGCCAAACTGCTGGTCTGTCATTCGCTTCTGGAAGGAATGATATGGCATTATTCCTCGGCTAAATGAAGCTGCTGCAGCTGAGCCCTGCACATGAGAAACCAATGAACCCGGGTTGGTCTGTACCTACAGGAACAGCCRTGGAGTGACAATGAGCACAGCTGAGAAAATCACAATAAAGGCTTCACTTCAGGAGCAAGACTGGGCATCACTGTGCCACAAAACATCTATGTGCTATAGAATCATTCCCTGTCAATGCCTTTTCCTCCAGGGAATTTCTTGTAGTTTTCTGGTGGACAGAGTTAGCATCAAGTGGGCTGCAGCAGCATGCTAGCTCAGATGTGGGTTTTTTTTCACCCTCTCAGTGATGAGGTTGTGCATCTCTCACTGCTGAATCTAGACCAAAGGTTCAAATAGTCTGCACCAAAGACAAAGCCACAGGACAGAACTGTGGAACTTAGTGCTTGAGAATGTCACCTAGACAACACCATGCCACTCAGTGTAATTTTCAAAGGTTTCACAGAAGCAATCCAGTTCAATCCACACCCATCAGCAGAATACCTCAAATACCTTAGAATGGCAATCATGGCTGATCCATGCAATCACTTAGCTTCTGAAGCTGCACTTACCTATGTGCCAGCACTCACCTCTGTCCTTGGTTACTGTTTGTTAGCTTCTGCAGTATTTTCATTGCTAAAGGCTTCAATAGCAAAGTTAGTTTTAAATAAAAATATAATCTGCAGCAAAATATGTTTAGTAACAGGCAGTGTTTAACTAGAGCCTGACACAATCAACACTGTCAAAACCAGTTTTAAGAACCATATAAATTAATTCAGGGAAAATTTTCAACTAGAAATATCCTTTTAGGCTAAAGCCCTAAATTTCAGCTATTCTAAGGGCTGTCATTCTCTACCCCTTCTATTCTTGTATCTAAACAGTATTATTAATATAAAAATTGTTCTTGATATAGTTATAATCAAGATTAACAATACAGTTAATACTGTTGATTAAAAGAGAGTGACAAAATTGATGTGGCACTGAAGAGAGTAATACAACTTTATAAACTTCAGAGATCATCAGGATGGAAGTAATTAAAAAAATGCAAACTGCCAGCTCTTGGATTTTGTCCTTCAACACTGTCAAAGAAGTTAAGAAAAGTTCTTTGACAGAACACTGGTTCAATCTATCACTCACAGCAATATTTTTTTCATTCAGAATACTTTTAGTGATGATTCAATGTATTCATTATAAAGAACTCTACTTGTTCATCTTGAAGTGCTATGGAGTATTAAAATACCTTACTATATTAGGATAAACGTGGAAGGGAAGGTCCAAATGCACAACTACTCATGTTCTGGAGATTTAAATCTAGAGTTTCATGATAAAGCTGTTCTAGTAACCTTATCTACTGCTTCCATGAGCCTATCCTAAATACATCAGTGCATTTTTATTCCAAAGAATTTTTAAGAAACAGGAACAGATCAGCATCTCTATGAAAGGCCAAAGTACACATAAACCCTGTGGGAAAATCAGACATACAAGAGAAGTGCCTATTTCCACCCTTGCTTTATAACAGATTGCTGTTTTCATCATCTGTTGTGTATTGTTGCGTTACGTTGTTTGTTTCCCAGTGATAGAAAGCACTGTGCAAAGCATGGTGCAAAACATGACTGTATGACTGTCTTTAGACTGTATTCATCCAAGTAGAATGCTCATTAATTTTGTATTGTTCAGAGAGGCCATACCTTTTGTACTTTTAAATTTTGTGCCATGCTTAGGCATCAGAGCTATGTTGATTTTTAACAGACTAAAGATAATAATTAATTATTATATTCATTTCTGTTACCACTGCTTTTAGTGCAAGAGCTTCTTTCAAGGCCTCTATATTTGCAATTAATTTCTGATACTATCATATATTCAAGATTAATTTATTGCATGTACATTTAGTACTTTAAAATAACATGCATTATAAGCTTTCGACATTTTAAGAGATACCTTCATAAAAACATCTGCAAAAAAAATTAAAAGGACAAAAGCATAGTCAATTTAACATCATTTTTTTTAGTTCTATTTCCTTTTTTTCCAATTCCTTTACCTTTGTTTAACTTCTCTCGAAGTTGAYCAACATTTTTTTCAACGTCTGTTCCGCCCTTCAYCGCATTACCTTCCTTTATAACATGTAGTTGAGCTTTATATGAGGACAAAAAGAGGAGAGACTGAAGTCTGCTGGGATTCAAAGGCTGGGATATTACGAATCATGAGTTTTCCCTATATGATGAGGTGACTTATTTATCTCCTTCTTTCACCATTGAATTTAATGCCTTCCTTCCCTTCTGACTCAATACCTGTCTCGATCTGGCTGAAAAAAGCTCTGAAACAACTTTTCTTGCTGTGTCTTTGTCAAAACTCTGTCACACCAGCCCAACAGCATAGGTCTGGAGAACAAAATGCTAACTCTCAAATCTTGAGGTAGTTGAAGAAAAGAGATTGCCCAAAACACATYCTTGGCTTCAAGGAAGTCACAGGAATCATGATCTTAAAAATTAATTCGGACTATGAAATATTTTGAGTCCACTCCTTCAATTAATCAGATAAGATAAAGCACTAAAAGAAGACACATGTAAGACACATTTCTTTCTTTATTTTCTGATAAGATCCTGTTACTATTGTGTTTTGGAAAAGACCATTCATTCTATGTATTCTTTAAGGTGTTTAGAAAAATAAAGCTTCATTTGGTCCAGGCCATCACYACTGTAAACAAAATTAATTAAAATAATAAGTGAATATTGCTCAAGAACTTCAAATATGGCTTTTTTGTTTGGGTTCATTCTCACGAGTCCATTCTTTATGGCCATTATCTGCAAGTAATTCKTCACACAAAGGAAAGGCCTACGGTTGAAAACAATTCAGTTGCCAATTGTGAAAAATTAATTCATAGCCTATAATTAAGATGATAATGACACCATCAGTAATCATAAATCATCATTATGACTGYATGATCACTGATTATTGTAGCACTGGGCTTTTGCTTAGTGCCTCATATTATTTTAGGAGCTACAYGGCAAACTGAAAACATTGGCAAAGTAAACTTTACTACAATAAGGCTGCTAATTTACAAAGCAATGTTTCTTAAAATATTATGTTTTCATGTTTATCTGTTTTCCTATTAAAATGTAGTCACATAGGCTGCTTGCAAATAATTCACTCTAAATTATTCAAATGTGATAGCATCATACATTCTAAGACGAAACTAATTATAAGGATGGACTGGAGTCTTCTATAATCTGGAATATTGTTTTTTAATCTAATTCTGCTTCTGAGATAATTACTCAGAATCAATCACTGTCAGGATTATAGCAATAATCAGATTGGAGTTAGAAGCTGTTGATAATATCTCAGAGTCCAATTTCTCCCCACCATAAGGAGATCAAATCAATCCAGCAACTGAAAATTACATTAGGATTATTCTAAATATAGCTTGTATGCATCATCTTACATTTTTTGATCTTGGGTTTATGTTTACTTTATTTGGAATAAAGATGTCCATACCAAACTTTAGACAGTATTTTAAAAATAARCCAAATGAGTCTCAGTTTATCAGAATAGCGGCTTTCATTGCAAGAACTACAATGTTCGTTCCATTTCCAGGGCTGATTTATGGTTCAAAAGGAGGACAACCAAACACATTCCAGTTGTTTGTTTCTCTTTGACTCCTGAAAGAACACTAAGAAAGAAATCTGTCTGTTAAACCAAGGATTTGCTAAGTATGTCAATATAGTTGATAATCCACTGTTACTAAGACTATAACAACTATGCATTTAGTCATCTTCATTTTAAAAAATGGCAAAGAATATTCTATCTTAAAAGGATACAAAAACATTTATTTGGCTTTGAAATTAAACAAAAGGGTCTATTGGAGTGCATTTTCCAATGAGAATAACAATTTAAGTGCATATTTGGAAGTCCAAGTTTTTCAGAAAAAAAAAATWAAACTTAGTAAACAGAATTGTAATAATGATATCACATTACTGAAATCTGTCCACAGAATTTGTTTCATATTTTTTCTCTGCTTTATTGGTAATGACTTGCACTAATTTACTGGATTCGGAAGTTATTTCTTCAGTCTCTTTATGCACTCTTCCAACGATTTTGTATCCTCCATTGCCCTATTCTTCTACAAGGAATGAGTTAGCAATTCACTGCTGCATTGTATATGGTCTTAAAAACACAAAGGTATTTGGGCAGTTGCAAATCYGTCTGAACATTGCTGGTTTATTTTTTTGACCAGGGACATTATTATTGGCAATTTTGCTGACCTTTACCTAAGTCAATCATTTATCCTATGTTGTCTCCTCAACAAATGTTTTCTTTCCACATAGACAAGAGGAGGTAAAAAGAGGGCTGGGAAAGAAAAGGGAAAACAGACAAAATACATAGATGTTCCAAGAAAGAGAAGAGAAGAGAAGAGAAGAGAAGAGAAGAGAAGAGAAGAGAAGAGAAGAGAAGAGAAGAGAAGAGAAGAGAAGAGAAGAGAAGAGA